>JACBWV010000610.1:143821933-143856179 GCA_013435795.1 Chlamydomonas sp. ICE-L
AGTTGAACAACACTCGCCAACAACCGGAGAGACGAATGAATCTAGTGGACAAGGCTATCACGCTTCTTACCCCCAACCACGAGCGAGAGGGCCGGAATAGAGCATCCAGGGCTATAGAGGAAGAGGAGGAGGGGGCTACCACTCGGCAGTGCACTCGACCGGTGAGGTCAAAGACAGCGCTGGCGAATGGGCTGGGTGCGGATCTGTTGGAAGGGGGAACAAAGTCAGAACAGCCTGAGGATTCTGCGAAGACTGTGACAAATGAGCGTCACGATAAGAGGAGAGTGGGTGGGGAATCTGGGAACCTGGCAGCGAGCTCAGTGAATAGAGGGAGTGGGAGAGCAGGGACAGTTGTGTTGGCGCCGGAGGTGAATGGCAGCAGTTCCTCCAAGTTAGGTGCTCAGGGGAAGAGGGCGCTTGAGTCAACATGCAAGCTGCCAGAGCCAGCCAAGCTAGCCAAGCTCTCTGTGTCTGGGAGAAGACGAACGGGCTCAGCAGCCACATCCACCCCGGACAGAAGTGAGGCTAACGGACACAGCAGCAGGGGTGAGAGTAGAGAGGCTGTGGTGGGTGCAACGGCTGATTCCCTAGGGCCTGCTGCTGGCGAGGATGACACTGGCAAGGCTGGCGCTGGTGATGGTGCTGCTGGTGGTGTCGGTGGTGGTGATGCTGCTGATGTTGATGCCAGTGCTGGTGATGGTGATGCCACTGGTGGTGATGCCCCTGCTGTTGATGCCGGTGCTGGTGCTGGTGATGCTGTAGCCGGTGATATCGCCGATGCCGGTGTTGGTGCGGGTGATGCTGGTCCTGGTGCTGAGGACGACACTCCGGTACGTAATAGCAAGAGCCAGTCAAAGTCCCCCGCACGTAGCTCAGCAGCTGCTGATGGCAAGTGCGACTCCAACCGGCGCAGTGACAGAGGGGTCTTGGAGGCAGGTGGTGCCAAGTCAGGAGCAGGGAAGTCCAGGAGGGAGCTGAGTGCAGCTGGTGGTGATAAGGGTGGGTTGCACACACCAAACAGCAAGGGGAAAAGTACGGCTGATGGAGAGAAGGGTGGTACCACCAGTCAGAGCAGCGAGAGCAAGTTACCAGCAGTGGCTGGTGGGATGGGTGGCCTAGACAGACCAGCTAGAAGCGGGGAGAAGTCCCGAGCAGTTGTAAGAGCAAAGGGCAAGGCTGATAGCCCAGGTTCGTTTCACGAGGGCCCAGTCCTGGTACGCAAGCGCCCTCACTCAAACTCTGACTCCATGGGTGTGGATGAGGGGGGTCGTGTTGGGGCTTCCAGGGGCAGCGGCAAGGAGGCCAACAACAGCTCTGATAAGAATCTTCCCTTGCGTGGTAACTCCTCAGCCATGGGCGCTTCAACAGGGAAGGAGCTAGTGAAGGGGGGTAGGAGTGTCTGGGGAGTGGGTAGTCCTTGTGTGAGTGCCATCCCCACCAGCGAGGACAAAGAGGGCCATGGCGGGGATCAAACCCTTCAGGGCAGCATCTCACACCTCTCCCCTTTGCGCGGCGCAGCCACCGTTCTTCGCTTTCCTGCTGGTGTGGCAGATAAGGGGGAGGGAGCCAGGGGGGGTGAGTTGGCAGGACGCAAAAGCAGCAGCAACAGAAGAAAAAGCGGCAGCAGGAGCACACCAACTAGGTCAGACAGCCGCGCAAGTACTAATGAAGACTGTAGCCTTGCAGAGCCGCCGGGCAAGATCCCCCGGAACCTAGCTAGTGACCGAGGAGTGCACTCCCTAGAAAATAACCCTACCTTACCACCCACCTACCCCTCCAACAACCTGCCCTCAGCGCATGGCAACAATGCAAAGGGCGGAGGCCCCCTAAATGAAGTAGGGACCACAGAAAAGAGGCTCCAAGCATCAGGGCCCACGCATAAAGTACTTCAATCATCAGGGCCCCCACAAAAAGTACTAGATGAATTTGCCACTGCCCGTGGGAGTCCACACCGACTCCGGGCTGCATCAGCCACAGGAGTTGATAATTTGAATGTTGATCCCACCAGTGTTGGGGTAAAGGTGGCCTCGTTCAGCATTTCCTCCCTTTTTGGAGTGCCCGCGCGGAAGCCATCCGCATTCAGCTCCCCATCCAGCCAAAAGAAGTTGCGGGAGCAGGAACATCAGGCGCGTCGTCAGGAGATTGTGCGTAACCTGGATATGCTACCTGCCTTGCTAGGCCCTAAGTTAGCCTCCCATGCATCCCCAGACCAGGGGGGGTTACACCCAACCACTAAGTCAACTGCTCCAGCTGCTGCTGCTACTGCTGCTGCTCCTGATGCTGCCTCTGCTGCTCCTGATGCTACTTCTGCTGCTGCTGCTCCTGATGCTACTTCTGCTGCTGCTGCTCTTGCTCATGCTGCTGAAGCCCCTGCTCTTGCTGCTGATGCTGCAGCTGCTCATGTTGCTGCTCCTGCTCTTGCTAATGCTAATGCCAATGCTAATGCTGCTAATGCTAATGCTAATGTTGCTGCTCATGCAAATGCTAATGCACGTGCTGGTATAACAATAGAGCACCCCTCTAGTTCCTTAAAGCTGTCAATCTCAAATCGTGAGCTCGTTGGACGCACCATCCTCTTGCATGCCTCTGCCCGCCCGGGAAGCTCCAGCCAAGCTCGAGCCCCCGCAAATGCAGAAGGAGGTAGCCCCCCACGGCTGGCTGGTCAACAAGCACTTATCACACACTACAGCGTCCGCAAGGGTATACACTCGTTAACATACCTAGACAGCCAACGAAGTGAGCGGGTCAGGCTGTCGGCCTTGAAACCCTCCTCCTGGTCAGTGTTGCTCGATGGGAGGCATGAGACTCTGTCACGTGACGCTGTGCCTGTGGCCACGACACCTAGCATGCCGCCTGACACTGACACACAATTACCTGTAGGCCCCACAGAAAGGAAGCTCCAAGCATCAGCCCCCACAGACATAGTAGCCCAAGCATCAGCACTGCCTATAGCATCAACGCAGCAAGCTGACCAGCTGCATATGAGGACCGGTGAAACCCCATCTAGTGGCATACCTCCTTATTCTTTTGCTATTCCCGCAGCAATTCACTCCTCTCCACGCCCGTCCCAGCCTCCTCCACCCCTCCTTCCGCCGTCTCAGCCGTTGACTGCACTCACCAAACGTGCAGTCATGGCCACTGCCTTCTTTGGCTTACCACCTTCTTCCCTTCAGGTATGAATTTATACATGTCCATATAAATATGTGTGTGTGTATGCGAGGGTGGGGGGGGGGGGCAACAATAAAGCTTGCAGACCGCATGTTCAGAAATTGTTTTTTCACCCCTGATGACCCCCCCCCCCCCCCCCCCCCCCCCCCCCCTCCCCCCCTTCATATATTGACACCCAGACAGTATTATATAGTGGAAGGGGGATCCATGAGCATCATCTCGTCAAGGCCTTTCCGATCATACAACAAAAAAACACAAATAACAAGTTTGGACCAAGTTATGTAGTTTTTAGTATTTTTACAACTTTCTTGGGTAGCTCAGTAGTCCGCGCCCTTGGAGGAGGACACCCAGGTATGAAAAGGACTGAAGGCGTTAATTATCTGTCTATCTATCATTATCATCATCATTATCATGCATGGTTTAATTGACTCAAATTGTATTCTGGAGCCTGAGGGTCTGCTCGGGTGTGGTGTGGTTGGGTGGGGGTGTGGGGAGGAGTGTGTGTGTGTGTTTGCAGGGGGGGGGGGGGGGGGGGGGGGGCTCGTCTGCTTTAGTAACCTTGTCATGTACCAGAATTCAGAACACGCATACGAACGCGATGCACGCGCGCGTTTTTCAGCCTAACTGCCGCTCATGCGACGCTGGGCGCGAAGTTGTAGGTGACGTCCATCCTGGCGTCTAGCCTGGATGTGCCTTCCAGGAAACCCACCAATTACACACCGGGTGTAACCGACTAACGGTTGCAGATTCGTACTCGTCTCGTCAAGCCCTTCTTGATGGTGTACTTGACGCTTGAAAAATCGCATTGGCAAGAAAGTTACACGAAGTACAAATAAAGTTGGGAAGACAGTCGAACCCCCTCCCCCCCTCTTTATCTTGGCTGCCCGTGGATGTATCGACATGATTATTTGTATTGACTATTGCTCGTGGTTCTCTATCCATATCGAACATGCGGTACAAAATATTTTGTCTTGCCCCCTCCTCGTACGTATGTATGTATGTATGTATGTATGTATGTACTAGTACGGTAGCCCGTGTGGCCGGTGGCCACCCCCCTCCCAACCAGGTGATGGGCCCTGGTCTGGGTTACATAACGGGTAACGCCCTTGTAATCCCCCCCCCCCCCCCCCCCCCCCCCCCCCCCCCCCCCTGCCCACCTACATGAACTACATGATCCCTACTTTCCCCTCAATCTTCCTTCCCCCCATCCCCTTGGCACACACTCTGTCTATTCCCCTTGCATAATACACCACACCACCTAGCCATCTCCACCCTCCCTCTACTTTCTCTCCTAACCCACCCACATTCACATGCCCCCCTCCAAATGCCCCCCCCCCCCCCCCCCCCCCCCCCCCCCCCCCCACACACACACACACACTCCACTCCCCCCGCCATACCCCAATGCTTCCCTTCCATTCTATTCCGCGCCTCTCAAGCTGCTGCATGTGCTCGTATCGAGAGACGAAAGTGACAAAGAACAGGTTGGGAAGTCATGCCCCCCCTGAAAACACCAGACTCGCGCGCAGGGTCAGCCACGTCTCTGCAGCGATTGAACGGATCTTCGCGCACAGATAATTAATTGGGCGTGCTATGTCTTGCTTTCTTCAATTAAGCAAGCCGTTGACCCGAAAAACACCCATCCGTCGTCCTCCTCCGTTGTGAACTGTCTGTAGCATATTGTGGGACAGGGTTCTTGATGCAAGGGAAACGTCCTGATGAGATGCGTTGATCGGTGCAAGGGTAAGAGGTCGTAGCGGAATCACCATGAAAGTCGCAAGAGATCAAAATATGCCGATCTGCAAGTACAAGCAACCAAATGGAAGGCTAAGCGATGGCAGAGTGAGATTAGGAGAGAACAGCGAATGGCAGCGAATCACTGGCTTGGCGCCTTGTCTGGTTAGCGGCCTGTCGCTCATTTGCAGGCATGGCAGCCCTCGTCAATGGAGAGCTCGCCTTTCGCTGTGATGAAGAGCTTGCTGGCTGGCTGTATTCGCCGCCCTTCTGTCTATATTTGGTTGGTTGTGCGCTTGCAGGGTGGCATCGAGAAGCACACGATTATATACGAAGAGTCTGAGCGCCATCGTTGGCGTTGAACAGGCGCTAAGAACGAATGCGGAAAAAGATGGATATCGACACGGAATGAGCGCATCTGCTCTATCGACGTTTTCAAATTTGGATGGGTGGGGAGCTGGGTGGGAGAGCTGGGTGGGAAGTCGGCTGCGAACGTAAAAACCGATAGCCAGCCAATACCAGCTCGCAAAAATCAGTGTATGTTAACATATGTATAGATGTATGTATGTATGTGCAGGGCAGGTTACTACATTTGGTTATTTTGGGTTCCTTCTTTAATGCAGCTGGCTATTTTTTTGTTTCGTGATAGCATGCAGTTGACTTCATAAATATGTGTGCTGGAAATCTCCTAAAAACGAATTAGCAACAAGAAGCAAGCAAATTGATGTTGCTAGAGGGCTAGCTGCAAGTGAACTGAAGTTGCAAGCGGTTTAGCAGCGAGCAAATTAAATATGTGAATTAGCAGTTAGTGAATTGATGCTGTAAGAAGATTAGCAGCAAGCAAAATTAAGTTGCAGCTGCGAGCGAATTGAAGAGAAAGCGAATTAGCAGCAAGCTAATTAAAGCTGGAAGCGGATGAGAAGCAAGTGAATTGGAGCTGCATGCAATTAAAGAGAGAGTGAATTAGTTGCAAGTGAATTAGCAGGAAGTAGCAAGCAAATTAGCAGTTAGATATAAGAAAGCAAATTGAAGCTGTTCGTAGATTAGCAGCAGGGATTTGAAGCAGCCTGCAATGTAGCAGCAAACGAATAAGCATCAAGCAAATTAGCAGTTAGAAGCAAGCGAATTGAAGTTGTTTGTGAGTAAGCAGCATGGATTTGAAGCAGCGTGCAATAAAGCTGCAAGCAAATTGAAGATGCAAGCAAATTGAAGATGCAAGCAAATTAGCAGCAAGAGAATAGGTGCAGTATGTGAATTGGAGCTGCATGCAGATTAACATCGAGCAAATTAGAGTTGCAAGTGAATTAGCTGGAAGCAGCAAGCAAATTAGCAGTTCAATAGAAAAAAGCAAATTGAAGCTGTATACAGATTAGCAGTTGTGATTTGAAGTAGCCTGCAATGTAGCAGCAAGCGAATTGAAGCTGCAAGGAAATTAGCAGCAAGAGAATAGGTGCAGTATGTGAATTGGAGCTGCATGCAGATTAACGTCGAGCAAATTGAAGCTGCAAGTGAATTAACTGAAAGCAGCAAGCAAATTAGCAGTTAAATAGAAAAAAGCAAATTGAAGCTGTATACAGATTAGCAGCTGGGATTTGAAGTAGCCTGCAATGTAGCAGCAAGCAAATCGAAGCTGCAAGAAAAATAGGCAGCAAGCTAATTGATGCAGGGGGCAAATTGAAGATGCATGTAAATATGCAGCAAGCGAATAGAGATCAAGTTCCGTACTACGGTACTGCCCACGGCTGTGGACAGTTATAGAGCCCCACAGCCCCATAATTCGAATCTCTCACAATTTCACCCCTTCAGTCACTCACTGACTCACTCAGTCTCACTCTCTCTGATCCAGGCAAGCTACTGTCAAAAATACCTAGCATGCAGGTACGCAAACGAGCACACAAGAAGCACATAACACAACGGTAGTCCAAAAATATGCGTGGTGCACACAGAGAAGGCTCACAAATTTACTTAAATCATGCAATCGGGCTCCAAAAACAAATTTACTTAAATCATGCAATCGGGCTCCAAAAACTTGTGTCATAGCACGCAATAACGCGCGTGATGGTGTACCCTGGTCCAAGGATATATAGCCAAGTAGGATAAAGGGACTTGCCTAACCTCAAACAATCAAATCCAATTTAGATTACCACGTTGGGGTAATTGGCAGAAGCACTCGATGAAGTAGTCCCCAACAAATTGGAAGCATAATGCATACAACGGAGGACAGATGTTTAAGTGTCATTCAGGTATTTTGATTATAATTGTTTTATCGCACTGATATTGCTAGCCCTGGTAAAATAAAAGTTATACGATTTATAAGATTTATAAACTTTTGCCATGCCAGGACATATCTTGTATCACACGTGATCATCTTGCCAGCAAAGTGGCTGGCTGTTTTATACCACACTTATGTTGCATCCCCCATTTCCCCCTCAATATCAGGTCCCACAAGATGACAGACCCCTTAGCACGAGTGAGCTTCTTGCCAACGAGGTGGCTGGCTGGATGGTGGGCATCATGTCCCAACTGGAGCAACTCACATCAGAACAAGAACAGCAAGAGGTGCTTCAACACCTACAATCCATGTGTTGGTGCTCACCCTCTGGAGAGGTTCCCCGCCTGTCGAGCATGTCAAATGGAAGTGCAGAAGGGCTGACCCCAAGCCTTGGGCCAGATAGGGCCACTACAGATGCTGGGCTGGTGACCGCAACCCTCACCCAAAATATGGTCTGCAGGCTAGGGTCACACTGGAAAGTGCCGATGTTGGAGCCAAAGACAGTGACAGAACCGATGCCGGGCAAGCCTGCAATGGCAGGGGTGGTTTCAATGGCATTGCCAGTCAAGCCAGCAGAGTTAGGAGCATTGCCAGTCAAGGCAGCAGGGAATGGGGCTGTGTTAGGGGCAGTGCCAATCAAGCCAGCAATGACAGGGGCAGTGTCATCAGGGGCATTGCCTGTCAAGCCAGCAATGTCAGGGCCAATGTCAGGGGCATTGCCAGTCAAGCCAGCAATGGCCGGGACATTGCCACTTAATCAAGCAAGGGCAGGGGCAGTGCCGGGGGCAGTGCGGGACAAGCAAGCAATGGCAGGGGTAGTGTCTGGGGCATTGCCAATGAAGCCAGCATTTTCAGGAGCAATGTCGTTGGTATCGCCAATCAAGCCAGCAGTGTCATTAGGGGCATTATCAAGGGCATTGCTAGTCAAACCAGTTGTGTCAGAGGAATTGCCTGCAAATCGAGCAATGACAGTGCCATTACCTGCGTCATTGCCAACCAAGCCAGCAGGGGCAGGGGAACGGGCATTGCTAGTCAAGCAAGCAACAGAAGGGGGAGTGTCAGGGGCATTGCTAGTCAAGCCAGCATTGCCAGGGGCAGTGTCTGAGGCAGTGCCAGTCAAGGCAGTATCAGGGGCACTATCATTCAAGCAAGCAATGGCAGAGGCAAAGTTAAGGGCTTTGCAAGGCAAGCAAGGAGGAGCAGCGTCAAGGGCATTGCCAGCCAAGCCAGCAAGGACAATGTTAGGGGCATCAACAATCAAGCCAGCAGGAGTAGTGTCAGGGGCATTGCCAATCAAGCCAGCAAGTGCAGGGCCCGTCAAGCCAATAGGGGCGGTGTCAGGGGTGTTGCCTATCAAGCCAGCAAGGGCAGAGGCATTATCAGTGAACCCTGCAAGGGCCATGTCAGGGGAATTGCCACGCAAGCCTTCAGGGGCATTGTTAGAGGCATTGCCAGCCAAACCAGCAGGGGCGCTATCGGGGGCATTGCATGTCAAGCCAGCTGGGGGAGTGTCAGGGGCATTGCCTGACCACCCATCAAGGGCAGGGCAAGTCAAGCCATCAGGGGGGGTGTTAGGGGCATTGCCAGTCGATCTAGCAAGGCCATTGTCGAAGGCATTGCCTGCCAAGCCAGCAGGGGCAGGGCTAGTCAAGCCAGGAGGGGCGGTGTCAATAGCATTGCATGCAAAGCTAGCAGAGGCAGGGGCATTACCAGCCAAGCCAGCAAAGGCAGTTTCTGGGGCATTGCAAGTCAAGCCAGCAGTGTCCGGGGCAGGGGCAATGCCAGTCAAGCTAGCAGAGGCACGGGCATTGCCAAACAAGCCTGCTGGGGCAGTGTTAGGGGCATTCCCTCTCAAGCCAGTAGGGGCAGTGCAAGAGACATCTCTAGTTAAGCCAGGAGCGGCAGTACCAGGGGCATCGCCAGTCAAGCCAGCTGGGGTGGGGGTAGGGGCATTGCCAGCCAAGCCAGCTGGGGCAGTGCAAGGGACAACGCCAGTCAAGCCACCAGGGGCAGAGGCAGTGCCAAGGGCCTTACCAGTAGTCAAGCCAGCAGGGACACTACCTGTTAAGCCAACAATGTTAGGGGCAGTGTCTGGGGCACTGCCTGTTAAGCCAGCAGGGACGGGGGCAGGGTCGATGCTAGTCAAGCCAGCAGGGAAGGGGGCAGAGGCATTGCAAGCCAAGCCAGCTAGGGCAGACGCAGTGCCAATTAAGCCAGCAATGGGAGGGGCAGCTTTAGGTGCCCCTGTCAATCCATCAATGGCACGTGTAGGTGGAGTGGCAGTTAAGCCACTTGTGGAAGGTGTTGTGCCTGTCATGCCATTGGTGAGTGCAGTGGATCCGAGGGCTTTGCTAGGGAAACAAGCGAGTGCGTCAGATAAACATAGGGCGGTGCTAGAGAAACAAGCTGCTATGTGAGACAGACGAAGGCCTGTGCCAGGGAAGCAAGCAATTGTGTCAGAGAAACAAGGGACAGTCCAATGGAAACCAGAGGCTGCGCCAGAAAGACAAGGGCTGTGTCATGGAAGCAAGCAATAGTGCCAAAGAAACAAGAGGCTGTGTCGGGAAGAGAGAGCAGAGCTATGTCTAACAAACAAGGGGCAAGATCAGAGGGGCCAGCCAATAAGGTGACGCTTGAAGTAACAGCGTTTAGTGACCCCAAGGGGGGCAATGTTGTTAGAGTGGTGGAGCTGGACGAGATTTGGGCTACGCTGTAAGTTCCGGATAGTTGGACGTGCATGGGAAAGTGGATAAGTGGAAGGGCAAGTCAAGGAACTAGGGTGAGAGTGTTCGACAAGTCGGCAATAATGAGAAAGAGGATGCAAAGAGGTGGGCGTAGGGGGGCCTAGCAACACCGTGAGGGAGAATAGAGTGGGGCCCAGCCCAAGGGGCTACGTGCCTCTAATGGTAAGCTTACCTTGGCGTCACTCAGAGTACGAATAGGGGGAGACCAATTGAATGACTTGGTGAAATACTAAGTGAGCGGTCAGCCCTGGGGGTCCTAGCAGCACCATAGGTAAGAATTGGGCGGGGGGTTGAGAATGAGGCCAAGGGGTTTCTTCTTAGCGATGTATCCATTATATGAATAAACCTCATTGATTTCGAGGTTGGCATAGCGATGCAAGTAAACCAAGTGTTACTACTAGATTTGGCCAGCCCGACAGTTTTAAAGACCTAGATGGCATAGGAGCTAGCCTAGCTTGGAACTAAAGAACGTCCCCCCGTTAGAATTCCCAAACCACATAGAAACCCTGACTAGGTAGTTTGTGGAGGAACATCTAGTAATTGCACTGGTGTTAATAGCATGAAGTGATAGATAGAATGAGGGCGCCTACAAACACCGATTGCACGAGGTTATATTAGTTCATTAGAGTCGGCTGACTCGTATTAGTCGCAGCTCTTCGCTCGCATCGGCGAGCGTTGAGCGGAACGTTACATGCTAGCACTAGATGGTACCAAAGTCTCAACAACACAAGATGGCATTACCGTTACGTTGTCGGTTAACACTATGCGTGCGCTAGCTAGTTCTTGGCATGGTTGCGAACATGTAGTACGATGAGTGACCTTAGCAGAAGCAAGCTATCTTGCTACACCCCCCCCCCCTTTGTACCCCCCGGTCTCCTTGAGTCCGAGTAGGATAGAGAAAGTAGATTCAATACACATGTGTATATTTCTTACTTGAAAGAAACCTTCTTCTTCCTAAAAGGTACCTTTCTTGTGTCAATTATAGAAAAGGGGTCGCTTTCTCAAGATCATTTATTTTCCTTTCCATCAAACAGTTAATTCTAGCATTTTACATATATTTTGGGATGATTAGTGCACTCGCTCTTTGTAGTAGGTCATAAGGGAAAGGCTACTCCTTATGGGTCGTGGCCCGATAGTGGTGTTAAGGCCCAATTGGATTGGTTGCAAGAGCGTCAAAGCTAGCTTGCAGATGATGACATGACCCTTGTGATGAGGAGCGCTATGTGGGTGGATGGCATACGATTGGTATATGGGGAGTTGCACGAGTTGAGTGCCTACGAGCCACTCCGGTGTATTCTTAGGGTAGGCCCAACCCGTGTCCCTACCTTGAGACTCCTTAGGTTTCTAGGAAGTTTTTACGTATGTGAAGATGCAAGTTTCAACGGTTTTAGGCTTGTTGCTTAGAGAGATGGGCTCTTGGTTCCCTGTGGATGAAATTATGCAGTCTTGGGGTCTATGTGTAGTCTGAGCTGGTATTAGACGGTCTCGACCCAGCATAGCATATATTTGAGCCCCTTTTATTTGGGTGCGCAAGTAGAAGACCAATTGTTCGATTCCTTCAATGCGCTGGCCAGTGACGTATTCAAGCAAGTCTCTACCAAAAACAATTTAGGTGATAGGGGCAAGGAGTTTGAGGATTGTGAAAGAACTCTAAAATTAGGGAGGGATTTGTGAGATGAGCTCTAGGTCGATTTCTGAGTACTTGAAGGTAGCAAAGGTGCTTTTTTTTCCTTCTCCTTGGCATTGTCGAGGACGAGCGAACGTTTTCGAACCAAGGGTACGTACGTCCACAACGACAAGCGTAACAAGTTGTTGCATGGCCACTTTGAGGTTGAGGCCGTTTAAGCTGAATACGTGGAGGGATGTTGACACCCCCCCTTACTAGTTTGGAGGCCGTATATGCTTAGAACTAAATAGCTCCAATGGCTATAACAAGTGAACTAGATATAAACCATGATTGACTTAGCACTAATGCACTACTTGGTCTTGCTAGTTTTCAAGGTTATTTGTAGAACACATTGAATTGAAATAATGGTATTGATTTTGATAGATGGGGTTAGGGGACATCCTACTCTTACATCATGTAGGAGTGCTGTGATATGGTGGTTGAGGGTAGGAAAGTAATAGAGAATGAGATGCACTTTGAGTTGTAATGTCTTTTACCAAGAGAGGAATGGGTTCATGATAAATTAAGAATCGAGCATTTGTTGTCAATTAGGGTAAGGCATAGTGGTCATTAAATCTAGTTTATTGAGGCAAAAACACGCAAGTTACTAACCGGAATATATATGAATTGGCCATGGGTACCTTGAGGGGCCGTAGAAGAACAAAACTGCAAAAGAATAATAAAGCGTGCCCAAGAGGCCCAAAACGCATCCTTTGCCCTAGACTTCGGGGGGTGTAGTAAGATGATGGGCAACGCTTCAAAAGTGTAAGAGAAATTGCATTTCGGGCGTGCCCGTCTCTGGGCGTGCCTAAACTGCCTTCGAAGGCTCGAACTTGTGGCTCGTAGAGTGTGTGAGATTCGACGAAGCCAGGCTGGCAGTCTGGTTTGGTGCGTGGTTGGAATCGTATCCAGACATCACCACGATGACAAATCAGAATCAGCCTGACTAGCTCCTAAGGAATCGACAAATCGCCGTGTGTGTGGTTGCAATCGTATCCAGATATCGCCACGATGACACCATATAGAATCTACAATACTCCCAGCCGAGAAAATACAGTATCTGATACTACAAAGCGCGTGGCAGGCGTGTGGACAGCTGCCGGGAAATCTCGCAGCTCTGTAGCACGATGCTTGAAGCTTCACCCTCCTTCACGTAGGTAGAAAGTGTCACAACAAGGACGTTACGATCATTTCGACCAGTTTCAGACAGCAGACGGCAATACCATACTCGTCTGCATGCACTATAAAACATACCTTGGGCAGACTACAATCTACAAATTACTACCATGCACAATCCAATACGAGCCAATTCGCAGCTCTCTCGACAAGCGCCGTTGGAGGAGGAGCACCAAGTGCTGAAGATCCTTTTCTGGTGGGTTTGGGACTGGGGGAGGGGGAGGAGGGAACAGGGATGGTGGTGGTCGAGGGGTGGAGGCTGTGGTGGGTTGCTTGGGGAAGTGTGGGCTGGTGGGGTCCTGGAGAAAGATGGAATCGGTGGGGGAGGTGAGGCGGTAGTGCTGGTCGAGGCACTGAGGATGGGGGCGGAAAGGGCAAGTGTGGAGGTTGAGGTGGTGTTGGGAAAGCATTGGTGGTGGTGGTCTGGTGGAGTGCCGGTGGTGAAGGCGGCGGGAGGGTGACACATATTTGCTGCCATGAGCATTCGAGTATTCGACATCCAATTGCATGTCTGCATGTGGGGGGAGGGAGGGAGGGAGGGAGGGTGTGTGTGTGTGGGGTGGGGTGGGGGGGGGGGGGGGAGCTCTAGAGATTTATCTGGGGTGGCAACTACTGACCAGCTTAAAACCCACCACCTACTGATTTCACAGCCCCAAGCACACTACAACCAAACCAAACACATGCTCCCGCACGCCACACACATTTGACAATCTGACACAGTTATCCAAAAGGGATGGGAGGGGTTGACAAATTTATAATTGTTTATTTTTTGGGCTTCATGCAGCAGCTTCCACCCAGCTCTATTAGCCAGTGAATGAGTCGAGCCCAAAGATTATAGCTGCATAGGAATGCATGTCATGCTAGCTTTGAGGTTTGGCCCCGCCCAGGGTGGGTGGAAGGAGCTGCCTTGAAGCTGCTGCACGTAGCCTAAAAAATAAACAGCTAAAAACAGTTTCCCCTCCCTACATACATCACTTATTGAGCTTAGGTTGTATGGTTCACTAGAACCCAGCGCAAAAGACTAACAGGTATGTTGTTCGAGCCCTTGCCAGGTTCATTAATTTCAAACCTGCCGCCTTGGAAGAGGTAGCTAGAGAACTTCCCTTCTTGCTGTCGCGAGGCAGTTCAAGCTTGGGCGCAACCCGGTCTGCGAAACCAAAAACCCAACATGGTAGCCATTCTCCAGTATGTACGGTGCATGCAAACGGGAGGGTTCCCTTAATCTCACGCCCCATGGCAGGCGTACAAATTTCCAGCTTTCAATTTCCCCCTCCCTGCGGATGATATTCTACTGCCTTCCAAAGGCTAATACAGTTTGAATAAATGAAAGTGTGATTTTACTCTCCAGATGTTCACCACACATAGACATGTTGTGTGGCCTGCCTCTCCACTGACAAATATCTCCCCCGACCCACCTACTGCACACACCCACACACGAGCACACACACACACACGCCTCATCTGCACCCCCGGCACATACAGACAGCTTTGGTGGCCTTCCTCTTTATTTACACATGCATTCCCCCCCCCACCACACACACATCACATACACAACGCACACCTCACATACACAACGCACACCTCACATACATACACACACACCTCACATACATACACACACTACCATGCGAACCTCAGCTACACACACACCGCACATACATACACACACTACCATGCGAACCTCAGCTACACACACACCTCACATACATACACACACTACCATGCGAACCTCAGCTACACACACACCGCACATATCCTACATGACCTACCTCTCCACTGCCCCCACCCCCACCAAAATAATACCCCCACACTCCCATTTGCACATGACCTCACCTACACCCCACATACACCACATAACTGCATATTGTAAGAACCACCTCTCCTCTATCGCACTATTTGGTTGAGGGTGGTCAGTAACGGGTGGGTCCAGTGGGGTTGTTTTTTGCCCCGTGGTTACAGTTTGAGGTGGGTTCCAAGTGGGGTGGGGGTCCAGTGGGGGGTTGAATTTTTGCCATGGGCAAGTTGGGGCGAGGCCCCGTGGGTTCAGTGAGGTGGTCCAGTGGGTGGGGGTCCCAGTGGGGTTGTTGCCAAATGGGTCAGTGAGGTTGTTGTTTGTGAGTCACTAAGAGTTGGTCAGTGGGGTGGTACCAGATTGGGGTTCATTTTGGGTGGGTCCAAGTTTTGAGGTGGGTCATGTGGTGGGTCAAGTGGGGTGTTTGTAATGGGGGGGGGGGGGGGGGGGGGGGGATTGAGTCAACTAAGAATGTGCATCAGTGGGGTGGTACCATGGGTCAGTGGGGTGGGGCAGTGAGTGGTTTCAAGTGGGGTGGGTCAGTGGGGGGTGGTTTGTTGTGAGATACGAAGTGAGTCAAGTGGGGTGGTACCATGGTCAGTTGGGGTGTCCTCACCTTGGATTTACTAGGGTGGGTTTCCCCATGGGGTGGGTCCCCCCGTGCGTCAGTAAGGGTGGGGTCCCCAAGTGGGGTGGTTGCCGTGTGGTCAGCCGAGGTGGTTGGAAAGGTAGTTTTGGTCCGGTGGGTTGTTGCCGTTGGTCAGTTTGTGCAGTGTTGCTGTGGGGTCAGTAGGGGTGGGTCACGGGGTTGGTTGCTGTGGGTCAGTTCGGGTTGGTTCCCCAGCAGGGTTTGCTGTGGGGTCGTGGGGTTTTACAACAGTGGGGTCAGAAGGGTGGGTCAGACGGGGTGTTTGCTGGGGTCAGTGGGGGTGTTACAAGTGGGTAGTAGGAAATGGGTAGGGGGGTATTCTGTTGGGTCAGTGGGTGGTTAACAGTTGGGGGTCGTCCGGGTTTGGGTCAGCGGGGTGGGTCCCCAAGTGGGATTTTTGCCATGGGGGTCCCAATGAGGTGGTCAGGTTGGGGTTGTTTGCCCATGGGTCAGTGAGGTGGGTCAGTGTGGAGGGTAAGCAGGGTGTTGCCCATGGGGTCAGTGAGGTGGGTCAGTGAGGATGGGTCCATTTTGGGGTGGGTCAGTTGAAGTGTTTGCATGGGGTCAGTGAGGTGGGTCAGTGGGGTGGGTCAGTGGGGTGTTGCCATGGGTCAGTGAGGTGGTCAAGTTGGGGTTGGGTCAGTGGGGTGTTGCAATGGGGTCAGTGAGTGTGGGTCAGGTGGGGTGGGTTCAGTGGGTGGGTCAGTGGGGGGTGTTGCCGTGTGTCCTCCCACGAGGTGGTGGAAGTAGTTGGGGTTTGGGTCGGTGGTTGTTGCCGTTTGTTCAGTTGGGAGTGTGCTGTGGGTCAGTAGGGTGGGTCAGCGGGTGTTGCTGTGGGTTTCAGTCGGGTGGGTTCAATCGGGGTGGGTGTGCTGTGGGTATCCCAGTGGGGGTGGTTACAGTGGTAGTAGGGTTGGGGTTCAGGCGGGGTGTTGGCTGTGGGTCCAGTGGGGGGTGGTTACAGTGGTCAGTTAGGAATGGGTTAAGTGGGGTGTTGCTGTGGTCCAGTGGGTGTACAGTGGTCGTCAGGTGGGTCGCAGCGGGGGGGTGGGTCAGTTGGGGAGTTGCCATGGGTCCAGTAGAGGTGGGGTCATTGGGGTAATTGCCCATGGGTCAGTGAGGTGGGTTCCAGTGGGGTGGGTAAGAAGGGTGTTTGGCCCAAAATGGGTCAGTGAGGGTGGTCCAGTGGGGTGGGTCAGTGGGGGGGGTGGGTCCAGTGGGGTGTTGCCATGGTTTCAGTGAGGTGGGGTAGTGGGTGGGTCCAGTGGGTGTTGCCAATGGGTCCAGTGAGTGGAATCAGTGGGAGTTGGTTCAGTGGGGGTGTTTGCCAATGGGGTTCAGTGAAGGTGGGGTCAGAGGGGTGGGTCAGTTGGGGTGTTGCCATGGGTCCTGTGAGGTGGGGTCCAGTGGGGTTGGGGTCCCAGGTGGGGGTGTTGCCAATGGGTCAGTTGAGGTGGGGGTCAGTGGGGGTGGTCAGTGGGGTGGGTTTTCCAGTGAGTGGGTCAGTGGGGGTGGGTCCAGTGGGGAGGTGTTGCCATGGGGTCAGTGAGGTGGGTCAGTGGGGGTGTTGCCAATGGCCCCCTCCAGTAAGGTTGGGTTCCCCAAGTTGGGGTGGTCAAGTTAGTGTTGCCATGGGTCCAGTGGAGGTGGGTCAGTGGGGGTGGGTCCAGGGTTGGGGGTGGTCAGTGGGGGTTGCCATGTGGGTTTTCAGTTTGAAGGGTGGGAACAGTGGGGTGGGTCAGTGGGGTGGGTCAGTGGGGTGGGTCAGTGGGGGTTGCCATGGGGTCCCCCACCCCCAGTGAGGTGGGGATTCAGTGGGGTGGGTTCAGTGGGGTGGGTCAGTGGTGGGTCAAGTGGGGTGTTGCCATGGGTCAAGTGAGGGTGGGTCAGTGGGGGGGTCGTGGGGTTTTGGGTCAGTGGGGTGGTTGCCATGGGTCCCAGTGGAGTGGGTCAGTGAGGGTGGGTCAAAGTGGGGTGGGGGGGGGGGGTCATGGGGTGTGCCAATGGTCAGTTTGAAGGTGGGTCCCAGTGGGTTGATGGGTCAGTGGGGGTGTTGCCCCATGGGTCCATGAGGTGGGTCAGTGGGGTAGGTTAAGGTGGGGACGGGTCAGTGGGGTGGTTGCCATGGGGTCCAGTGAAGTGGGGCAGTGGGGGTGGGTAAGTGGGTTGGGTCAGTTTTGGGGGTGGTTTTGCAGGGGTCCCAGTGAGTTGGGGGTCAGTGGATGGGATCAGTGGGGGTGGGGTCAAAGGGGGGGGTTAGTGGGGTGTTGCCATGGGTCAAGTTGAGGTGGGTCCCAAGTGGGTTTGGGTCCGATGGGGGTGGGTCCAGTGGGGGTTGTTGTGTTGCCATGGGTCCCAGTGCGGTGGTTCAGTGGGTAGGTCAGTGGGGTGGGGTGTCCCAGTGGGTGGTTGTTGCCATGGGTCAGTGAGGTGGGTCAGTGGGGTGGGTCAGAGGGGTGGGGCAGTTGGGTTGTTGTGCCCCGTGGTCCAGTGAGGTGGGGTCAGTGGGGTGGTACACATGGGTTCCCCAGTTGAAAGGTGGGTCAGTGGGGTGGGTCAGTGGGGGGGGTGTTTTGCCATGGGTCCAGCGAGGGTGGGTCCAGTGGGGGGCCGGGTTCAGTGGGTCAGTAAGGTGGGTCAGTGAGGTGGGTCAGTGGGGTGTTGCCGTGGGTCAGTGAGGTGGGTCAGTGGGGTGGGGGTCAGTGGGGGTGTTTGCATGGGTCAGTGGGTTGGGTTCAGTGGGGGGGGTTCAGTGGGTACAGTGAGTTTTGGAATTCAGTGAGGTGGGTCAGTTGGGGTGTTGCATGGGTTTTCAGGGAAGTGGGTCAGTGGGGTGGGTCAGTGGGGGTGGGTCAGTTGGGGTTGGGTCAGGTGGGGTGTTTGTGCCCCATTGGGTCGTTAGGTAGGTTGGGTCAGGGGGTGGGTCCCAGTGGGGTGGGTCCCCCAGAGGGGGTGGTCAAGTGGGGTGGGTTCCAGTTGGGGGTGTTGCCATGGGTCCAGTGAAGGGTGTGGGTTCAGTGGGGGGGTGTTGGCAATGGGTCAGGGGGGGGTGGGCAGTGGGGTGGGGTCAAGTGGGGTGGGTCCAGTGGGTGGGTTTCAGTGGGGTTGGGGTCAGGTGGGGGTGGGTAAGTGGGGAACGGGTTTCAGTTTGGGGTGTTCCATGGGTCAGTGAAGTGGGGTCAGTGGGGTGGGTAAGTGGGGGTGGGTCAGTGGGGTGTTGGCCCAATGGGTTTCATGAGGTGGGTCCAGTGGGTGGGTCAGTGGGGTGGGTTCAGTTGGGGTTGGGTCCCAGTGGGGTGTTGCCATGGTCGTGGGGTGGGTCAGTGGGGGTGGGGTCAGTGGGGGTGGGTCAGTGGGGTTGGGGGTCGTCCAGTGGGGGTGGTCTTTGGGGGTGTTTGGCCAAGAATGGGTCGAGAGGTGGGGGTCAGTGGGAGGTGGGTCCAGTTGGGGTGGGTCAGTGGGGGTGGGTCAAGTGGGGGCGTTGCCATGGGTTAGTGAGGTTGGGGCAGTGGGGTGGGTTCAGTTGGGGTGGGTCAGTGGGGGTGGTTTTTTGCCAGGGGTCCCCCCAGTTGAGGTTGGGGAGTGGGTGGGTCTGGGGTGGGTCAGTGGGGGTGGTCCCAATGTGGGGTTGCCAGTGGGTCAGTGGGGTGGGGTAACCATGGGTCACCAAGGTTTGGGTTCCAGTGGGGTGTTGCCCATGGGGTCAAGTGGGGTTTTGGCAGTGGGGTGGGTCAGTGGGTCGTGAGTTTTGGGTCAGTGGGGTGGGTCATGGGGGTGTTTGGCCATGGAGGTCAGGTGGAGGGTGCTTTTTAGTGGGGTCCGGTCAGGTGGGGTGTTTTTTGCCCATGGGGTCCAGGAGAGTGGGTCAGTGGGGGTTTGGGTCAGTGGGGGGTTGCCATGGGTCCCAGTAGAGGTGGGTCAAGTTGGGGTGTTTTTGCATGGGTCAGTGAGTGGTGTCGGAGGGGGGGGGGTCTTTCGTGGGGTTGGGGGGGTGGGTCAGTTGTGGGGGGGGGTTGTGTTGCCATGGGTCAGTGAGGTGGGGGGTCAAGTTGGGGTGGGGGGTCATGTGGGGTGTTTTGCCATGCTCAGTGAGGTGGGGTCAGTGGGGTTGGTTGGCCCAATGGGGGTCCAGTTGGGTTGGGTCAGTGGGAGTGTTGCCATGGGGTCAGTGAGGTGGGTTCCCCAGTGGGGTGGTTCGTGGGGTGGGTTTCAAGTTGGGGTAGGTCCCCCAGTTGGGGTGTGTGCCAGGGTCCGTTGAGGGTGGGTCAGTGGGGTGGATCAGGGGGTGGGTTACAGTGGGGGTTTGTTTGCATGGGTTCAGTGAGGTGGGTCAGTGGGGTGAGTCAGTGGGTGGGTTCATTGGGGTGGGTTCAGTGGGTGGGGTCAGTGGGGTGGTTTACCAAGTGGGTTCCCCCCAGGGGAGGTGGGTCAGTGGGGTAGGGCAGTGGGGTGGGTCAGTGATGTGTTGCCAATGGGTCAGTTGAGGTGGGGGGTTCCAGTGGGGTGGGTCAAGTGGGGTGGGTCAGTGGGGTGGGGTACAGTGGGGTTGTCTGCCATGGGGTCAGTGAGGTGGTCAGAGTGGGGTGGGTCAGTGGGGTTTGTTGCCCAGATGGGTCAGTGAGGGGGGTCAGTGGGGGTGGGGTTCAGTGGGTTGTTGCACATGGGTCCAGTGAGGTGGGTCAAGTATGGGGGTGGGTCAGTGGGTGGGGTCTTTGGGGAGGTGGGTCAGAGGTGGGTCAGTGGGGTGTTGCCATAGGGTCAGTGAGGTTGGGTCAGGTGGGGTGGGGGTCCAGTTGGGGTGTTGCCTGGCTCAGTAAAGGTTGGGTCAAGCCGGGGTTGTCAGTAGGGTTTGCCATGGGTCAGTGAAGGGTGCTCAGTGGGGTGGGTTTTTCCAGTTTGGGGTTGGGTGAGTGGGGGGGGTGTTGCCAATGGGTCAGTGGAGGGTGGGTCCAGTGGGGGTTGGGTCAGTGGGGTGGGTTTTCCAGTGGGGTGGGTCAGTGGGGTGTTGCCATGGTGGTTCAGTGAAATGAGTTGGGTTCCATGGGGTGGGTCAGTGGGGGTGGTCAGTGGGGTGTGTGCCCATGGGGTCAGTGAGGGGGGTCAGTGGGGTTGGGGTCAGTGGGGGTGGGTTCATTTATTGGGGTGGGTCCAGTTGGGGTGTTTTGCCCATGGGTCCATTGAGGGTGGGTCAAGTGGGGTGGGGTCCAGTGGGGTGTTGCCCCGATGGGTCCTTTGAGGGTGGGTCAAGTGGGGTTTAAGGTAAGTTTGGGGTGGGTCAGTTCGGGGTGTGTGCCATGGGGTCCAGTTGGAAGTGGGTCCCCAGTGGGGTGGGTAAGTTGGGGTGGGGTAAGTTGGGTGTTGGCCCATGGGGCCAGTGAGGTGGGTTGTCAGTTGGGAGTGGAATCAGTGGGGTGGGGCCAGTGGGGTGGGTCAGTGGGGTGTTGCCATGGGTCAGTGAGGTGGGTCAGTGGGGTGGGTCAGTGGGGTGTGGTCAGTGGGGTGGGTCAGTGGGGTGTTGCCATGGGTCAGTGAGGTGGGTCAGTGGGGGGGGTAGGTCAGTGGGGGTGGTGGTCAAGTGGTGTGTTCCATGGGTCAGTTGGGTGGGTCCAAGTTGGAGGTGTTGGCCTGGGTCAGTGGGGTGGGTCCAAGTGGGGTATGTTAAGTTTGGGTTGGGTCTCAGTTGGGTGTTTGCCATGGGTCAGTGAAGTGGGTCCAGTGGGGTGGTGTCAGTGGGGTGGGGTCCAGGGGGGTTTGGTTGCCATGGGTCAGTGCGTTGGGTCAGTGGGAAAGGAAGTCAGTGGGGTGGGGTTCAGTGGGTGGGGGTCCAGTTGGGGGTGTTGCCAATGGGGTCATTGAGGTGGGTCAGTGGGGGGGGGTGGGTCCAGTTGGGGGTGGGTCCAGTGGGTGTTGCCATGGGTCAAGTGAGGTGGTTCAGTGGGGGTGGGTCCCAGTTGGGGTGGGTCAGTGGGGTGGGTCCGTGGGGTGTTGCCATGGTCAGTGGGGTGGGGTCCCCCCAGTGGGGGTGGGTCAGTTTGTGGGTTGGTCCAGTTGGCGTTGGGTCAGTGGGGGTGTTTGTGCCATGGGTCAGTGAGTGGGTCGTTGGGGTTGGGTTTCAGGTGGGGTGTGCCATGGGTCATTTTGAGGTTGGGTCAGTGGGGTAGGGGTAAGTGGGGTGGTCAGTCCGGGTTGTGTGCCAAAATTGGTCAGTGAAAGTGGGTTTCAGTGGGGGGTATTGGTAAGTGGGTGGGTCAAGTGGGGTGTTTGCCATGGGTCCAGTGAGGTGGGTAGGTGGAGGGGATCAAGTGGGGTGGTCCAGTGGGGTGGGTCAGTGGGGGGTTGCATGGGTTTCCCCAGTGAGGTGGGTTCAGTTGGGGTGGGTCAGTGGGTGGGTAGTGGGGTGGGGTCCAGTGGGGGTGGGTCCAGTTGGGGTGTTGCTATGGGGTCCAAGTGAAGGGTGGGTCAGTGGGGTAAGGTCAGTGGGGGTGGGTTCAGTGGTGTGTGCGGCCATGGGTCCGTTGAGGTGGGTCAGTGGAGGTGTTGTGCCATGGGGTCAGGGGGGTGGGTTCAGTGGGGGTAAGGTAATGGGGTGGTCAGTGGGGTGGTTGCCCATGGGTCAGTGAAGTTGGGTCAGTAGGGGGTGTGGGTCAGTGGGGTGGGTCATGGGGTTGTTTGTGCCATGGGTCAGTGAGGTGGGAGTCAGGTTGGGGTTGGATTCAGTGGGGGGGTCAGTGGGAGTGGTTCCATGGGGGTGTTTGCCAATGGGTCCATTGAGGTGGGCCAGTGGGGTGGGTCCAGTTGGGGGTGGGATCAGTGGGGTGGTTGCCCATGGGTTCAGTGAGGTGGGTCCAGTGGGGTAGTCCAGTTGGGGTGGGTCAGTGGGGTTGGTTTTGCCATGGGTCAGTGGGGGTTGGGTCAATTGGGTGGGTCACCAGAGGGTGGTTTGTCAGTGGGGTGTTGGTTTTGCCGTGGGGGTCCAGTGAGGTGGGTCAGTGGGGTGGTACCATGGGTCAGTGAGGTGGGTCAGTGGGATGGGTCAGTGGGGGGTTGCCATGGGTCAGTGGGGTTGGTCAGTGGGGTGGGTCAGTGGGTCAGTAAGGTGGGTAAGTGAGGTGGGGTCCAGTGGCGTGTGTTGTTTATGGCCGTGGGTCAGTGAGGTGGGTCAGTTGGGGGTGGGGTCCCAGTGGGGGGTGTTGCCCATGGAGTCAGTGGGGTTTGGTCAGTGGGGTGGGTTCAGTGGGGTCCAGTGAAGGTGGGGTGGTCAGTGGGGGGTTGCCATGGGGTCAGAGAGGTGGGGTTCCAGTGGGAAATGG
The DNA here is from genome assembly GCA_013435795.1 of Chlamydomonas sp. ICE-L. NCBI lineage: Eukaryota > Viridiplantae > Chlorophyta > Chlorophyceae > Chlamydomonadales > Chlamydomonadaceae > Chlamydomonas > Chlamydomonas sp. ICE-L. The sequence continues at coordinate 143,844,442 of JACBWV010000610.1, forward strand.
GTCAGTGGTGGTGGGTCAGTGGGGGTGTTGCCATGGGGGTTCAGTGAGGTGGAGTCAGTGGGGTGGGGTTTCCAGTGGGGTGGGGGTCAAGTGGGGTGGTTGCCAATGGGTCAGTGAGGTGTGTCCAGTGGGTGTGGGTCAGTTGGGGGTGGGTTTTTAGTGAGGTGGTTGCCAGGGTCAGTGAAGGTGGGTTCCAGTGGGGTGGTCCCCCCAGTGGGGGTTGTTGCCATGGGTCCCAGTCGGGTGGGTCCAGCGGGGTGTTGCCTGTGGGTCCAGTGGGGTTGTTAACATTAAACAGTGGGTCCCCAAGTAGGGTTGGGTCCAGCGAGGTGGTTGCTGTGGGTCAAGTTGGGGTTGTTTACAAAACAAAAGTTGGTCAGTAGGATGGGTGTTAGTGGGGTGTTGCCTGTTGGGTCAAGTGGGTGTTACAGTGGGTCAGTCAGGTGGGGTTCAGCCGGGGGGAGTGGGTCAGTGGGATGTTTTGCCCATGGGTTCCAGTGAGGGAGGTCAGTGGGGTGTTTGCCACCATGGGCCAGTGAGGTGGGTTCAGGGGTGGGTTAAGCGGGGTGTTGCCATGGTCCCCGTGGGGTGGGTCCGTATATGGGGCTGGGGGTGGGGTCAGGTGGGGGGGGGTTTGCCATGGGTCAGTAGTGAGGGTGGGTCAAGTTGGGGTGGGTCAAAGTCCAGTGGGGTGGTGCCAATGGGTCAGTGGAGGCGCGGGTTCAAGTTGGGGTGGGGTAAGTGGGTGTTGCCATGGGTCCAGTGAAGGTGGGTCAGTGGTGGGTCCAGTGGGTGGGGTTCCAGTGGGGTGGGTCAGTGGGGTGTTTGCCATGGGGTCAGTGAGGGGGTGGGGGTTCAGGTGGGGGTAGTTCCAGTGGGTGGTAGTTTGGTTGTGTTGCCATGGGTTCAGTGGGGTGGGGGGTTCAGTGAGGTGGTTTTTGCCCATGGGTCCCCATTGGGGGTTGGGGTACAGTGGGGTAGTTAAGTTTGGGTGGGTCAGTTGGGGTGTTGCCCCATGGGCAGTGAAAGTGGGGTCAGTGGGGGTGGGTCAGGGTGGGGTGGGTCAGTGGGGGGTGGTTGCCAAATGGGTCAGTTGAGTTGGGTTTTGGGTCAGTGGGAAGGATCATTGGGGTGGGTCAGGGGGGTGGGTCAGTTGGGGTGTTGCCCATGGGTCCAGTGAGGTGGGTTCAGTGGGGTTGGGTCAGTGGGGGTGGGTTCCAGTGTGGTGTTTGCCATGGGTCCCCAGTTTGAGGTGGGTTTCCCAGTTGGGGGTGGTGGGTCTCAGTGGGGGGGGGTCAGTGGGGTGGTCAGTTGGGGTGGTGCATGGGGTCAGTGAAGGTGGGGATCAGGGGGTGGGTCCAGTGGGTTGGTCAGTGGGGGGTGGGTCAGTGGGGTTGTTTGCCATGGGTCAGTGAGGTGGGGTCAAGTGGGGTGGGTGTCAGTGGGGTGTTGCCACATGGGTCATTTATTGAGGTGGTCCAGTGGGGTAGGTAGTGGGGGGTGGGTCCAGTCGGGGTTGTTGCCATGGGGTCAGTGGAAGGTGGGTCAGTTTGGGGGGGTAAGTGGGGGTGGGTGTCAGTGGGTTGTTGCCATGGGGGTCAGTGAGGTGGGGTGCAGTTTTTGGAGTGGATCCAGTGGGTGGGTGGGTCAGTGGGGGTGGGGTCAGGGGGTTTTGCCATGGGGCCAGTGAGGGTGGGTCCAGTGGGGTGGGTCAGTGGGGTGGGTTAGTGGGGTGGGTCAGTGGGGTGGGTCAGTGGTGGTGTTGCTCTGGCTGGGTCCCGTGAGGTGGGTTCCGGTGGGGGCGGTCCCCAGTGGGGGTGGGTCAGTAGGTTTTGTTTTGCCCTGGAGGAGGTCAGTGAGGTGGGTCCGTTGCGGGGTGGTGTGCCCCCTGGATGTTTCCGTGGGGGTGGGTCGATGGAGAGGAAGTGGGGGGTGGTCCGTTGGGTGTTTTGCCCCCTGGGTCCCGTTTTGCCGTTGGGTCCAGAGTTGGGTTGGGTCCCGTGTCCAGTGGGGTTGGGTCACGTTTGGGGTGTTTTGCCACTGGGTGCAGTTGAGGTGGGTCAGTTGGGGTGGATCAGTGGGGGGTAGGGTCAGTGGGGTGGGATCCAATGGGGTTTTGTTGGCCATGGGTCCCAGTGAAGGTGGGGTTCAGTGGGGTGGGTCCCGTGGGGTGTTGCCATGGGTCCGTTGCGGTGGAGTCAGTGGGGGTAGGTCACGTGGGGTGGGGTGTTCGTGGGGTGTTGCATGGGTTCCGTGAACGGTGGGTCCCTGGGTGGTCCAGAGGAGGTGGTTTTCGTTGGGTGTTGCCGTGGGTCCCCCCCAGTTTGCGGTGGGTCAGTGGGGTGTCCCCTGGGTCCCCGTAGCGGTGGGTCAGTTGGGATGGTCACTGGGGGGTTGCCATGGTCCAGTGGGGTTTGGTCAGTGGGGTGGGTTTCAGTGGGTCGTAAGGTGGGGTCAGTGAGGTGGTCAGGTTGGCGTGTTTTGCCATGGGTCAGTGAGGTGGGTCAGTGGGGGTGGGTTCAGTGGGTGTTGCCATGGGTCAGTGGGGGTTTGGTCCAGTGGGGGGGTTGGGTCAGTGGGTTCAGTGGAGGGTGGGTCATGGGGTGTTTGCCAATGGGTTCGCGAGGTTGGGTTTCAGTTGGGGCTTGGGTCCGTGGGGTGGGGTCCGTGGGGTGTTTGCCATGGGTCAGGTGAGGTGGGGGGTCAGTGGGGTGGGGTCCCCAGTGGGGGTGGTCCGTGGGGGTTGGTTTGCCATGAAAGGGGGGGGGGGGGGGGGGTCCCAGTGAAGGGTTTGGGTCCAGTTGGGGGGGTCGTGGGGTGGGTTTTTAAGTGAGGTGTTTGCCCATGGGTTCAGTGAGGTGGGTCCGTGGGGTGGGTCAGTGGGGTGTTGCCATGGGTCAGTCGGTGGGTTCAGCGGGGGTGTTGCTGTTGGGTTCAGTGGGGTGTTACAGTGGGTCAGTAGGGTTGGGTCAGCGAAGGTGGTTTGCTGGTGGGTTCCCAAGGTTGGGGGTGTTAAAACAAGTGGGGTCCAGTTAGTGGGTTAAGTTGGGGTTGTTGCTGTGGTCCAGTGGGGGTGTTTTAACAGTGGGTTCAGTCAGGTGGGGGTCAGCCCCGGGGTGGGGTCAGTTGGGATGGTTTTTGCCCAGGGGGGGTTTCAAGTGAGGTGGGTCCAGTGGGTGTTGTGGCCATGGGTCAGTGAGGGTGGGTCATGGGGTGGTTAAGCCGGGGGTTGGGGTTGCATGTGGGTCCAGTGAAGGTGGGTCAGTTGGGGTGGGTTCAGTGGGGGTGGTTGCCATGGGTCAGTGAGGTTGGGTCCAGTGGGGTGGGTTCAGTGGGATGTTGCCCATGGGTCAGTTTGAGGCCGGGTCCAGTGGGGTGGGTTAAGTGGGTGTTGCCATGGGGTTCAGTGGGGTGGGTCCCCAGTGGGTGTTTTGGCCATGGGTTCAGTGAGGTGGGTCAGTGGGGTGGGTAGTGGGGTGTTGCCATGGGTTCAGTTTAGGTGGGGGTCCGTTGGGGTGGGTCAAGTTGGGGTGGGTCAGTGAAAGGTGGGTCAGTGGGGGTGGAGGTCAGTGGGGTTGTGGACATGGGTCCCATGAGGTGGGTCCAGTGGGGTGGGTTTCAGTGGGGGTGGGGTTAGTGGGGTGTTTTTTGGGGGTGTTTGCCATGGTCCCACAGTGAGGTGGTTTCAGTTGGGGGTGGGGTTTCCAGTGGGGTGTTGCCATGGGTCAGTCGGGTGGGTCAGCGGGGTGGTTGCTTTGGTGGTCCGTGGGGGTGATTAAAGTGGGTCAGTAGGGTTGGGGTCCAAGCGGGGTGTTGGTCAGTTGGGGTGTTACAGTGGGTCAGTCGGGTGGGTCAGCGGGGTGGGTCAGTGGGATGTTGCCATGGGTCAGTGAGGTGGGTCAGTGGGGTGTTGCCATGGGTCAGTGAGGTGGGTCAGTGGGGTGGGTAAGCGGGGTGTGCAGGGTCAGTGGGTGTGGTCAGTGGGGTGGTCAGTGGGGTGGTGTCAGTGGGGTGTTGTTCCATGGTGCAGTGAGGTGGGTCAGTGGGGTGTGCCAGGGTCGTGAGTGGATCAGTGGGGTGGGGTCAGGGGGTGTTGCATGGGTCAGTTGAGGTGGGTCAGTGGGGGGGTAAGATGGGTCAGTTGAGGTGCAAATTCGTGGGGTGGGTCAGTGGGGTGTTGCCATGGCTCAGTGAGGTGGGTCAGTGGGGTGTTGCCCATGGTCATGGGGTGGGTCCATGGGGTGGGTCCATGGGGGTGTCAGTGGGGTGTGCCATGGGTCAGGGAGGTGGGTCATATTGGGGTGGGTCAGTGGCGTGTGGGTCACGTGGGTGGTCAGTGGGGGTGTTGCCATGGTGTCGAGTTAGGGGTCTTGGGGTGATCATGGGGTGGGTCGTGGGTGTTGCCATGGTCAGTGAGGTGGGTCAGTGGGGTGAGTCAGTGGGGTGGTCCGTGGGTGGTTGTCAGTGGGTGTTACCCTGGGTCGGTGGAAGGTGGGTCCTTGGGGTCGGATCATGGGGGTGGGTCCATGGGGTTGCCCATGGTCAGTGAAGGTGGGTCCATTGGGGTGGGTCCCAGTGGGGTGGGTCAGTGGGGTGGGGTCGCGTGGGGTTTCTGCCAGGGGTCGTGAGGTGGTGGTCTGGGGTGGTCAGTGGGGTGTTGCCTATGGGTTCGTGAGTTGGGTCATGGGGTGGTCAGTGGGTGTTGGCCATGGGTCAGTGCGGTGGTACACACACACACAGGTGGGTTCATTGGGGTGGGTCTGTAGGTTGGTCAGAGGGGTGGGTCAGTGGGGTGTTTCCATGGTGCGCGTGCAGGTTGGCGTGGGGGGGTCAGTGGGTTTGTCCATGGCTCAGTAAGTTGGTCACGGGGTGGGTCAAGTCAGGGTGTTGTCACCCCCCCCCATGGGTTCCATTGGAGTGGTCATGGGTGGGGCTGCGCAGTGGGAGTGGGTCAGTTGTTTGGCCATGGGTCAGTGAGTGGGTCAGTGGGGTGGGGTCAGTGGGGTGGTCATGGGGTGGTCAGTGGGGTGTTGCCATGGTCCGTAGGTGGGTTCATGGGGTGTTCAGTGGGGTGGGTGCGTGGGGTTTGGCATGGGTCAGTGAGGTGGTCAGTGGTGGGTCAGTGGGTGGGTGCCAATTGGGGTGGGTCGTGGGTGTTGCCATGGGTCAGTGAGGTGGGTCAGTGGGGTGGGTCATTGGGGTGTGGCATGGTCTTTGATTTGGGTCAGTGGGTAGGTAAGTGGGGTGGCCAGTCGGAGAGAGTTTTGCCATGGGTCAGTGAAGTGGGGTCCTTCGGGTGGTAGTGGGTGTGGGGTAGTGGGGGGTGTTGCCATGGGTCAGTGAGGTGGGTCCAAGTGATAGTGGGACAGTTGGGGTGGTCAGTGGGTTGGTCAGTGCGGGTGTTGCCATGGTCAGTGAGGTGTGTCAGTGGGGTGGTCAAGGGGTGGGGTCAGTGGGTGGGTCGTGGGGTTGTTTCCCATGGGTCAGTTAGGTGGGTCAGTGGGGTAGGTCAGTGGGGTGGGGGTGTGTCGTGGTGTTTGCCATGGTCAGTTAGGTGGGTCAGTGATGTGTTGCCAATGGGTCCATTGGGTGGGTCAGTGGGTAGTAATTGGGTGGGTCATGGGGGTGGTTGCCATGGGTCAGAAGTGGTCGTGGGGGTGGGTCAGTGTGGTGGGTCAGTGGGTTGTTTTTGCCATGGTCATGGAGTTGGTCAGTGGAAGGATCAAAAGTGGGGTGTCATGGGTGGTCAGTGGGGTGTTGCCATGGGCAGGAGGTGGGTCAGTGGGGTGGTTTCGTGGGTGGGGTCAGTGTGTGGTGTTGCGGCATGGGTCATGAGTTGGTCGTGGGTGGGTAGTGGGTGTGGGTTCAGTGGGGTGGCGTGGGTGTTGCCATGGGTCAGTGAGGTGGGTCATGGGGTGGTCATGGGTTGGGTCATTGGGGTGGTCAGTGGAGTGTTTTGCCAGGTCAGTATGTGGGGTCGTGACATGGTCGTGGGGTTTGCCATGGGTCATTGGGTGGGTCGTGGGGTAGGTATGGTGGTTCAGTCGGGTGTTGCCATGAGGTCTGAAGTGGTCAGTGGGGTGGGGTAATGTGTGTGTCTGGGTGTTGCACAATGGGTCTCTGAGGTGGGTCCGTGTGCTGATCAGTGGGGTGGGTTCAGTGGGGTGGGTCAGAGTGGAGTGTTGCCATGGTTCCGTGCGGTGGGTCAGTGGGTGGGTTCGTGGGGTGGGTCAGTGGGTGGGTCATGTTGGGGGTGGGCATGGGGTGTTGCATGGGTCAGTGAGGTGGGTCAGGGGTTTGGGTCAGTGGGGTGTTGCCATGGGTCAGTAAGTTTTGGTCAGTTGGTAGGTCGTGGGGTGGGTCGTGGGGGGTGCCATGGTTCAGTGAGGTGGTTCAATGGGTGGGTCAGAGGTGTGCCATTGGGGTTTTGCCGTTGTCTGAGTCCGGGGTGTACCATGGTCGCGTGTGAGGTGGTCATTGGTGATGGGTCAGTGGGGGGGTTCATGGGTCTGTGGGGGTTGGTCAGTGGGGGTTTGTCAAGTGGGTCAGTTAAGGTAATAGTCATGACAAAAACACAAAACGTGGGTCACGGAGGTGTGTGCCGTGGTCCAGTTGAGGTGGGTCAGTGAGGGTGGTCAGGGGGGGTTGCCAGTGGGTCATGGGGTTTGTCAGTGGGGTCGGTCATTAGTCAGTGAGGTGGATCATGAGGTGGGTTCGTGGGGTGTTTTCACCAATGGTCATAGGTTTGGTGCAGTGGGATGGGGTTCCGTGGGGGGGTCGTGGGGTGTTGCCATGGGCCTGAGTGGGTCAGTGGGGTGGGTTATGGGGTGGGTAGTGGGGTTGTTTGCCATGTCATGAGTGGGGCAGTGGGGTGGCAGTGGGGTTGGTAAGGTGGGGTGGGTCAGTGGGGTGTGGCATGGTCAGTGGGTGGGTCATGTGGGTGGTCAGTGGGGTGGGATCAGTGGGGTGGGTCAGGTGGTGGTCAGTGGGGTTTTGCCTGGGTCAGTGGGTTGTTGCCATGGTTCATGATGTGTTCGTGGGGTGGTCAGTGGTGTTGCCAGGGTCAGTGAGGTGGGTCAGTGGGGTGGGTCAGTGGGTGGGTCAGTGGGTGTGTCGTGGGGTGTTGCAGAATGGTCATGCGGTGGTCAGTTGGGTGGGTCAGTGGGGTTTGCCGGGGTCATTGGGGTTGGTCGTTGGGGTGATCCATGTGGTGGTCCTTGGGGTGTTGCCACTGGGTCAGGAAGGTGGTCAGTAGGGTGGGGGGTCATGGTGGTGGGTCAGAGGTTGTGGTTCATGTGGTGGGTCAGTTGGGGTGTTGCCATGGTCAGTAGGATGGCCCAGTGGGGTGGGTCATTGGGGTGTTGCCATGTTTCATGAGGGTGGGTCATGGGGTGGGTCAGTGTGGGGGTCAGTGTGGTGTTGCCATGGGTCCAGTGAGGTGGGTCGTGGGGTAGATAGTGGGTGGGACTGGGGGGCAACACACACACGGTGTGCCATGGTCTCTGAAATGGGTCATGGGGTGGGCTCCAGTGGGGTGGGTCGGGGTGTTTGCCATGGGTTCAAGTGTGTAGTCGTGGGGTGGATCAGTGGGTGGGTCAGTGTGTGTGGGTCAAGTGGGCTTTGCCATGGGGCAGTGAGGTGGGTCAGTGGGGGGCGGGGGTGGTCTGTGGGTGGGGTCAGTGGGGTGTTGCCCATGGGTCAGTGATGTGGGAGGTCAGTGTGTAGGCAGTGGGGTGTGTCAGTTGTGTGTTGCCATTGGGTCTGAGGTGTGTCATTGGGTGGTTAGGGTTTGTCAGTGGGTTTTGCCTTTGGGTCAGTGAGGTGGGTCATGGGGTCGGAAATACCAGAATGGGGTCAGCTGAGTGGCGTGGGAGTGGGTCCGTGGGTTGGTTTGCCATGGGGTCAGTGGGTGGGGGTCAGTTGGGTTGGGTCGTGGGTGGGTCAGTGGGTCAGTAAGGTGGGTCAGTGAGGTGGGTCAGTGGGGTGTTGCCGTGGGTCAGTGAGGTGGGTCAGTGGGGTGGGTCAGTGGGGTGTTCCATGGTTCAGTGGGGGTTGTCGTGTGTGGGCAGTGGGTCAGTGATTTGGTCAGTGAGGGGTGGTCTGTGATGTTGCCATGGGTCCGTGAGGTGGTCAAGTGGTGGGTCAGAGGGTGGTTCAGTGGGGATGGGGCTCAGAGTGGGTGTTGCCATGGGTCCGTGAGGTGGGTCAGTGTTGTGGGTCCAAGGGGGGTGGGGGCATGGGGTTTGCCATCAGTGAGTGGGTCAGTGAGGGGGGTCAGTGGGGTGGGTCAGTGGGGTGGGTCAGTGGGTGTTCAGGTGGGTGTTGCCATGGGTGTCGTCGTAGTAGTGGGTCAGGTGGGTGGTCGTGGGGTGGGTCATTGGGGGGTTGTGGAGTTGGGGGGGTCATTGAGTGGGGTCGTGGGGTGGATCAGTGGGGTTGGTCAGTGGGGTGGGTCTTGGGGTGTTGGCCATGGTTCGAGAGGATGTGGCATTCAGTGGGTGGGTCAGTGGGTTTGTTTCCATTGTCAGTGAGGTGGGTTCATGGGAGTGGTCTGTGGGGTGGGTCAGTGGGGTGTTGCCATGGGTCCAGTGAAGGTTGGTCAATGGGTGGGTCCAGGGTGGGGTCAGTGGGGTTGTTGCCGTGGGTTCAGTGAGGTGGGTCGCAGTGGGGTGGTACCATATGGGTCATTGATGTGCGGTCAGTGGGATGGGTCGTGGGGGGTTGCCAGGGTCTGGGTTGGGTCAGTGGGTGGGTCGTGGTTCAGTAATGTGGGTCAGTGAGGTGGTTCAGTGGGGTGTTGCCCGTGGGTCAGTGAGGTTGACAGTGTGTGGGTCAGTAGGGTCCATTAGGTGGGTCAGTGCGTGGGTCAGTGGGGTGGTGCCATGGTCATTGGGTGGGTCGTTGGGATGGGTCAAAGTGTGGGGTTGGTCAGTTCTGGGGTGGTTGCCATGGGTCATGAGTGGGTCAGTGGGGTGGGTCATGGGTGGGTCAGTGGGGTGTTGCCATGGTAGTAGGAGGTGGGTCATGGGGTGGGTCAGGGGAGTGGTTAGTGGGGTGTTTGCCTGGGTCCTGAGGTGGGTAAGTGGGGTGGTCCAGGGGTGTTCCATGGGTCAGTCGGGTGGGGTCCAGAGGGGGTGCTTGTGGGTCAGTGGGGTGTTCACAAAAGTGGGTCAGTAGGGTTGGTCGCGGGTGTTGCTGTGGGTCAGTGGTGTGTTGCGTATGGTCAGAGGTGGGTCAGTGGGTGGGTCAGTGGGTGTTGCCATGGTTCCAGTGGGTTTGGTCAGCTGGGTGGGGCAGTGGGTCGTGAGTGGGTCCAGTTGGTTGGGGTCAGTGGGCTTTGCCATGTGTTCAGTGAGGTGGGTCAGTGATGGCAGTGGGGGGGTGGGTCCTGTGGTGTTGCCATGGGTCAGTGAGGTGGGTCAGTGGGGTGGGTCGTGGGGTGGGTCCATTGGGTGTTGGCCATGGGTCAGTGAGGTGGTTCATTGGTGTGTGTTCAGTGGGGTGTGGTTTAGTGGGGGTGTTGCCATGGGTCGGTGAGGTGGGTCAATGGGGTGGGTCAGTGGGGTTGGGTTAGTAAAGGGTGGGGTTTTGTTTTTACCATGGGTCGCAGTGAGGTGGGTCCAGTGGGGTGTAAGTGTGGTGGGGGTCCTTGGGGTGTTGCCATGGGTCAGTGAATGGGTCAGTGGGCTGGGTCCGTGGGGTGGTCAGTGGGGTTTTGCCATGGGGTCATGAGGTGTGGGTCAGTGGGGTGGGTCAGTGGGGTGGGGGGGGGGGGGGGGGGGGTCATGGGTGTTCGCCATGGATCATTGAGGTGGGTCAGTGGGTTAGGTACAGTGGGGTGGGTCAGTGGGGTGTTTGCCATGGTTCAGTGAGTGGTCCAATGGGGTGGTCAGAGGTGTGGTCGTTGGGTGTTGCCGTGGGTAAGTGAGTGGGGGTCATTGGGGGTGGTACCATGGTCATGAGGGTTGGTCAGTGAGGATGGGTCATGGGGTTCCAATGGGTCGTGGGTGGGTCAGTGTGGGTGGGTCATGGGTCGTAAGGTGGGTCAGTGAGGTGGGTCAGTGGGGTGTTGCCGTGGGTCAGTGAGGTGGGTCAGTGGGGTGGGTCAGTGGGTGTTGCCATGGGTCAGTGGGGTTGGTCAGTGGGGTGGGTCAGTGGGTCAGTGAGGTGGGTCAGTGAGGTGGGTCAGTGGGGTGTTGCCATGGGTCAGTGAGGTGGTGGGTCAGTGGGGTGGGTCAGTGGGGTGGGTCAGTGGGGTGTTGCCATGGGTCAGTGAGGTGGGTCAGTGGGGTGGGTCAGTGGGGTGGTCAGTGGGGGTGTTGCCATGGGTCAGTGAGGGGGGTCAGGGTGGGTCAGTGGGGTGGGTTACTTTGGGTGTTTGCCATGGGTTCGGTGGAGGTGGGGTCAGTGGGGGTGGGTTCCCCCCCCCTGGGTGTTTGCCATGGGTCAGTCGGGTGGGTCAGCGGGGTGTTGCTGTGGGTCAGTGGGGTGGGTCAGCGGGGTGTTGCTGTGGGTCAGTGGGGTGTTACAGTGGGTCAGTAGGATGTGTTAGTGGGGTGTTGCTGTGGGTCAGTGGGTAGTTACAGTGGGTCAGTCGGGTGGGTCAGCGGGTTGGGTCAGTGGGATGTTGCCATGGGTCAGTGAGGTGGGTCAGTGGGATGTTGCCATGGGTCAGTATGTGTGTCTTGGGGTGGGTAAGCGGGTGTTGCGCCATGGGTCGTGAGTTGGGTCGTGGGGTGGGGTCATGTGGTGGGTCAGTGGGGTGTTGCCAGGGTCATGAGGTGGGTGGGGTATGGGTCATGAGGTGGTGGGGTATGGGTCAATGAGGTGGATCAGTGGGGTGGGTCAGTGGGGTGTTGCCATGGGTCATGAGTGGGTGGGGTATGGTCATGAGGTGGGTGGGGTATGGGTCATGAGGTGGGTCAGTGGGGTTGGGTCAGTGTGGATTGGTCAATTGAGGTGGGTCAGTGGGGTGGGTCAGTGGGGTGGGTCAGTGGGGTGGGTCAGTGGGGTGGGTCAGTGGGGTGGGGGTCATGGGGTGTTGCCATGGGTAGTGAGGTGGTCGTGGTGGGTCCAGTGGGTGGGTCATATGGGTGGGTCAGTGGGGTTGGTTCGATTTGGGGTGTTGCCATGGGTCCAGTGATGAGGTGGGTCATGGTGTGGGTCAGAGTGGGGTGTTCCATGGGTCCGTGAGGTGGGTCAGTGGGTGGGTCAGTGGGGTGTTGCCATGGGTCAGTGAGGTGGGTCAGTGGGGTAGGTAAGTGGGGTGTGTCAGTGGGGTGTTGCCATGGGTCAGTGAAGTGGGGTCATGGGGTTGAGTCGTGGGTGGGTGCATTGGTGTGTTGCCATGGGTCATGAGGTGGGGGTCAGTGGGTGGATCATTGGGGGTGGGTCAGTGGTGTGGTATCAGTGGGTTTAGCCATGGGTCAGTGAGGTGGGGGGGGTCAGTGGGGTGGGTCAGTGGGGTGTGTGGGGTCTTGGGTGGGGTGTTTGGCCATGGTGGGGTCAGTGAGGTGGGCAGTGGATGGGGTAGGTCAGTGGGGGGCAGTGGGGGTGTTGCCCAATGGTCAGTGAGGTGGGTCAATGGGGTGGGTCAGAGGGGTGGGTCAGTGGGTTGTTGCCGTGGGTCAGTGAGGTGGGTCAGTGGGGTGGTACCATGGGTCAGTGAGGTGGGTCAGTGGGATGGGTCAGTGGGGGGTTGCCATGGGTCAGTGGGGTTGGTCAGTGGGGTGGGTCAG
>JACBWV010000610.1:143858331-143895381 GCA_013435795.1 Chlamydomonas sp. ICE-L
TTTCCCGACCCACCACCCACGCACTACTGTCTTCCGTCCCGACCCATGTTCCTTGACAAACGTCCTTGCTTCCACCACGGACTATTTATTTTCGTTCTATCTCCGCTCTTTGTCATCTATCGCTTTTCTCTGGTTCTCTTGTGAGCCCTTTTAGAGCTTTGCTTGTTCATCGGTCGGTTTTGCCTTATCTAACTCTGGGTTTTATTTCGTATTTTGCTGTCCTTTTTCTCTGTATCCATTAGCCTTCACTCTAGCTACTTGCATTAACACACACACTTTCAGGTTTTAGGCTGGTTTTGTCATCACGACCGTCCACTTTAACTTGCCTAACTCTTTCACACTCCTCCACATCTTGCTCAGCTCACTACCCGCACGCCACAGCTATATGCCAGAGCTTCTGCACAACGAGTGCCACTCTACGTCGAAGATATGGATATGTGCCCTCGATTGCCTCCCCCACATAAAAAGGTACCCAGCACACCTGGCACATCCACACACGACACAGGGGCACACAATCTCCATAGCTCTGCACGAAAACCAAGGGTGGGGTGATTTAGATTTGCCCCCCCCCTCCCCACCACCCCATTCCCGACCCCACACCCACGCACACACCATCCCATACACGACCTCACGCACACCGCCCCACCCCCGCACTACTCGCCCCCCCCACAGACACACCACACACCCTATCTCCAGGGCCTGTGCTAGTAATAGCATCCAAGTTGGTGATAGCTTCAAATGCCCCCACCCCCCGCCCCCCCACACCCACACCACACGAACCCTCAACTCCCCCCCCCCACACACGACCCACCCCACACCCACACACACACATACACCACCGCCTTATCTCCAGGGCTCTACAACAATGTAAAGCATCAAAGGTGGGTGATATGCGTACAAGATCCCCACCCACCACCCACGCACCCCACTCACACACACAAACGACCCCACCCCACCACACACACTCAACCCACTCCTACACACACAGCCACGACACATACACTCCCACACCCTCACCCACACCGTCCCCACCCTATCTCCAGGGCTCGGCAAACATTACGTAAAGCCTTAAAGTGTTAATGATCTGCGTTTGGATGCCCCCCCCCCCCCCCCCCCACACACACACCGACCCTCCTACTCCCGCCCCCCCCCCACACACACTACCCCCCCACACACACATACACACCACATCCCCTATCTCCCGGCTCTGTAAGCATTATGTAAAGCATCAAAGGGTGGGTATATGCGTTTGGATTCCCCACCCACCCACCACCCACCCACCCACCCACCCACCCACCTCACCACACACACACTACTCCCACTCCAACACCACAGACACACACCTACACTCCCACACCTTCACCCACTACTCCCTCTGCCCTATCTCCAGGGCTCTCATGATAGGCCAAGCATCCCAAGGTATGTGAAGTCGTTTCTATTGTGGCCCCCCCACCCCCAACCCCACCCCCCCCCCCACACACAAACACACAACGACCCCCAGCGGTACTCCCCACACCAATTTGTCACACACACCCCAACCTATTCTCCAGGGCTCTGGCAAACAGTCTTTTATTACAGTGTAAAGCATCTCCAACGGTGGATGGTGTGCAGCGGACTTGTGTTTAGACTCCCTCATGTTAGCCTGTACTGCCCCTCGTGTTAAATTGTTCCTGGCTCGTGTGACCCTGTACTTTTAGCTCATGTTACATAACATGTTGAGGTTGCATTTTTAGACTGCTCCTGTTACCTGTACTGCCTCGTTTACATGTACTCTGCCATGCGTGTGCACCTCGACTGCTCAAGTACTACATGTTTGACTTGTGCATTCAGACTGGGTGCCTCATTCTACTTCAGTTTACAATTTTATTGAATTGTTAATTAATCTAATTTAAATTTTGTTATGACTAGACTGCCCTCATATTACATCATAACCCCCCCCTCCCTTCTCCCTCCCCCTGGCCCCCTCCTCCGCCTCCCTGCCCACCCATACCCACCCCCCACCATACTCCCACCCCCCTAACCCCACCCACCGCCATACCCCACCGCCACCCCTACCCCAACCCCCTACCCCTACCCTCTTGCCCAACTCCAACCCCCAAGCCCCACCCCCTAACCCCAACCACCTCCTAACAGGCACCGAAGGTTGGTGTATGTGCGTTTAAATTGCCCACCATCCACCCATCCCACCCATACCACGCCACCCACCCACGCACCGACCCCACACACACCTCACAGGCTGAGGATGCTCTGCACCATAGGTCAGGCATCTAGAGTTGAGTGATGTGCATTCAATTTCTCTCCCCCCCCCCACCTCACCCACCCCCACCCCCAACCCACACACACCCCCCCACACCCACACACCACATGGCAGGAGGATGCACTGCACATAGGTTCAGGCCATCGAAGGTTGAGTGATGTGCACAGATTCCTCTCCCCTCTGCACATAGGTCAGGCATCAAGGTTGATTGATGGCATCAGATTCTTCTCCCCCCCCCCACCCCACCCCCCCCACACACACACACACTCACACAACACACACTCACTCACATGGCATGAGGTGCACTGCACAATGCAGGCATCGAAGGTTGAAGTGATGTGCATTCAGATCCTCTCCCCCCACCCCCCCCCCCCCCCCCCCCCCCCCACACAACACACACACACACACTCAAACACACACCCACTAACTCACATGGCATGAGGATGCCTGCCACAATAGGTCAGGGGCATCGAAGGTTGGGGATGTGCATTCACAATTCCTATCCCCCACCCACAACCCACACACACCCACACAAACACACTCCACATGCAGGAGGATTTGCAAGGCCACATAGGGTAAGGCACGAGGTTGAGTGATGGTGCATTCAGATTCCTACTCCCCCCCCCCCCCCCACCCACCACCCACCCCCCCCCCCCCCCCCCCCCCCCCCCCCCCCCCCCCCCCCCCCCCCCCCACACACACACACACACTCACACACACACTCACTCACATGGCAGGAGGATGCACTGCACAATAGGTCAGGCATCGAAGGTTGAGTGATGTGCATTTAGATTCCTCTCCCCCCCCCCCCCCCCCACACAACACACACACACACACACACTCACATGGCAAGGGATGCATCTGCCCCACAATTAGGTAAGGCAGCGAAGGTTGGCGGATGCGGGGCATTCAGATCCTCTCCCCCACCCCCCACCCACACCACACACACACTCACTCTTTTTTTTTACATGCAGGAGGATGCACTGCACAATAGGTCAGGCATCGAAGGTTGAGTGATGTGCATTCAGATCCTCTCCCAACCCCACCCCACCCACCCACCCACAGGAACACACACGCACTCACATGGCAGGAGGATGCTCTGCCCATCGAGCACAAACGGCGTGCTCTTTCAACGCGTCCACTATCAAGAATGAGTCCTGAGCAGATGAGAGTTTCAAGTTTGTGTTCAAATTCAAGTTTGTGTTCGAATTCAGTTGGCGTCCAAAGTTCAAGAATTGTTCTACAGTTTGTGTCAAATTCAAGTTTGAGTTCAAGTTCAAGAATTTGTTCAGTTTGTGTAGGATTTATCTTTGAGAAGATGAAGATTACAAGTTGGTGTTCTCAATCCAAATTAAATTCAACATGTTGGGTTTAATCTTTTGAGCAGAGATGGAGAGTTACAAGTTGGTGTTCAAATTCAAATTCAAATTCAAATGTTGGGTTTATCTTTGAGCAGATGAGATTTACAAGTTGTGTTCAAATTCAAATTCAAATTCAAATGTTGGGTTTATCTTTGAGCAGATGAGAGTTACAAGTTGGTGTTCAAATTCAAATTCAAATTCAAATGTTGGGTTTATCTTTGAGCAGATGAGAGTTACAAGTTGGTGTTCAAATTCAAATTATAATTCAAATGTTGGATTTATTTTTGAGCAGATGAGAGTTACAAGCATCAAAAGTGAATCCAGATGAAAATGAAGCAAGAGTGTTATATGTTTGGTTTGTTTGTCCTCGACACACCCCTGATGTAATGGGGTTTTTTGCTTTGTGGGTGCTTTTCTTTTTGTTTAAAAAACTGAGTCTCATTACACACTGCGGTGTCAATAGACTATAACATTGTATATGTAGCAGACGGCACCAAGCTAAAACTGCCAGCACACCATAACACACGGCACCTGGCCACCAGCACAGGCACATGGCAAGTAGACCAAAAGCATCAAAAAAGTGTTAAGTGACTTTAAACATGTAATGTAATGCAATGTAATGAAACATGAGATTGATTGAAAAATAAATTCAACACAAACTTAACTTGCTTGAACTTGAACGCAAACTTAAATTCGAACACAACTTGTGAATTTAAAATTGAACGCAAAATGGATTTGAACTTGACGGCAAACTGGATTTGAACACAAACATGCGCCCAACAACATTATTGGACTGTGAGGCCCAGTACGCACACGTTATTGTTATAAACGAACACACACATGAAACACACACATTATTCAAGCATGCATGAATTCAAACATGATACAAGCCTGCATGAACACACACATGAAACACACACATGATACAAGCATGCATGAATTGACACATGATACAAGCATGCATGAATTGACACATGATACAAGCATGCATGAATTGACACATGATACAAGCATGCATGAATTGACACATGGATACAAGCATGCATGAATTGACACCTGACAAAAGCCTGCATGAACACACACACGAAACACACACATGATACAAGCATGCATGAACACACACATGAAACACACACATGATACAAGCATGCATGAATTGACACATGACAAAAGCCTGCATGAACAGACCATGAAAACACCACACATGATACAAGCATGCATGACACGCACATGAAACACACCATGATACAAGCATTGCAGAAAACTCACACATAACACCCAATGATACAAGCATGCAGAAATTGACACATGACAAAAGCCTGCATGAACACACACATGAAACACACACATGATACAAGCCTACATGAAACACATACATGATACAAGCATGCATGCCTACACAAAGCAACTATCCCATATGTAATGGTGTGATAATTATGCTTGCTTGCTGCAGTAGTGCCTTTCATCTTCTGAGGATTTGTTGAAAGACCCCTCCTGGATGTTGTGGAGTTGGCTTGTCTTAGGCCAACAATGGCATGTCGATGGGGGGGACAATGTAAGGACTGTTGTATGTAGTGGAGGGGCTTTGGGTCTTGGGCCCCCAACAATGACTGTCGATGACAATGTAACTGTTAATGGAATGTATGTATGGGTGGAGTGGGCTTGTCTTGGGCCAACAATGACTGTCGATTGACAAATTTTGTAACGTAATCCATAAAACCATGCATGCAAACAGGCCTCCTTTCACCAACGCACATCTGACGGCTCGTAAACGTCTCTGTTCCACTGCGTATGCTTGATCTGTGCCGTGGGAAGGTCTTAGGACATGTCGCCTGCGCTGGCCTGTGCCCACCGGTCTCAGATGGCTGCTTGGCTGATTGAAAGGCACGGACGTTAAGTGTGGGTGAAATCTTCCATGCGACTGGGGTGGTGAAGACAAGGAGTTGAAAGCGTCACACGCGGATGGGGTGGTATAGACAAAGAGTTAAGAGGTCCCGTCGGACTGCTCCGGTTTCAAGAGGTAGGTCAAGAAGAACGCTCCAGTGCGGGTGGGACAGAAAGGAGGAAGCGGATCTGAAGCAAATAGGAAGGACGCCTATGCCAGAAGAAGTGACACAATCACACACAGGCGAAATTTCCATGCCCACTGCCCACTGTTCTCCGTTCGGGCAGGGGCGACTGTCATGGTCTTGGTTTCGGACAAGCGGTTTCGGAGATATCTACGCTTGCTCGGTTGGTGATCGAAGCAGGGATGCAAAGGATGATCAGGTATGTAGTCCATGGCGATGAGGCATCAGGGTTGTTCAAGGGTACCGACTGGAGTACTGGACTGGACTGGACGCTGGCGCTGACTGAGCGGACCCCCTACAACCCTGAGCGACAGGCTCAAAAACCTGGGCTTGCAGTCCATTTGTCTCAGATCACAAAGAGGGCTTTATATGCCCCCTTACCCCACCACCACCCTCAAAACCACCCCACCCCATACACCCTATTCCCCCCTTAGGCAAAAGCTGTTTCTTCGCCAGAACCCCAAGATTTCACCCCGGCGCCCTTTTAAAATGGACCCCTTTTATTTTTTTGGTCAATCGGTCGCACAGACGGGCATCGGCGGTTGATTCTGGCGGGCCTCCGCCTCCCAAAAAGGCGGGGATTCGCCACAAAAAGTTCCTGAGTAGCTGGGGATTCGAGGTGTTTTAGGAAATCAATTGAAGCATTGTTGCTGCTGATCAATTAAACTATTTACCTCTCGCACGTCGTGGTTCGTGGGTCTGTCTGTCTCGGTCTGGGTCTGTGCTCGAGTCTGATCGGTCTGGGTCTGTCTGTATCGGTCTGGGTCAGTGTTATAAGTATGCTGCCTGGGATGGGTAAGGTATGTGTATCGGTTGGGTATGGGTCATGAGGTTGGGTGGGGTATGGGTCAAAGGTGGGTGGGGTATGGGTATGGTATGGCGTCTGTGTCTGGGTCTGGGTATGGGTATGGGTCTGGGATGGGTTCTGCGGTATGGGTTGGGTATGGGTCTGGTCTGGGCTGGGTCGGCTGGGTATGGTATGGGTTCTGGGTCTGGGTCTGGGTCTGGGTCTGGGTCTGGGTCTGGTATGGTCTGTGTTCCTGGTGTCTGGGTCTCGGGTCTGGGTCTGGGTCTGGGTCCTGGGTCTGGGTTATGGGTGGGTTCTTGGTATGGGTCTGTGTATGGGTCTATGGGTCTGGGTCTGGGTATGGGTCTGGGTTGGTCTGGCGTTATGTGTTGGGTATGGGTATGGTTCTGGGTCGGGTTGGGCTGTGTCTGGGTCTGGGTCTGGTCTGGGTTGGCGTCTTGGTAGGGTCTGGGTCTGGTGGGTCTGCCGGTATGGGTCTGGGCTGGGTCCTGGTCTGGGTCTGGTATGGGTATGGGTCTGGGTCTGGGCTGGGTATGGGTCTGGGTATGGGTGTCTGGGTCTGGAGTATGGGTTGGTGTTCTGGTTGGTCTGGGTCTGGGTCTGAGTTGGGTATGGGTTGGGTCCTGGGTCTGGGTATGGTGTCTGGGTTATGGGATGGGTAGGTATGCCCGGTAGGGATCGGGTTGGTTCGGGTCTGGGTATGGGTTCTGGGTCATTGGGTCTGTGTCGGGCTGGGTTATGGTGTATGGGTCGGTTGGTATGGGTCTGGGTCGGGTATGGGTAGGGTCTGGGTTCTGGGTTGGGTATGGGTATGGGTCTGGGTCTGGGTTATGGTATGGCGTATGGGTTGGGTCTGGGATGGGTCTGGGTCTGGGTCTGGGTATGGGTTGGGTCTGGGTATGGTTGGTCTGGTCTGGGTTGGGTAGGGTCTGGGGTATGGGTCTGGGTGCCTTGGTTGGGTACTGGGTCTGGATGGGATCTGGGTCTGCGGTCTTGTATGGGTAGGGTATGGTACTGGGTTGGGTCTGCGGTCTGGTATGGGTCTGGGTATGGGTATGGGTATGGTATGGGTATGGGTATGGGTATGGGTTGGGTCTTTGTCGGGTCTGCGGTCGGGTATGGGTATGGGTATGGGTATGGGTATGGTCTGGGTCTGGTGTATGGGTTGGGTCTGGGTCTGGATGGCGTATTTGGGTCTGTGTATGGTATGGGTATGGGGTAGGTATGGGTAGTGGTCTGGTATGGGGTTGGGTATGGGTATTATGGGTTTATGGGTCGTGTATGGGTCCGGTATGGGTATGGGTCTGGTATGGGTATGGTCTGGGTTATGGGTATGGGTATGGGTCTGGGTATGGGTAGGGTCTGTTGGTCTGGGTATGGGTTCGGGTCTTGGTCTGCTGTCTGGTGATGGGCTGGGTTCTGGGTCGGGTATGGGATGGGATGGGTATGGTCTGGGTCTGTGGTATGGGTCTGGGTCGGTCGGGTATGGTAATGCGGTATGGGTATGTGGGGTATGGGTCTGGGTATGGAGTGTAGGGGTATGGGTTGGGTCTGGGTCTGCGGTATGGGTCTGTGTCTGGGTCTGGGTTGGGTCTGGGTATTGGTCCGGGTCTGGGTCTGGGGTCTGGGTCTGGGTCTAGCTAGGTCTGGTTGGGTATGGGTGGGTCTGGGTATGGGTTCTGCGGTCTGGGTCTGGGTATGGTATGGGTCTGGGTCTGGGTCTGGTCTGGGTCCTGGGTACTGGTTGGGTCTGGGTTGGGTATGGGTTGGGTATGGGTTATGGTTCTGGGTCGGGTCTGGGTCTGCTATGGTCTGGGTTGGGTTCTGGGCGGGTCTGTGTCTGGGTCTGGGTCGGGGTCTGGGTCTGGGTCTGGGTCTGGGTGGGTCTTGTATGGGTCTGGTTATGGGTCTTGGGTCTGGGTCTGGGGTCTGGGTCTGGGTCTGGTCTGGGTCTGGGTCTGGGTCTGGGTCGGGTCTGGGTTCTGGGGTCTGGGTCTGGCGTCTGGGTCTGGGTCTTGGGTCCTGGTATGTGTCTGGGTATGGGTTTCTGGGGTCTGGGTCTGGGTCTGGGTCTGGTCTGGGTTGGGTCTGGGTCTGGGTATGGTAGGGCTGGGTTGGTCTGGGTCTGGGTCTGGGTCTGGTCTGGGTTTCTGGGTCTGGGTCTGGGCTGGTTGGGTCTGGGTCTGGGTCTGGGTCTGCGGTCTGGGTCTGGTCTGGGTCTGGGTTCTGGGTTGGGTTGGGTCTGGGTTCTGGGTCTGGGTCTGGGTCTCGGGTCTGGGTTCTGGGTCTGCGGTCCTGGGTCTGGGTCTGGTTGGGTCTGGGCTGGTCTGGGTCGGGTCTGGGTCTTGGGTTCTGGGTCTGGGTCTGGGTCTTGGTCTGGGTCTGGGTCCTGGTATGGGTCTGGGTGCGGTCTGGGTCTGGGTCTGGTCTGGGTGGGTCTGGGTTTCTGGGTCTGGGTCTGGTCGGGTCTGGGTTGGGTCTGGGTCTGGGTCTGGTCGGGGTCTGGGTCCGGGTCTGGGTTGGGTCTGGCGTGTCTGGGTCTTGGGTTGGGGGTCTGGGTCTGGCGTATGGGTTCTGGGCTCTGGGTCTGGTCTGGGTCTGGGTCTGGGTCTGGGTATGGGTCTGGGTCCTGGGTCTGGTCTGGGTCTGGGTCTGGGTATGTGGTCTGGGTCGGGTCTGGGTCTGGGTCTGGGTCTGGGTATGGGTCTGGGTCTGGGTCTGGTATGGGTCTGGGTCGGGCTGGTCGGTCTGGTCTGGGTCTGGGTCCTGGTTCGGTCTGGGTCGGTCTGGTCCTGGGTCTGGTCTGGTGTCTGGGTCTGTGTCTGGGTCTGGTCTGGGTCGGGTCTTGGTCTGGGTCTGGGTCTGGGTCTGGGTCTGGGTTGGGTAGGGCTGGGTCTGGTTGGGTCTGGGTCTGGGTCTGGGTCTGGGTTCTGGGTCTGGGTCGGGTCTGGGTCTGGTCTGGGTCTGGGTTGGGTCTGGGTTCTGCGGTCTGGGTAGGGTCTGGGTCTGGGTCTGTGTCATGGGCTCTGGGTCTGGGTGTGTCTGGGTCTGGGTGGGTCTGGTCTTGGTCTTGGGTCGGGCGGGTCTGGTCGGGTATGGGTTCTGGGCTGGTCTGGTTAGGGTCTGGGTCTGGGTCTGGGTCTGGGTCTGGGTCTGGTTGCGGTCGGGTCTGGGTATGGGGTCTGGGTCTGGGTTGGTTGGTCTGGTCTGGTTCTGTGGTCTGTGTCTGGTTCTGTGTTGGGTCTGGTCTGGGTGGGTCTGGGTCTGGGTCTGGTCGGGTCTGTGTCTGGTATGGGTCTGGTCTGGGTCTGGGTCTGGGTCTGTGTGGGTCTGTCTGGGTCGGGTTCTGGGTCTGGGTCTGGGTCTGGGTCTGGTCTGGGTCTGGGGTTGGGTCTGGGTCTGGGTCTGGTCTGGGTCTGGGGGTCTGGGTCGGGGTCTGGTATGGGTCTGGGTATGGTCTGTGTCTGTCTGGTTGGGTTGGGTCGGGTCTGGGTCGGGTCTGGTCGGGTCTGGGTATGGGTCTGGGTCTGGGTCTGTGTCTGTTCTGGGTCTGGTTGGGTCTGGTCTGGGTCTGGTCTGCCGTCTGGGTCTGGTAATGGGCGCGGTCGGGTCTGGGATCGGTCGGAGTCTTGGTTACTGGGTCGGGTCTGGTCTGGGTCTGGGTCTGGGTCTGGTCCTGGGTTGGTCTGGGTCTGGGTCTGGGTCTGGTCTGGGTCTGGGTTCTGGGTTGGGTCCGGGTTCCGGGGTCCGGGTCCGGGTCCGGGTCCGGGTCCGGGTCTCTGTCTCGGTCTCGGTCTCGGTCTCGTCCGGTCTTCGTCTCGGTCTGGTCTCGCGTCTCGGTCTCGGTAGTCTCGGTCTCGGTTCGGTCCGGTCTCGGTCTTCGGTTCTCGGTCCGGGGTCTAGGCGTCGTCTCGGTTTCGGTCTCGGTCTGTTCTCGGTTCGGTCTCGGTCTCTGGTCTCGGTCTCTGTCTCGGTCTCGGTCTCGGTCTCGTCCGGTCTCGGTCTCGGTCTCGGTTTCTCGTCTCGTTCTCGGTCTCGGTTCGGTCTCGGTCTCGGTCTCGTCCGGTCTCGGTTCTCGTTCTCGGTTGTTCTCGGTCTCGGTCTCGGTCTCGGTTTCTCGGTCTCGTCTCGTCTCGGTTCTAGCGTCTCGGTCTCGGCTCTCGGTCTCGGTCTCGGTCTCGGTCTCGGTCTCGGTCTCGGTCCTCTGCGTCTCGAAGCTTCCATGCGTCTCGAAGCTTCCATGCGTCTCGAAGCTTCCATGCGTCCGAAGCTTCCATGCGGCATCCGCCAGTTCATGCGCCAATTGCCGTGCTGGTGCCCGATGGAGCCACGGGCGCGACCTTAGGTTAAATTGCTCCTCCTCCGCCAGTGTGAGCGGTGTAACCGTGGTGTCTCTGCTTAGTTGAGGGCGGTAATAATACACATTTTATGCCTACGATCGAAACCATTGCCACTAATAATTGAGAGTGGGGGGAAAAGAGGATATGTACTACTCAGCACAAATCAAGCCTAGACTGACTCAGCGTCCGGGGGGCAGCTGGACAGTGTTTTGTTTTTTTTTTTTTTGTATACAGTGAGGTTTGGGCAACAATTCCCTAAGAACATGGTCCAGAGGTAACCTCAAAAAACGTACAAAGAGCAATGAAAAGGTCGACAACAGCTAAGCGAACTATCAAGGCATTAGATGAAATAGCTAAATTAAGTGTCTATTGCTGAATTTGGGCTGAGAGTGCCGAGAGGCCTAAAGCGAGATTCTACACGAGACTTACAGGAAAAAAAGCACAGGAAAATTCCCAAACAAACAAGGAGAGAGGCGTAGAGCTCCAAAAGGCGGCCATAACATTCCCTTATTAAAGGCAAACACAAGACCAAACCGTCAGCCACAAACGCCCACGTAAGAAAAGCACCGCCTAAGCAGAAGGACCCTTCAAACCTAGCAGAACTATACACAATAAAAAGCGTGTGGAAAAGCCGAAAGACCACGACCAGCGTGGAAAGTAAGTGATTCCATTAGCCTATCTGTCAAGAAGAACCATCAGCTAAAGCCGGGAGAGCGGGCCAAGGAGAGCAATCAATCAGGACAGAGTTAAGGAAAAACTCGAGAAGTGAAACAGAATTACCCCCATCACCTACACCGCCCACATACCAAGACGGTGCAACTAAGGGACAAGAAGAGAAAAACACATCAGCAGTCATCCAGGTGTCAGAGAGGTTAGGGAAAAGAAGCTCATCTGCTGAGAGAAGCAATGCTTATGGGAATGGTCCTGGGCCATCGGAGGAGTATCCGCCACTGCCATATGTGCGGGGTTGGACCTCCCGTGTTAACCGGGACCACACATGGCTGATGAAGGGGTGATCACTCTCCCACCGTGTTCCTCCCACTCAGGAAGAATTTAATTTAAGACAGATAACGATAAAAGGGGCTCATGTCTAGCCCGTGAAACCACACCCCCTAATGTCGGACTCGAAGAAAACCACGCCGTTTCGGCAGCAGCGGGGCTCGGAACCTCCTGTGCGAAGCCGTAACCACGGGTCTGCGACCATACCGCCCTCCAGCCTGGAATAATTCAAGATATGAAAGACATGTAGAAACTGATCAATAAAATACTTTAAAATCGGGGCTTTCCCATTCGGAAGGATGGCTCTATCGTTAGAGAGATCCGGATCGAACGGAAGCAGGTGCGGGGTTTTTCAGCTTGTGGTTCAAAAAACCCCATCGAGGTCAGTGGGCCACCCGGAGCGGTCGTTTGACCGGCATGGTATCTGGACTCTAGGTGTGATAAGCCCGTCATCGCCATACTTACGCGCCCGGTCCCTAACCCCAAATCCTTGAAGTGCCGTTGTGACATATCTTGGCAGTACGAATTATTTTATTTTCACGTGCCTCGTTTGCCCATTGACCAAGTAAAGTATCAAGAATCAGATTGCCCCAACCGTTGAAACTGGGAACAAGTGATTCCTCTTCATTGCCTGATTATCCCGGAGTGGGTGGGTTCAAATCCCGTCGGACGCAGGACGGGAGTGGAATCAGATCAGTAATCAGTATCTAGATCCTATATGTCCTAAAAGAGCCCCGAGCCTCGCTGTTCCTACATGATGTGCATTATTAGGGTGTCAAGAACGATATAATATATACATCGGTGGTTGGCCCCAGTGAAAGCAAACGGTCTGGCTTCCTCAACCCCACGCCTCGTAATAAGCCGTACCGAGAGGCGTACTATTTATTTAATTATGACATGTGGACGATATCATAAGATATATTGTACAATATCGTATCCGACATCAACATTATGTACAATACTCCCTTGCAAGTTATCGCACCTAATAGCAGTACAATACAGTACAATACAATACATCGTGTGCAAGTATCGCCACTACTAGCCTTACAATACAGTACAATACAATACATCGTGCAAGTTATCGCCACCTAATGCAGCTAAATACAGTACAATACAATACATCGTGTGCAAGTTCTCGCCACCTAATACAGTACACTACAGTACACTACAATAATCGCTTGCCAAGTTATGCCACCTAAAGCAGTACATACAGTACAAGACAACTACAGCGTCAAGTTATCGCCACCAATAGCCGTACACTACAGTACAATTACAAGACATCGTGAAGTTATCGCCACCTAATAGCAGTTACAATACGTACAATTACATACATCGTGCAAGTTATCGCCACCTAATAGCCGTACCATACAGTACAATACAATACATCTGCAAGTTCTCGCCCACCTAATCGCAGTACAATACAGCTTACATATACAATACATCGTGCAAGTTTCGCCACCTAATAGCAGGAAAACACAGTTCCTCTACAATTACATCGTGCCAGTTCTCGCCACCTAATAGCAGTACACTACCGTACTTACAATACATCTGCAGGTTACTCGCCACCTTAATAGCCAGTACACTAGACAATTACAATTACATCGTTGCAAGTTATCGCCCACCACTCATAGCAGTAAAAGACAGTACAATTTACAATACATCTGCAAGTTATCGCCACCTAATAGCCGTAAATACAGTACAATACCAATACAATAACGGCAAGTTATCGCCACCTACTAGCAGTAAATACAGTACAATACAATACATCGGCAAGTTATCGCACTAATAGCAGTACCATATAGTACAATACAATACAGTGCCAAGTTTGAAGTTATGACCTAAATAGCAGTACAAATACCAGTACTAATACAATACATCGTCAAGTTCTCGCCACCTAATAGCAGTACATACAGTACACTCACTACCTCGTGCCCAAGTTATCGCCCACCTAATAGCAGTACAAACACAGTACTATTCAATACATCGTGCAAGTTATCGCCACTAATCAGCCCAGTACCAATACCAGTCCATACATATACACGTGCAAGTTATTCGCCACCAATAGCAGTACAGATACAGCTACAATACAATACATAGTGCTTTTGTTTGTTGTGCAAGTTTACGCCCCCTAATAAGCAGTACAATACATTCTACAATACAATACATGTGCAAGTTATCGCCACCTAATGCAGTACAATACAGTCCAATACACTACATCGTGAAGTTATCGCCATAATAGCAGACAATTACAGTACAAATACAATACATCGTGCCAATTTATCGCCTCCTAATAGCAGTACAATTACAGTACAATACAATACATAGTGACAGTTACGGCCACCAATAGCCAGTCTAAATACAGTACAATTACAATACATCGTTGCCAGTATCGCCACTAATAGCCGTACAATACAGTACAATACAATACATCGTGCAGTTATCGCCACCTAAATAGCAGTACAATACAGTACAATTTACATACATCGTGCAAGTTATCGCCACCTAATAGCAGTAAGTACAGTATCCATACAATAATCGTGCCCAAGTTTATCGCCACCTATATCGCCAGTACAATACCGTACAATACAATACATGGCACGTTATCGCCACCTAATTAGCAGAGCTACATACAGTACAATACAATACCTCGTGCAAGTTATCGCCACCTAATAGCAGAGTACAATACAGACAATACAAACATCGTGAAGTTTGATCGCACCTAATACGGCCACTAAGTACACTGACCATACCATCTGCAAGGGATCGCCACTAATAAGCAGTACAATACAGATACAATACAATACATCGGGAAGTTAAGCCACCTAATAGCAGTACAATACAGTACAATCAATACACGTTTGCAAGTTATCGCCACCTCATAGCCCAGTACCAATACAGTACAATACAATACATCGTGCAGTTATCGCCACATCCAATCGCAGTACCAACAGTACAATAAAACTCGTGCAAGTTATCGCCACTAATAGCAGTTACAATACAGTACAATTTCCAATGACATGTGCAAGTTATTCGCACCTAATAGCCGTACAATACAGTACAATACTATACATCGTGCAAGTTATCGCACTAAATAGCCGATACCAATAAGCTACAATACAATACATCGTGCAAGTTATCGCCACCTAATAGAGTACAATAACAGTACAATACCCAATACACGTGAAGTTATCGCCACCAATAGCAGTCTACAATACAGTACAATACAAACCATGTGCAAGTTATCGCCACCTCAATAGCCAGTACAAACCGGAAATACAATAACACGTGCAAGTTATCGCCACCTATAGCAGTTCTCAATACCGTACAATACCAATACATCGTGCAATTGATCGCCACCTATAGAGCCTACAATACAGTTACAAGTTACATACAATAATTCGTGCAGTTATCGCCACCTACTGCCAGTACAATACAGACAATTACAATACATCGTGCACGTTACGCACCTAATAGTCAGTACAATACAGTACAAATACAATACATCGTCAAGTTATCGCACCTACTCAGCAGTACAATCCAGTACAAAAATACATCGTTGCATTTATAGCCACCTATAGCAAGTACCATTACAGTACAATACAATACATCTTGCAAGTTATCGCCACCTAATAGCAGCACCAATTGCTCAGTACTGTGGCACCATGGTGCTACTGGGGGTGAGCAGGTGTGCAGCAGGGTTCTTCAGCAAGACACCCGGCTCGGCTGCCTGATACGCAACCAATTGTATAGCCTGCGTCCTTCTGGTCAATGGACCCATCCGTTTGGTCAATGAACCCTCCCCTCGTTGCGTCCTGCAATGCATCGGACTCTTCGGCGTTGTGTCTGCGACGGAGGACGCAGCGTCCTGGACAACCCTGGTGTGCAGTAACTGCCATCATCTGCCTCTTTCATTATCATGTTTCATCATCATCAACACCCTGGTGTGCAGTAACTGCCATCATGGTGTGCAGTAACTGCCATCATCTGCCTGTTTTGTAGCACCTCCATTCTCCTCCTCCATCTCCTCCTTCTTCTTCTTCTTCTTCTTCTTCTTCTTCTTCTTCTTCTTCTTCTTCTTCCTTTTCTTCTTCTCCTCCTTCTTCTTCTTCTTCTTCTTCTTCTTCTTCTTCTTCTTCTTCAAAACAAAATGGTTGCAGCATGCTCACGATCACGACTTGCTCTAGTTTTGTCTGCACAGGGTGAAAACAAACATGATACATGAAATGAATGCAATAAAACAAAATGTTTGCAGCATGCACACAATCTTTTATTGCTCTAGTTAGGCCTGCACAGGATGGAACACGTACAAGATCAATGAAACAATGAAAACTGAATTAACTGAAATACACGTAGCTTCACAATCTACCGGTATCCTCCTCATATTGTTCGGTCAGCAGAGAAGGGTGAAACCACACATGGCAAATTAAAGAATTAAATCAAATTAACTGAAATACACTTCACAATATCTCCTCTTGCTCTACTTTGGTCAGCAGACCCAGGGTGAAAACACACATGACGAGTCGAGTGACAAATTACATTACATTACATTTTATGTTAAAGTCTACTTGACACCGCGAGGGTGTATGAGACTCAGTGCTTTAAACAAAAAGAAAAAGCACTCACAAAGCAAAAACCCCATTACATCAAATGAAATAATTAAAATATAACAAAGTGATAAACACGTAGCTCCACAATATCCCCTCCTAATGCAGTTCGGTCTGCAGACCCAGGGTGAAAACACACATTACAAAGTAAATAATCAAAATCAAATTAACTGAAATACACGTAGCTTCATAATATCTCCTCTTGCTCTACTTTGGTCAGCAGACCCAGGGTGAAAACACACATGACGAATCGAGTGACAAATTAAAGAATTAAAATATAACAAAGTGATAAACACGTAGCTTCACAATATCCCCTCCTAATGCAGTTCGGTCTACAGACCCAGGGTGAAAACACTCACTACAAATTAAAGAAGTAAAATCAAACAAACAGAAATAGACACAGCTTCGCATCTCGTATTGCTGCAATGCAATCGTACCCTGCACAAACAAGAACGTCGAATGATATAAATCAAGACAAGACAAACAATCCCGGCATGTGCATCTCCAAAACAGCCGCCCTCAAGCTCTGCACCAAACTCCACACCCATGCCACTGTCCCCTTCCAGTCCATTGTCGCGTGCAGAAGACACATGGGACATGCCCAGAGCCCTCCTCAAGGGGGATGATAGCCCCCCCCCTCTGGACATGCCCAGAGCCCTCCTCAAGGGGGATGATAGCCCCCCCCCCCCCCTCCCCTATTGGTGGTTGGCCCCAGTGAAAGCAAACGGGCTGGCCCCCTCAACCTCACGCCTCGTAATAAGGCGTACTGTTTATTTATGTATTAAATCAAGACAAAGCAAACGTTCACGCCTCGTACTCATCCTCATCGTCAATGAGTGTCGAGGGCGCGCCGAATGTGGGGTTAGCGATGACCCGCGTCTTGTTGGGTAGACCGTAGAGCACAACGCTGCTGGCCCTGCTGTACGAGCTGGTCTCGGAGCCGCTGTTGTTGACTGGCTCGGAGTTCTCCTCGTAGGCATCTGGTTGTGCTCGAGTTAGTGCTGTTATTGCACAGTAACCTGAATTGCTATGCTTATGTGTTCCTCAAACCAGTTAATTTGAGTGCTAAGCTTGATATAAATTTGCAAGGAATCCGAATTTGTAATCAATTTTTGAAAAATGGCGGTTACAAAAAAACTGTTTTTTCATTCGGCAAAAATCAAGACAAACGGTCCCGGCGTGTGCATCTGGTTGTGCTCAACTTAGTAGAAAACATGATAGCTCATATATGTAGGGAACAGCAACTAATATCAGTGTTTGAAAAACTAATATTAACTAATATTATTATAGTGTCACAATTATACTAGTTTTTCAAATAAATATGAAATTCTGGTGAGACGGCTCATCCGACTAATATAATATAATATTATTTATTCACTCATATTATATTACATAGCCGACCCCTACATATATGACCAATCCACCACGTCTCCACCAGGGCTGTTCAGGAAGACCCTAGCTCTGCTTCCTTTGACACAACCAATTGTACCGCCTGTGTCCTGAGACGCAACCTACCCATAACCGAGCCATAGCCTGCGTGCTGCAACGCAACCAACCCACTGAAGCTGCGTCTGCGACGCAACGGACCCTCCCAACGTTGCGTTTGAGGATGCAACGGATCCTTCGACATCGCATCTGCGACGCAGGTCACAGCGTCCTGAACAACCCTGCTCCCCACCCTCTCCCGCCCACCCCCTCCCCACCCCCCCCGCTCCCCTCCCCTCCCACCCCCTCCCACCCCACCTGTGTCCTCAGCCTACCTTGAAACTCAAGCACCTTCGCAGACGCAGCTTCAGTAGGGTAATTCCGTTGCAGGACGCAGGCTACGTGGCAAGTATGTGTCAGCTGCGGGTCAGTTGCGTCTCAGAACGCAGGCAGTACAATTGGTTGCGTCTCAGAATGCAGGCAGTACAATTGGTTGCGTCTCAGGACGTAGAGCTGGGGGTCCTCCTGAATAACCCCGTCTTCCCCGTAGTACTGGCGGCGCTTGTAGACCTAGTGGTCCTCCTCATACTCCTGGTGGCCCCGATGGTCCTTCTTGCACTGGTGGCCCTTGTTGTACTTGTAATCCTAGAGGCCCTTGGAGTACGATTAGGCCTCGTAGTCATCCTCGTGGCCCTCTTAGACCTGGTGGCCCTCTTAGACCTGGTGGCCCTGCCTGGTGATCCTACTCGTGGTCCTGATGGAAGTGGTGGTCCTTGTGGGCCTGGTAGTACTTCACGTGGGCCTGGGGGTCCTGATGGTCCCGATGGCCCTGGTGGTCCTTGATGCACTGGTGGTCCTAGAGGCCCTTGTAGTACTGGTGGTCCCCTTAGTTCTGGCGGCACTCGTACACCTAGTGGTCCTCCTCATGCTCCTGGTGGCCCTGGTGGTCCTTGTAGAACTGCTGGTCCTGGTGGTCCTCCTCATAGGCCTGGTGGAAATGGTGGTCATCTTAGACCTAGTGGCTCTGGTGGCCCTTGTAGTCCTGGTGGTCCTAGAGGCCCTAGTAGTACTGGTAGGCCGCGTAGTCATCCTCGCGGCCCTCGTAGTCCTGGTGGTCCTGGTGGTCCTCGTGATCCTCCTCGTAGTCCTTAGGGAAATGGGGATCCTCGTAGTCCTTAGGGAAATGGTTGTCGTCGTCGTCCGGGTGGTACTCGTAGGCATGGTGGTCCTGGGGGTCCTTGTAGTACTGGTAGTCCTCGATGTGTATGCAGCGCTCTTCTTCCTCGAAGGCCTTGAGGTCTCTGTAGACCTGGTAGTACTTCTCGTGGTCCTCGTCCTCGAGCCTGCGCTTGCCGAGAAGCTGATCCAGCTCGGTGGGCATGAGAGTTGCCGCTGGACCCTGACATTGCTCCTGTAGCGAACGTTGATCCTCCTCCCACCGCTTGCGCCAGTTGGCGTTTGCTAGGGCTGACGCAGCAGCCGCTAGGACTGATGCAGCAGTCCTCTGTCCGGCTGCTGTCTGTGCAGCAGTCGGCGGCACGGTAGGGTCTATGGGCGGGGGCTTCGACCCTGTCACCAGGTCGGTGGTGACTGTCTGAAACTTCTGGATGCACTTGAAGGCACGGATCTATGACTTCAGGGCTAGCATCTGGGGTTCTGTGAAGCCGTACACAGGTGGAGGAGGTGGGGCACGAGAGGCTGCTGCTAAGCATGGGCAGCAGGTGTGACGGTGGCGCCAATGCTTTGCACGGGCGGTGCGTACATGGGCGGCGCGTGTGACAGTGTTGCCTGTCTGGATTGTCACACCCTGGGGTGTCACAAGGCTAAGGGGGGGCTTGGGACGGGGACCGGGACTGGGACGGGGACCCCATGGGGTGTTCCATTTGACTGCATTACAGCCTTGGAACGAGGCAGGGTAGGGTGGGGGGCAGGGTCAGCTGGCGGACCTTGGCTTGACCTGAATGCAGGCTTTGGCTGGGGCTGCCTGGCTGCTGGCTGTTTACAGGGTGCTGGGGTGCTAGCAGGAGCGGAGAGAGACAGGACGGCAATCCTGCGATCCTGCCTTCGACCAAACCCAACTACGCAAAAGGCAGCGCAATTATCGAATTACGAGCAGCATAAGTAGGCAGAAGGAGAAGTTGGAAATCTGGATGAATCGAGTGGCAGGTTGCAGATGGGAAATCTGGACGCGGCGCTCGGCTGCATGAATTCGGGCTGCGGGTTGGAGTGATCTCATCGAGCTCGGGAATACAAAAATGGGTAAGCAATTCTGACAAGATACCGGGAAAGAAGATCAAAAAGTTGCTCCAGGCTGGTTGGTGGCGTGCCCCAGTATGTTGATCCCCCTCTTCTGCTGGCCACCGTATGCTGGCCAGAACTTGAATGTGTATGTGAACCAGAGCCCTGGCCAGGTGAGGGATGCTCGAGGGTACATCGAGATGCACATTTTGAGACGTAACTGTTTCCAAAATCTACGTCTACGAGGCCCTGGTAGCGTTTAATGTTTGGAAATCGATGTTTCCGAAGCTTAAATTTACATGACAGATTGACAGACCCTGGTACGTGAAACTTTACGTTAAAAACCCTTATGTGAATGTGTATTTGATACTTAGCTGCACTTCTTACCGTATATTCTTGCTTATTCATGCCCATTTCTCAGCCTAAGAATGGCTGAGAAGTGGGCATAAAGAGAAGACCCCCCCCCCCCCCCCCCCAATGTGTGCTGAAGCGCTCCATAAGGCAGTCCCTGGTTTGGCCCCCTTGGTCATCCCTCTCCCTCGCTACTGACTGGTCGCGAGCCAAGTTATGGTTCAGTCCAGATTTTAAATACCCGCCAAAGTTAGGGCGCAGGACGATTTGGTTCACTTTTATTTTATAACCGCCAAGGGCTATGAAAGCTAACAATATGGGGGCTTCCGGTAAATGGATGCCAGGCTGGGGTTGGGCTGGGGGGAATTGGGTTGGGGGTTGGGGTTTGGGGGGTGGGGGAATCACTGAACAGATGTGACAAGTCAGACTACGGGCCGGGGGAATCACTGAAAATATGTGACACGTCAGACTAGGGGGCGGGGGAATCTCTGAACACATGTGACAAGTTACTTTTCTTCTTGTTGAAGGAGCTCAATTGCAATGTGACAAGTCACAAGTCCCTCTTGACCTCTACACGAGCAGTGTTTGGGTAAACAGGTGGGTGGGTGAGTCGACGAATGGGTGGGTGGGTGGATGGGTAAATGAGTGGGTGGGTGGGTGACTGGGTGGGTGGATGGCAAAGAACAAGTCCGACCTACCCTGGACGAGATCCTTCTTCCACTGACCTTTGCAAGATCAGTGTGTTGGTAAGGCCTGCTTACTTTCAATTTCAATTTCAATTTCAATTTCTATTTCTATTTCTATTTCTATTTTGTGTTGGTATGGCCTGCTTACTTTCAATTTCAATTTCAATTTCAATTTCTATTTCAATTTCAATTTCAATTTTGTGTTGGTAAGGCCTGCTTCCTTTTTCGTTCACATTTACGTTCAAGTTCAAGTTCAAGTTCTAGCTACAAGGTGCTTGTAGGGATTTTTGAATATTTTAAGCATCATGTTGTTATTACTTGTGATCCACAAGAAGTCCCTTTTGTATTTGTGAAAGGAATTTTACCCCAGGAGGTGGGTCTCCGGACACAAACCAGCGACACTGAGGTTTCAGTTAACAGGTGCAAATCTTGGTTGGGGTGTGACCCACTGACCCGTATGTAATGTAAAATACTGAAGAACCGGGACGGGACTGTCAGCGTATACTACTAGGTCACGAGTGCCTGATTGGCATCTGAATCAGATGCCAATCAGGCACTCGTGTCCTAGTAGTATACGCTGACAGGGACCTAGACAGTAGACACGTCTTTGAACTATCTACAGCCCTGTGCTCAGGAGTGTGGTGCAGTTGCGTTTACACTAGAACAATTGGACTACGGTGACTATAGCAAGCTCCGGCTTACGCTATGGTGTCCTTAACTTCACGTCCTGTGAGTAACTGTATTACACGGATGTAACAATTTCAAGTTCAATACACTTGGACTGTAACATTCTTATTTGTTGAAGGCTGAAAGCAGGGTACTGCATTTTGTCTAATTGGTCAGCGCTTAAAGCGCACAAACGTCATATTGGTCGGCGCTTTGTACTGCAAAAACTGCGCGCTGCGTCCACAGGGGGTCGAAAAACTGTGCGAAACGCGCAGTGGGGCTCAAAAAGTTGTAGTACCCTGCTGGCTGACAGACGTTACAGTCAAGCTGTAATGGTGAGGTAGAGGTACCGTATGCGCCTTAAGTATTGGCAAACGGTTAGGCAAACGACCCTTTACCAAAACGGATTGGGAATCCAGCTTGAGACCACTCCAGGATGGTTGGACTTTGCCAAATTACGGTTACCATAGTACTCTGTCTACTAAGCCCGCAGTCAAGCTGTAATGCTGAGGTAGAGGTAATCGATATGTTACAAAGGGAAGGGCCAGCTATATAACAGGCTGCAGTCTAGGACAGAGTCTGCTACGGTACAAGTACTCTGACCTAGCTACGGTACAAGTACTCTGACCTAGCTACGGTACAAGTAATCTGACCTAGCTACGGTACAAGTACTCTGACCTAGCTACGGTACAAGTACTCTGACCTAGCTACGGTTCAAGCACTCTGACCTAGCTACGGTACAAGTACTCTGACCTAGCTACGGTACAAGTACTCTGACCTAGCTACGGTACAAGTACTCTGACCTAGCTACGGTACAAGTACTCTGACCTAGCTACGGTACAAGTACTCTGACCTAGCTACGGTACAAGTACTCTGACCTAGCTACGGTACAAGTCCTGCAGGTACAATGACCTAGCACTGCCTGGCCCACGCGGCCCGAGACCTGGCGGGTAGTCTACCAGCCTGGTCACGCGGCATACACGTGCCCTGTGTATCACCTTACACTGTGGCTATATCACTATATGCCATAGCGTAGCACAAGCCAATATCTAAAGGAGCCTGGACAAGTCTTTAAACTGTCAACTCAGCGTACCGGTAGTATGCTCCCTGGTTTCCGTGGGTTTCCCACAGGATTGTTCTGGACGCTGCTGCATGCATCGCAGATGCAACGTCGAAGGGTCCTTTGCGACCCTGGACGCAACGTAGGGAGGGTCCGTTGACCAGAAGGAAGGGTCCGTTGCTATACAATTGGTTGCGTCATAGGCAGCACAGCTGGGGGTCTTCCTGAAGTACCCTGGTATCTCATGGGGGGGCTTGCTAATGGAAGTCCGTCAGCAGCCCATAGTTGGCTGAAAAACCATGTCGTAATCCAACCTCAAGAGGAACCAGTCCATATGCTTTGAGTGTTCCAGTTCCGGTGTAGGACACAGATTAAGAGACCAGAACATAAACTCCCCATATACTAGAGATAGCCCCCCCCACCCCACCCACCCACCCACCCACCCACACCCACCCACCCACTCACTTCTTGCTTGCAAGGGATAATTTAACGGTACAGTGGCGGCTAGGACAGGTAGAGGGTGCCCCCCCCCCCCCCCCCCCCCCCCCCCCCCCCCCCTACCACCACCACCTCCTGCCCCCACCCCATTCCCCACTATATGCTGCCATAATATCTTGCTATGCCTGCATAACCTCCTCGTAGCGGCACACAAAGTCAACATGATCAGTCAACCCCTTGGTTGCCTGCCAGAAACCTTGACCCGCTCCACCACCAGCACCCCTCCCCCCCCCCTTCCTCCCCCCTGCCCACCCACTCACACCCACTACATGCTACCTTAGTATCTTGCTATGCCTGCATAACCTCTTTGTAACGGCACACGAAGTCATCAGGATCAGTCAACGCCTTGGTCGCCCGCCAGTACACTTGGCCAGCTCCCCGCAGCATCTCCTTCTCATGTGTGGCATACTCAAGCCAAAGGTCGGCGTCAACCGAACCGTATGCATCCACTGCTGCCTCAAAGATGCGGATCACCCTCTTGTCTAATGCCTTGGACGAGGTGGTGGGCTGGAGATGGGGTGTGTGGGGTTGGGTTGGGTAAGTGTGTGGGGTTGGGTTGGGTGTGTGTGTGTGTGTGGGGGGGGTGAAGTGGGCTGTTGGTGGGATGAGGTGGGTGGCTGTCGGTGGGGTGGGGTAGGGTGGGTGGGTGGGGGTGGGCTGTTGGTGGGACGAGGTGGTGGGCTAGTCGTGGGTGGTGGGTTGGTCTTTTTTCCCCCTCCGTGTGGCTCGTGTGGTTGCTTGTGCTTGCCGTTACATCTGCATGTTCTTTCCGCCTCGGAACTTGTGCTTTTTATGTCTTCCGTGAATTTTTTTAATACGTATTAACAACACGGTGTGTGGGGTGTGTGTGTGCCCTCCCCTTTCTGTTTGCCTTTGTGACCGATGGGTGCCCATGCTATATATACATTTATACATCCTCTCTAGACAAGTATAGATGATATAGAGTCTAGATATACGCATTAACCATTTGGCCTAGTTAACACATTCACGCTACTTATGACTGCGCCCCTCATCTTCTCCCCCTACTGCACCGCCCTCCGCCATTTACCCTTACTTTTTCCCAGCATTTTATACACTACATTACCCTTTTTATAGACCCTCTTTTTTCCGTATGCTATCCAATGGGCGGTGTATGACACGTAGGCACCACCTCAGCTTTCCCGTCTCCCCGTTGGTGATCAGTGACCCACCCACGTGTCGTCCTGGTTGGGCAGGGTCCCGAGGTAGTTCCTGCCACGGAATCTTGTTTCAGTACTTAGTTAAATCTCTTGCGTGGGAACCTCTAGGTAACGCCCTTGGGAATCACGTTATGTTGTAATTGGTAGTGTACCAACCGGACATCTGATTCAGATTTGACTTTCTCGAGCCTGTCATGGCCATTCCGTCTGGCTGAGCGTTCTCACCCTTGCACCGCTCATCCCATGTCTGCAACCTCTTCCAAATGCAACGAGAAGCCTGGCACTGCGCAATGTATGTAGGTTACAGTCCAGGGATAGGCCAAATAGGCTCAAGGGACTTGCCCAACCGTGATAGGAAGGGCCTAAAAAAAGCATTGTGCGCACTGTGCGATAGCGAGCGCGCGACAGAGTTGAATGAATGAACCAACTCATTTACACAAGCTAAGTCCAAGATAACTGGATGTTTCGGTCAACTTGAAGGCTCGAATGGGTAAATGCGCTAGAAGAAGAGGCTTCGGGTACGTAGCTTTGCGATTGCACAGGTCTGGTTTCCTCACTTCTTCGGTATTTATGCAAACGTCTGCAGGTTTGCAGGTTGTCCATGGATTGAACCCTATGGGTTTAATCAACGTCATATGGTGACAAAAGCTAGCTCCAGATTACGCTGTGGTGTCCTTAACATCACGTCCTGTGAGTGACTGTATTACACGGATGTAACAATTGAAATTTCAATTAATCAACATCATGCTCTTCACCGCGTTGGTCTTCTTCTCGATTAACGCTCACCGCTTTGGTATCTATGCAAACGTTCGCAGGTTTGCAGGGTGTCCGTGGATTGAACCCAATGGGTTTAATCATATGTTCATGCTTCTTCCGTATATCGTTTCTTGGATAGTCACTAAGCCAACTAAAATCTGTCACCCGTTGCAATTGTTGCATCATGCCAACTGAAAATTAAACTGCTCCCTTGTTCATGCACACGTTTTTTTACAAAACAACAACAAACATGATAGCACCATATAACATAAGCACAACAGGAAATTGCCTCCCACACATTCGAGTCTCATCCTGTGCATCGGCTACTCGATCTTGTATGCACGTGAACGTATAACAGAACAATTAACAGAACAGTCTACTATACCTCGTCGCACCCTAAACACCGAACATTCAGCAATATTTTAGAACATAAATCCCCCAGAACTTTGCCAAGAACTATTACACTTAGCAAAACCATTACCAAGAACAGCACATTGTATCTTAACGCACAAAACAGATACGGCTATATCGTTAGCACAAACCAGAACAGCAATACTTAGCAAACAAAAAACGAACAGCCACATATCTTAGCAAAAAACATAGAACTTAGTCACCTTATCGTTGAGCACAATACATGAATTTTCATTGGCACATATCTGTAAGCCATCTCAAAACATGTCTAGGTCGTCTCAATTCCATATGGTTCATATTTTTTCACCAGCAAAAAGAGGAAAATCTTATTCCTTGTAGATTTATTTTTAATGGATAGATCATATTCCTTTATATTTATTCCTCCCTATTTTCCTCCCAAAACAGGATCCTTTTTCCGATTTTGGTCGATTAAGGTCATTTAAAGTAAATTTCAGTAAAAGAAAAAACCTGTTTTAATTTTTAGGTTTCTCATTCCAGCAATTTTGGCCAAATCGGGGACTCGTATTCCGATCGGAATGTATTCCAGAAAAAATTCCCTGGGCTCACCTGTGCAGCGGCCAACTGCTCTTTCTCAAGGGCAATGGCGGCCTTGAAGAAATTCCCACCGGCAGATGGCATTGCCAACAAGCGCTTCACAAACGTGCGAGCAGCGTCAATGCCTTGGGAGGAGCTGTGCAGGTGTGGGAGGGTGTGGGTTGAGACGGGGTGAGTGGGTGGAGAAGCGCATGGGTGAGTGCGTGGGTGAGTGGGTGGGTCGGTTAGTGGGTGGGTGAGTGGTGATGAGGCATTGGGAAGAGCTGTGCAGGTGTGGGAGGAAGTGGGTTGAGACGGAGTGAGTGGGTGGGTGAGTGAGTGGGTGGGGAAGTGCGTGGGTGAGTGGGTGAGTGAGTGGGTGACTGAGTGGGTGAGTGGTGGTGAGGCATTGCCAACAAGCGCTTCACAAACGTGCGAGCAGCGTCTATGCCTTGGGAGGAGCTGTGCAGGTGTGGGAGGGTGTGGGTTGAGACGGGTTAGGTGGGTGGGCAAGCGCATGGGTGAGTGCGTGGGTGAGTGGTGGTATGGCATTGCCAACAAGCGCTTCACAAACAAGCGAGCAGCGTCAATGCCTTTGGAGGAGCTGTGCAGGTGTGGGAGGATGTGGGTTGAGACGGGGTGAGTGGGTGGGGCAGCGCATGGGTGAGTGCGTGAGTGTGTGGGTGAGTGGTGGTGAGGCATTGCCAACAAGCGATTCACAAACGAGCGAGCAGCGTCCATGCCTTGGGAGGAGCTGTGCAGGTGTGGGAGGATGTGGGTTGAGACGGGGTGAGTGGGTGGGGCAGCGCATGGGTGAGTGGGTGAGTGTGTGGGTGAGTGTATGGGTGAGTGGTGGTGAGGCATTGCCAACAAGCGCTTCACAAACGTGCGAGCAGCGTCAATGCCTTGGGAGGAGCTGTGCAGGTGTGGGAGGATGTGGGTTGAGACGGGGTGAGTGGGTGGGGCAGCACATGGGTGAGTGCGTGGGTGAGTGGGTGAGTGCGTGAGAGGGTGGGTGAGTGGTGTTGAGGCATTGGGAAGAGCTGTGCAGGTGTGGGAGGGTGTGGGTTGAGACGGGGTGAGTGGGTGGGGAAGCGCATGGGTGAGTGTGTGGGTGAGTGCATGGGTGCGTGGTGGTGAGGCATTGCCAACAAGCGCATGAGTGAGTGCGTGGGTGAGTGGGTGGGTGGGTGAATGTGTGGGAGAGTGGGTGAGCAAGTGGGTGCATGTGTGGGAGAGTGGGTGAGCAGGTGGGTGAATGTGTGGGAGAGTGGGTGAGCAAGTGGGTGAGCGTGTGGGGGAGTGGGTGAGCAAGTGGGTGAATGTGTGGGGGAGTGGGTGAGCAAGTGGGTGAGTGTGTGGGAGAGTGGGTGAGCAAGTGGGTGAGTGTGTGGGAGAGTGGGTGAGCAAGTGGGTGAGTGTGTGGGGTGAGTGGGTGAGCAAGTGGGGTGAATGTTGTGGAGAGTGGGTGGGTGAGTGGGTGAGGTGTGGGAGTTGAGACGTGGGGTGAGCAAGTGGGGTGAGGTGTGGGAGAGTGGGATGAGCAAGTGGGGTGAATGGTGTGGAGAGTGGGGTGAGGCAAGTGGGTGAGTGTGTGGGAGCGTGGGGGGTGGAGTAAGTGGGGGGTGCGTGTTGTGGGAGAGTGGGTGAGTAAGTGAGTGCGTGGGTGAGTGCATGTGTGCGTGGGTGGGTGAGTGGGTGAGTGCATGGGTGAGTGGGCCAGTCAAGGTATGATGCTCATGCCTGTATAACCAAAGACACCACATCCATAACTCTTCGCCCCTCTATGCCCCAACCCACCACCTACCTAGCTCTATAAACCTCTACCCCCCAACCCACCACTTACCTAGCCCTTTAAACCTGTACCCCCCAAGCCCAAGTCCCTCCACCCCCAACCCACCACATACCTAGCTCTTTAAACCTCCATCCCCCAACCCACCGCCTTCCTAGCCCTTTAAACCTCTACCCCCCCAGCCTAAGACCCTCCACCCCCCAACCCACTACCTACCTAGCTCTTTAAACCTCTACCCCCCAACCCTTAAACCCTCCACCCCCTAACCCACTGCCAACTCAAGCCTCTACCCCACAAGCCTTAGACCCCATACCCCCCCAAGCCTTAGACCCTCCATCCCCCAACTCACCACCAACTCAACCCTCTACCCCCAAGCCCTAAGCCCTCCACCCCCAACCCCTTACACTCTCCATCCCCTAACCCACCACCAACTCAAACCTCTTCCCCCCAACCGTAGCTTTTCTTTTCAGCTACGAGCAGCAGCTTCTAGGCAGCTCCCCTGACTGCCTAGTCAGCCAAAGATAAGGCAGCCTAGTGCTTCTTCAAGCTGACAGACTCAGCTTTCTAGAATTGCTAACATCTCCGGACCTAGCCTAGCCTAGCCTAGCCTAGGCTAGTGGCTAGCTCAGGGAGCTACCTAGAAGCCTAGTGGCTAGCTCAGGGAGCTACCTAGAAGCTGCTGCTGGTAGCCAAAAAGAAAAATTAATAAACAAATAAATAAATAAATGAATAAATTAAATGTGTTAAATGAATAAATAAAAAGTATCTCGAGATAAGGAAACAAACTTTTCCAGGAACTCTGCTGCCCCCCCCCCCCCCCCCCCCCCCCCCCTCTCCATCCCTCCCCCCCTCCCCTCCCCCCCCACCTACTTGATCATTTCCAGGAACCATGCTGCCCCCCCCCCCCCCCCCCCCTCTCCATCCCTCCCCCC
Source organism: Chlamydomonas sp. ICE-L (assembly GCA_013435795.1). Lineage (NCBI taxonomy): Eukaryota > Viridiplantae > Chlorophyta > Chlorophyceae > Chlamydomonadales > Chlamydomonadaceae > Chlamydomonas > Chlamydomonas sp. ICE-L. The sequence goes on from JACBWV010000610.1 coordinate 143,887,297, forward strand.
CTCCCCTCACTCCCCACCTACTTGAGCATTTCCAGGAACTATGCTGCCCCCCACCCCCCCCCCACCCCCCTCCCCCCCCCCCACCCCCCTCCCACCCACCACCACCACCTACTTGATCTTTTCCAGGAACTCTGCTGCCACCTCGCCATTCCCCCAGACATTGGCCCACGTGCCATGCCAGCTAGGGCCGTGACCAGCATGTTCACCAGCTGAGCAAAGTCCTTGGTGCCGGGCTCAAGCACCTCCGTTGCCTTCACCCAGATGCCCGCGCTGTCCTCTCCCGCTGCCACTGAGGTGAGGGCTGAGGTGATGAGCGTGGTGACGTTGCTGGCTTTAGGGCCTTTGACAGCTAGCTCCGTGTTGATGCGAGCGTGCCAGAGCTTGGCGCTGGTGGGGTGGGACTGGCAGGCTAGGCGGGAGGCTTTGAGGGCAACCTGGACAAGGGTGGTGGAGGTTGTGGTGTGTGTGTGAGTGTGAGTGTGTGTGGGGGGGAGGGGAGGGGGGTAGAGGGTGTAGGTGTGGGCGGGACTGGCAGGCTAGGCGGGAGGCTATGAGGGCAGCCTGGACAAGGGTGGTGGAGGTGGTGGTGTGTGTGTGTGGGGGGGGGGGGGAGGGGGTTAGTGGGTGTAGGTGTGGGGGGGACTGGCAGGTTAGGCGGGAGGCTATGAGGGCAGCCTGGAGTAGGGTGGTGGAGGTGGTGGTGAGTGTTTGTGTGTGGGGGGAGGGGGTAGTGGGTGTAGGTGTGGGGGGGACTGCAGGTTAGGCGGGAGCTATGAGGGCAGCCTGGAGTAGGGTGGTGGAGTGGTGGTGAGTGTTTTGTGGGGGGGGGGAGGGGGTAGTTGTGTAGGTGTGGGGGGGGACTGGCAGGTTAGGCGGAGGCTATGAGGGCAAGCCTGGAGTAGGGTGGTGGAGGTGGTGGTGAGTGTGTGTGGGGGGGGTGGTAGTGTGTATGTTATGGTGTGGTGTGTGTGGGTGGGTGGGGGGGGAGGTAGTGTGTGGGGGTACTGGGTGTGTTTTGTGTGTGTGCGCGCGTGTGTGTGGTGTATGCGCGTGATTGTGTGTGTGTGGTGTGTGTGGGGGGGGGGGGGGGGGGTGGGGTAGTGGTGTGCCGCGCGAGTGTGTGGTGTTTGGAAGATAGTGTGTGGGGGTAGTGGGATGTTTGGTGTGGCGCACGTGCGCGCGTGTGTGTGTTGCGTTGCATGTGTGCGACGGACAGGTGATCGAGTTTGGCGAGGGTGGTTGGGTGGGGTGTAGGGGTAGTGGTGTGTTTGTGTTGCGTGCGCGAATTGTAATAGTGCAGGAGTTGGTGTGTGCGCGGGAATGTGTGTGTTTGGGGGGTTGGTGCTGGTGGGGGTAGTAGTGGGGTGGGTTTGGCGGTGTGTTTGGTGGGCGTAGCGCGCGTGTGTGTGGGTTATGCGAGTGGTGTTTGTTTGGGGGGTGGTGTGTGGGGGTAGTGGTGTTTGTTTGGTGTGCAGTGCGCACATGGTACAGGTGGGTGTTGTGTTGTGACGTGCGAGAAGGTTGTGTGTGTTGGGGGGTGGTGGTGTGATCCTGTGTGGGGTTAGGGGTGGTTGCGTGGTGAGTGTCGTGTGGGTGTGGGTGTGTGCGACGACTGGGTGTTTGGGGGGTTGGATGTGTGGGGGTAGTGGGTGTGTTGGTGGGCAGTATGCGCGCGTGTGTGTTTGGTAGTGTGATGCGCGAGTGTGTGTGTTTGGGGGGTGGTGTGTGTGGGTAGTGGGTGTGTTTGGTGTGCGTGCGCACATGTGTGTGGTGTGTGCGCGAGTGTGTGTGTTTCGGGGGGCAATAATGGTTGGAGGGATGTGAAAGGGGGAAGGGTGGAGGGACGGTATGGAGGAGCAGTGAGGGTCAGGGTGAGGTTTTGTTGCCTGTGGTGGTGTATGTTGTAGGGATGGGGGAGAATGGGTTGTGCGTTACATGTCGAGAGTTGTGAGGATGAGTGGGGGATGGGAGGAGTCCTGAGAGAGAGGAGGAATCGGGAGTTAGATTTAGTCGAGACGATCGATTACTAGTAGCGAAAAGAATTATAGGGATTTACAGCACCCAACACCACCCACTGCCACCTAACACCTTCCAAACACACACACACACACTCACACACACCCACTCACACACACACACACACACACTCACACACACACTCACACACACACACTCACACACACACACACCTCAAACAAATATGATAGCAATGGTTTGTGTATTATTGTGAGGGAAGGCAGGGTACTGTGTGGCCTAGTGATGTGATGTGTCATGCTATGAACAATCAGTTACCGCAGAAACAATGATGGATGAAACAAATGTTATAAGAATGATTATATAACATGATATATATCAATGGCTACATATGATATAACATGATATATAATATAATATTCTAACAATGGTTACATATGATATAACATGATACAGATCAATGGCTACATATGATATAACATGATATATAATAATAATAAAACATAACATGATATATAATATAATATAATATAATATAACATATCAACGGTTACATTACAATGCTAGCCGCATGGGCTTGTGTTTATTGTGTGTGTGTGTGTTTGGTTAGCTTCAGTACGGATCAGAATGGGAGGGTGGGGTTCCAACCCAGCCAGAGCTACCTACCTTAGGCAAGCCTAGCTTAGCTGACCAGTCAATCCAAGACATGTGCAAGTCCTCCCCCGCCACGCCAGCCTCATTGGCTTGCGTTTTGTGTGTGTGTGTGTGTGTGTGTGGTGTGTGTGTGTGTGTGTGACTGTGTGTTTGGTTAGCTTCAGTACGGATCGAATTTGGAGGGAGGGGTTCCAACCCAGCCAGAGCTACCTACCTTAGGCAAGCCTAGCTTAGCCGACCAGTCAATCCACGACATGTACAAATCCTCCCCTGCCACGCCAGCCTCATGCACCCTAAGCATGAGGGCAAGCAGCTGAGCACCGATGGTGGCAGCAACCTCGAGACTCTCCATGTCACCCATAGACTCATCGTCATCATCGCCACCTGCAGGCGGTATGAATTATATATTAGTTTTTTTATTGCTTTTATTGCATTGCAGGTTATTCATTATTGCCTCTAGACTCTCCATGCCACCCATGGCCTCATCGACATCATCATCATCGCTTCCTGCAGGCTGTATGAATTATGAATTATAAATTATGTTTGTATACTTGTAGTTTTTAATGATTGCCTCTAGACTCTCCATGTCACCCATGGCCTCATCATCATCATCGCCACCTGCAGGCCGTATGAATTATATATTCGTGTTTTATTGCTGTTATTGCATTGCAGGTTATTCATTATTGCCTCTAGACTCTCCATGTCATCCATGGCCTCATTGTCATCATCGCCGCCTGCAGGCCGTATGAATTATATATTCGTTTTTATTGCTTTTATTGTATTGCATTATTGCCTAAAGACTCTCCATGTCACCTATGGTCTCATCGTCATCATCGCTTCCTGCAGGACGTATGAATTATGAATTATGAATTATGAATTATGAATTATGAATTATGTTTGTATACTTGTAGTTTTTAATGATTGCCTCTAGACTCTCCATGTCACCCATGGCCTCATCGTCATCATCCCTTCCTGCAGGCCGTATGAATTATAAATTATTCTTTATGATGGTATCAATATACATCAGTCTATTTTACTGCAGTTTATTTCATTGCAGTCTATTTTATTTTATTGCAGTGTTTTGTTTTAAATTAATTGCAGTCTATTTTATCGCAGTCTATTTTAAGCAGTTTTTTGTTATGGTTTTAAAATTAAAATTGATGATGATGATGATGATGATGATGATGACTACATTTTCCTGGTGCCCTACCGGACTCCAAATGCGCCCTCGGCTTGACGGAGTCAAGGGGAACTTATGAACATCATGCACAAAGAAGAAAAGTAAAAGAAATAATTTGATGTGCCATTCTGATTTGTAGTATCAAGACTGCCTCAGAATTGTGTTATCATGATTCCCTCTAGGCTCTCCATGTCACCCACAAGGCCTCATCGTCATTGCTACCTGAAGGCCACAGTCAGCTAATCAGCATGGTCAGTTTGTTTTTAGTTTGGAAGTGTAATTTTTGTATGTACACCCTGTCCATGTCACCCATGGCCTCATTGTCGTCATCGCTACCTGCAGGCCACAGTCAGATGGTTAGCATAGTCAGTTTGTTTTTACTTTGGAAGTTTAATTGTTGTATGTATACCCTGTCCATGTCACACATGGCCTCATTGTTGTCATTTCTACCTGAAGGCCACAGTCAGATGGTTAGCAAGGTCAGTTGTTTTTTAGTTAGGAAGTTTAATTCTTGTATGTTTACCATCTCCATGTCACCCATGGCCTCACAGTTTTTTATTGCTTTTATTCTATTGCAGGTTATCTTATTGCAGTTTTTTTTTTAAATATATAATTGTAGTTTCATTATTGCCTCTAGACTCTCCATGCTCCATGCTCCCCCCCCCCCCCCCCCCCCCCCCCCCCCCCCCCCCCCCTCTCCTCACACACACAAACCCACACACAGCTGCTGCTCCTACCTTTGCTCTGCCCCGCCTCAAGCAGTGACTGCACCACCTCCCCTAGGTAGCTAGCATAGCGCGCATACATGCCCCCTGTGGGCAAGTGCTCTAGTGCCTGCTCATACGCCTCGCCAACTTTCTTGTGGATGGAAGGGGAGTAGACAATAGTTGGCAGGGCAGGCAGGGAGTCCTTTCCTGCGGATTTCTGTTGCCTGCGTTGTGGAGGGGGTGGGTGGGTGGGGTGGGAGGGTGAGGGGGGGAGAGTGGTGTGGCGGCAGCAGATTTCTGTTGCCTGCGTAGTGAAGGTGTGTGTGTGTGTGTGTGGGGTGGGGGTGGGGGTGGGGGTCTGTTGGCTGCATTGTTGGGGGAGGGAGATGTGTGTGTGTGGGTGGGTCGGGGGTGGGGGGGGGGATGTTTCTGTTGCCTGCATTGTTAAGAGAGGGGGAGAGGGGGAGGGGGAGGGAGAGGGTGGGGGGAGAAGTTTCTGTTGCCTGCATTGTTAAGAGAGGGGGAGGGGGGGAGGGGGAGGGGGGGGGGGGGGGGGGGGGGGGGGATATTTCTGTTGCCTGCATTGTTAAGAGAGGGGGAGGGGGGGGGGGGGGCTGGGGGGATGTTTCTGTTGCCTGCATTGTTAAGCGAGGGGGAGAAGGGGGGAGGGGGAGGGGGAGGGGATTTTTTCTGTTGCCTGTCCTGTTAAGAGAGGGGAGGGGATGTTTCTGTGCCTGCATTGTTAAGAGAGGGGGAGGGGATCTTTCTGTTGCCTGCATGGTTTAGAGAGGGGGAGGGGGATATTTCTGTTGCCTGCATTGTTAAGAGATGGGATGAGGGGATGTTTCTGTGCCTGCCCTGTTAAGAGAGGGGGAGGGGATGTTTCTGTTGCCTGCATTGTTAAGAGAGGGGGAGGGGATGTTTCTGTTGCCTGCATGGTTAAGAGAGGGGGAGGGGATGTTTCTGTTGCCTGCATTGTTAAGAGAGGGGGAGGGGATGTTTCAGTTGCCTGCATTGTTAAGAGAGGGGGAGGGGATGTTTCTGTTGCCTGCATTGTTAAGAGAGGGGGAGGGGGAGGTTGATTTTGCCTGCATGGTTAAGAGGAGTGGGAGGGGATGTTTTTGTTTGCCATCATTGTTAAGAGGAGGGGGAGGGGATTGTCAGTTGCCTGCATTGTTAAGAGAGGGGGAGGGGATATTTCTGTTGCCTGCATTGTTAAGAGAGGGGGAGGAGATGTTTCTGTTGCCTGCCTTGTTGTGGAAGGGGAGTAGGCAACAGTTGGTGGGGCAGGCGGAGGAGGTCCTCCCCTGCGGTGGTGCGGCAGATTTATGTGCCGGAGGTTTGGGGAGGAGGGAGGGGGAAAAGGGGGGGGGGGAGGGGATGGGGGAGGGGGGAGGGGGCGGGGGAGGGGGAGGGGGGAGGGGGAGGGGGAGTGGGGAGGGGGAGGGGGGGGGAGAGGGGGAGGGGGAGGGGGAGGGGATGTGACGGGCGTATCCTCAGGGCGTGTCGTTTGTGGTGTGTGTGTTTGTGTGTGTGTTTGTGTGTGTTTGTGTAAGCGTGTGTTTGTGTTTGTTTGTGTGTGTGTTTGTGTGTGTGTGTGTTAGTGGTGTGTGTGGTGTGTGTGTGGAACTTTCCTGCGCTGGTCTCTAGTGGTGGTCAGTGCCGCGGACAGCTGGTGCTGCACGGGCGATCCTCATGGGCTTGTGTTTGTGTGTGTGTGTGTGTGTGTTTGAGTGTGTTTGTGTGGATGTGTGTGTTGAATGGAATTGTTGAGACTGATTATATGAATAGCGTTTTTAGTAATAACCCTTTGTAACTTGCCTGTGCTGGTCTCTAGTGGTGGTCAGTGTGGCGGACAGCTGGTGCTGCATGGGCCATCCTCATGGGCTTACGTTTGTGTGTGTGTGTGTGTGTGTGTGTGTGTGTGTGGGTGTGTGTGTGGGTGGGTGGGTGTATCATGTGTTGTCCGTTGGATGGGTCGGTGGTGATGTGTGGAACTTGCCTGCGCTGGTCTCTAGTGGTGGTCAGTGCGGCGGACAGCTGGTGCTGCACGGGCGATCCTCAGGGCTTACGTTTGTGTGTGTGTGTGTGTTTGTGTGTGTTTGTGTGTGTTTGTGTGGTGTGTGTGTGTGGAACTTGCCTGCGCTGGTCTCTAGTGGTGGTCAGTGCGGCGGAGAAGCTGTGCTGGCATGGGCACCATCTCATGGGCTTGGTTGGTGGTTGTGTGGTGTGTGTGTGTTTGTGTGGTGTGGGTGTGTGGAATTGCCTGCGCTGGTGCTTCAGTCGGGGGGTCAGTGCGCGGACAGCTGGTGCTCATGTGACGCAGATATCGAGCTATGGAGAGGGTGTCCCAGGCTGTCACCAGCACTGTTGCTTGAGAAGTCCGTCACCAGAAGAGGTCAGGATCTTACCGTAAAGGCCCTGGAGAGGGGTTGTGGTGGGGGGTGGTGCTGGTATGGTGGGGGCGGGGGGGGAGGATTGTGTGGTGGGGGGTGTGGTGTGGTGTGGTGGGGGAGGGTGGGGGGGAGTGTGTGTGGGTTTGTTGGGGAAGTCCGTCTCCAGGGAGGTCAGGATCTTGGCTGTAAAGGCCCTGGGAGGGGCGTGTGGTGGGGTTGGCTGTGGTGGGGGAGGGTGTGGTGGTGTGTGTGGCGAAGAGGGTGTGGTGGGGTTGTGGTGGGTGGGAGGGAGGGTGGTTGTGTGGGGGGAGTCCGCAACAGGGAGGTCAGGATCTTGGCTGTAAAGGACCTGGAGAGGGTGTGGTGGGGGTGGTGTGTGGGGGAGGGGGGTTGTGTGGTGGTGGACGGAGAGGGGTTGGTGGGGTGTGGTGCGGTGGGAGGGGGGTGTTTGGGTGGTGGGGAAGTCCGTGTTCTACATGGGAGTGGTCCAGAGCTGGCAGTGAAGGCAAAATGGAGAGGGGTGTGGTGGGGGTGGTGTGGTGGGGGTGATGATGGTGTGGTGGGGGAGGGTGTTGTGTGTGGGTGGACGAAGAGGGTGTGGTGGGGTGTGGTGGGTGGGAGGGAGGGTGTTTGTTGTGGTGGGGAGTACGTCACTCAGGGAGGTCCAGGATCTTGGTCTTGTGTGAAGGCCTGGAGAGGGGTGTGTGGGGGTGGTGTGGTGGAGGGAGGGTGTCGTGTGTGTGGACGAACGAGGTGTGGTGGGTGTGGTGGGTGGGAGGGAGGGGGTTTGTTGTGGTGGGGAAGTCCGTCACCAGGCGAGGTCAGGATTCTTGGCGGGAAGGCCTGGAGAGGGGTGTGGGTGGGCGGTGGTGTGGTGGGGAGGGGTGTTGGTGTGCTGTGGTGGACGGAGAGGGTATGGTGCGGGTGTGGTGGTGTGGTGGGAGGGAGGGTTTGTTGTGTGGTGGGGAGGCCAGTCACCAGGGAGGTCAGGATCTGGCTGTGAAGGCCTGGGGTGGGGTGGGGGGGTGGTGGGTTGTTGTGTTTGTGTGTGGTGGGGGGTGGGTGGGGGGGAGTGTGGGTGTGTGTGGTGGGGAAGTCGTGACTAGGGAGTGTTTGGATCTTGGCTGTAAAGGGATGTACCTGGGGTGTGGTCCCTCCCCCTTGCGCGTGCTGG
>JACBWV010000610.1:143895881-143983381 GCA_013435795.1 Chlamydomonas sp. ICE-L
ACATCTGTATACAGACAGACGTAATAGACGTTACTCGTATACTAGACTAGCGTACTAGACGTTACTCTGTATACTAGATAGACGTACTAGACGTTACTTGATACTAGACTAGACGTACTAGACGTTCGTTGTATACTTGACTCGACGGTTACCTAGACGTTCCTCTGTTTACTAGACTAGACGTACTAGACGTTCCTTCTGTATATAGACTAGACTACTAGGCGTTCCTCTGGATACTAGATGTTCCTCTGTATATTGTAGACTAGACGTACTAGACGTTCTCTGTATTACTAGGACTAGACGTACTAGACGTTACTCTGTACTACTAGACTTTCCTCTGTTATATAGACTAGACGTACTAGATTGTTACCTCTGTATGACTACTAGACGAGACGTACTAGACGTTTATTGTATACTAGACTAGACGTACTAGAGTTACTGGTCTAGTATACTTAGACTAGAGTACTAGAGCGTACTCTGTATGACTAGACTAGACTACTAGAACGTTGACTCTGTATACTAGACTAGACGTACTAGACGTGACTCTGTATTACTAGACTAGACGTACTAGACGTACATGATTTATACTAGACCGAAGGACTAGAGTCCTCTGTATACTAGACTTAGACGTACTAGACTTACTCTTGTATACTAGACTAGACGTACTAGCGGTACAATGTCTAGGGTTTATATAGATAGACGACTAGAGACGTTACTCTAAAGACGAGACTAGAACGGAGCTAGAGTACTCTGAAGTATACTAGACTAGGAAGTATGGGAACGTTACGACTTATTACTAGACAGACGTACTAGGAGAGAGGTTCCTCTGTATACTGGACACTAGACGTACTAGACGTTATCTGTATAACTAGACTAGAGTAACTAGCGTTGACTTGTATCTCGATAGGAAGTACTAGACGTTACTCTGATACTAGATAGACGTTACTAGACGTTACTCTGTTAGTACTATGGAGACTAGACGTACTAGCGTTACTCTTTATACTAGCGACTAGACGTACTAGACGTTACGCTGTATACTAGACGAACGTACTACTAGACGTTCCTATTATACAGACTAGACGTACTAGACGTTACTCTGTATACTAGATAGACGGACAGACGGTATTAAGTATACTAGACTAGACGTACAGACGTTACTAGGTATATAGACTTAGAGTACTAGACGTTACTCTGTAAATAGACTAGACGTATAGAAGTTACTTGTATACTAGACTAGACGTACTTAGAAGTTCCTCTGTCTACTAGGACTAGAGTACTAGAAGGTACTCTGCGTAGACTAGCTAGACGTACTTAGACGTTTTCGCTGTATACTAGATAGAGTACTAGGACGTTCCTCTGTATACTAGACTTAGACGTACTAGACGTTCCTGTATACTAGACTAGACGTACTAGAGTTACTATGTTTACTAGATAGACGTACTAGAAGTTCCTCTGTAACTAGACGAGACGTACTAGACGTATCTGTATACGAGACTCGCCGTACTGACGTTACTTGTTATTTACTAGGATAGACGCTATTATTAGACGTTCCTCTGTTATAGACTAGACGTAAAGACGTTATTGTATACTAGATAGGCTACTAGGATGTGACTCTGGATACTGACTTTCCTCTGTATACAGACTAGACGTTATAGACGTTAACTCTGTATAAACTTAGGGGGGACAAATTTAGGGTAATAGACGTTACGCTGTATAGCTAGAGTAGAAAGTACTAGACGTAAGTTAACTCTGTATACTAGACTAGACGTACTAGGAGTTACTCTGTTATATAGATGAAGTACAGACGTTACTCCGTATTACTTAGACTAGACGTTAATAGAGTACTCTGTATTTAAACTTTTTAAGACAGCCGTACTAGAGTACTCTGTATACGAGACTCGACGTACTAGACGTTACTCTGTATACTAGGACGAGGCGTAATAGCCGTACTCTGTATACTAGACTAGACGCTACTAGACGCTACTCTGTATACTTTAGAAATAAGAGAAATAGGACTGTTCCTCTGTATGCTAGACTAGACGTACTAGACGTTACTATGTTAACTAGGACTAGACCTACGAGACGTTTTACATTATACTAGATTAGAAGTACTAGACGTAGTCTGCATACTAAACTAGACGTACTAGACGTTACTCTGTATATAGGAATGACGTACTAGACGTTATTCTGTATAACTAGACGAGCACGTATCAGACGTTACTTCTGTATTACTAGACTAGACGTATAGACGTTACTCTGTAGACTACGACCGTTCCTCGTATATAGACTAGACGTACTAGAGTCACTCTGTATACTAGACTAGACGCTACTAGACGTTACTCTGTATACTAGACTTCCTCTGTATAAAGACTAGACGTACTAGACGTTACTCGGTTAACTAGACTGGCGTACTAGACGTTACTCGTATACTAGGACTAGAGTACAGACGTTACTTGTATATAGACTAGAAGTACTAGACGTTACTCTGTATACTAACTAGACGTACTAGACGTGACTGTATACTAGGACTAGAGTACTAGACGTTTTACTCTGATACTAGACTAGACTACTAGAGTTACTCGTAACAGATAGACGTTCTTAGACGTTACTCTGTATACTAGACTAGACGTACTAGACGTTACGCTGTATACTAGACTCGAACGTACTGACGTTACTGTATACTAGACTAGAAGTACTAGACGTACTCGTATACTAGACTGAACGTCTAGACGTTACTCTGTATATAGACTAGAGTACTAGACGTTCCTTGTATACTAGCACTAGACGTATAGACGTTCTCGTATACTAGATAGACGACTAGACGTTACTCTGTATACTAGACTAGACGTTACTAGACGTTACTCTGTTAAAGACTAGAGCGTATAGACGTTACTCTGTATACTAGACGTTCCTCTGTATATAGACTAGACGTATATGATGTTACTCTGTATATACTAGAATAGGACGACTAGCCGTACCATCTGGATACTAGACTTTCATCTCCCATACCCAGACTAGGAGTAATCGACGTACTCTGTAATACTAGATTAGGCGGACTAGAAAACGTACTCTGGTATACTAGACTAGAAGATGAGACGTTACCTGTATTACTAGACTAGATGTACTAGCTAGCGTTACTCTGTAATAGGGAGCTGAGTACAGACGTACTCTGTATCTTCGACTAGACGAATAGAGTTACTCTGTATCCTAGACTAGCGTACGAGACGTACTCTGGATATAGATAGACGTACTGACGTTACTCTGTATACTAGACTAGGCGTTACTAAGATGTTACTTCTGTATACTGAATTCCGTCTGTATCCAGACTAGACGTACTAGACGTTAATCTGTATACTAGAGTAGGCGTACTGAGTACTCTGTTACTAGACGAGAAGTATAGACGTTATCTGTATACGAGACTAGACGATAGACGTTACTCTTGTATACTAGACTAGAGTATAGACGTTTACTATGTAGAATAGACTAGACGACTAGACGTTACTCGTCTAATAGGACTAGAACGTACTAGACGTACTCTGTATACTAGACTAGACGTACTAGACGTATCTGTATACCTAGGACTAGGGCGTACTAGACGTTACTCTGTATACTAGACTAGATCGTACTAAGACGCCTATACTCTGTATATAGACTATGACGAAACTAGACGTTCCTCTGTATGCTAGAACGAGACATACTAGACGTTAACTCTGTTTACTAGACTAGACATAGCGAGATCGTACTCATTTATCATAGACTAGACGTACTAGAGTTAGTCTGTATACCTAAAACTAGACGTACTAGACGTTACTCTGTATACTAGACTAGACCGTCGTACTAGAGTTAGTTGTATACTAGAACAGACGTACTAGACGTAGCTTTCTGCTATAATAGACTAGACGTTACCTAGACGGTATCTCCTGTATACTAGACGTTCCCTGTATAAAAACTTTAAGGGGGGAAAACCGAGACGTACTAGACGTTACTAGTTAACTAGGACTAGACGTACTAGACGGTTACTGCTATACTAGACGTTCACCTTGTATACTAGACAGATGTTTACTAGATGTTACTCTGTATACTAACGAGCGTTACTAGACGTTACTCTTATACTAGACTAGACGTACTAGACGACTCTGTTATACTGACTAGACAGTACAGACGTACTCTGTATACTAGACTAGAAGTACTAGCGTTACTCTGTCTACTAGACTAGACGTACTGAGACGTTACTCTGTTACTGACTGACGTACTAGACGTTACTCTGTATGATAGACTAGACGTACTAGAAGTTTACTCTGTATACTAAATAGACGTACTAGAGTTCCTTGTATTACTAGACTAGACGTACTAGGACGTTCCTCTGTATACTAGATAGAAGTACTAGGACGTATCTGTATACTAGACTAGACGTACTAGAGTAATCGTATACTAGACTAGACGCTACTAGAAGTTACTCTGATATATAGACTGACGTATAAGACGTTACTCTGTATACTAGACTAGACGTACAGACGTTTACTCTGTATACTAGACAGAGTACTAGACGTACTCTGTATACAGACTAGACGTACAGACGTTACTCTGTATACTTAGACTCGAGTTACACGACGGTACTCGTATACTTAGACTGAGTACTAGAAGTTACGCTGTATACTAGACCTAGAGTACTAGACGTTTACTCTGTATAATTAGACTAGACGTACTAGACGTTACTCTGTATACTAGACTAGACGTACTAGACGTTTTACTCGGTATACTAGATAGACGACTAGACGTACTCGTTATACTAACTAGACGGTACTAGACGTTCTTGTAACTAGCACTAGACGTTACTAGAGTTACTCTGTATACTAGAATAGACGTACGAGACGTTACTCTGTATACTAGACAGGACGTACTAGATACGCTGTATACTGACTCGACGACTAGACGTTACTCTGTATACTAGACTAGACGTACTAGACGTTTTATCTGTATACGAGACTAGACATACTAGACGTTCCTTGTATACTAGATAGACGGTACTAGACGTTCCTCTGTATACTAGACTCGGACGTACTAGACGTTACTCTGTTATAACTAGACTAGACGTACTAGACGGTTACTTTGTATATAGATAGACTACTAGACGTTACTCTGGGTATACTAGACTAGACTCGTACTGACGTTACTAGGTTATATAGACTAGACGTAATAGACGTTCCTCTGTATACAGATAGACGTACTAGAACGTACTCTGTATACTAGATAGAACGTACTAGACGTTCTCTGTATATAGGACTAGACGTACTAGACGTGATACTCTCTGTATACTAGGAATAGACGTACTAGACGTTCTCACTCGTATAATAGACTAGAGTACTAGAAGTTACCTGGTATACTAGAATAGACCGTACTAGACGTTACTCGTATATTTGTTCTTATGACTCGACGTAATGAGACGTTACTTGTTACTAGACTAGTAGTATGACGTTCCTTGGTACTAGAATAGACGTACTAGACATTATCTGTATACTAGACTAGGACCGTACTAGACGTTCCTATGTATACTAGACTAGACGACTAGACGTTCCTCTTTATACTAGAACTAGAAGTAACTAGACGTTCCTCTGTATACTAGACTAGACGACTAGACGTTCCTCTGTATACTAGCTCGAGTACTAGACGGTACTCTGTATACTAGAATGAGAACGTCCTAGAGGTACTTGTATACAGACTAGGTACTAGACGTTACTTTCTACTAGACTAGACGTACTAGATCGTTCCTCTGCTATACTAGACTACGATACTAGACGTTCCTATGTCTTTACTAGATCTCGACTACTAGACGTTCCTCTGTATACTAGACTAGACGTCCTAGACGTTACTATGTATCCTAGGACTGACGTACTAGACGGTTACTCTGTATACTAGACTAGACGTACTAGACGTTACTCTGGTATACTAGACTAGACGTACTAGACGTTACTATGTATACTGACTGCCTACTAGACGTTACTTGAGATGACAGACTAGACGTTACTAGCCGTTACTCTGTATACTAGACTAGACGTACTAGAACGTTACTCGGTATACGACTAGACGGACTAAGACGTTTACTCTGGATACTAGACGACATACTAGACGTACTCTGTATATAGGATAGACGTACTAGACGTTACTCTGTATATAGACTAGACGTATACTAGAGTTACTTGTATACTAGACTGACGTACTAGACGTTACTCTGTATTTCACTAGCTTAGACGTACTAGACCGTTGTCTTGGTATACTAGACTAGACGTACTAGACTTCCTCTGTATACTAGGACAGACGTACTAGACGTTACTCTGTATATAGACTAGACGTTAATAGACGTTATCGTATACTAGACTAGACGTACTAGGAGTTACCTGTATACTAGAATAGACGTTACTAGACGTTACTCTGTCATACTAGACTAGACGACAAGACGTTCCTCGGTATACTAGACTAGCGTACTAGACGTTACTCCTGTATACTAGGACGAGACGTACTAGACGTACTTGATACTCGACTGACTTACTAGACGTTCCTCTGTATACTAGACTAGCGACTGACGTTACTCTGTATACTAGACTAGACGTATACTAGAGTTACTCTGTATACTAGACTAGACGTACACTAGACGTACTCTGTATACTAGACTCGAGATACTAGACGTACTATGTATACTAGGACTAGACGTACTAGACGTTACTTGTATACTAGATAGACGTATAGACGTACTCTGTATCTAGGATAGACGTACTAGACGTTATTGTATATAGCCTCGACGTATAGACGTTACTCTGTATACCCTAGGACATAACTTACTAGAGTTCCTCTGTAATAGACCTAGACGTACTAGCCGTTATCGTTATCCTAGACTAGAGTACTAGCCGTTACTTGGTATTATAGGCCTCGACGTCCTAGCGTACTATGCATATAGACTAGCAGACACCTAGCCCGTTACTCTGTATCTACGACTATGTTGCGCCCCCCCACCTCGTCCTTCACCTCCTCCTGCTCTGACTTGATCGTACTAGATTGTACTCTGTATACTAGACTATAGTACTATGCGTACTTGTCTACTAGTTATCTAGACGTACTAGGACTTGTGTACCCCCTGCATACTCTGACGTTACTTGTGATGCGCCATGATTATGTGGTTTTATCATCCCCATGTAGTACCACCTAACGTAGGTGGTCCCAACTGGCGAGTATCGCATTGTCACTGCGTACACACGTGGCGCGGATGGTGTTAAAATTCCAGCCCCGAAAGAGCATGCCATGCTTTGTGTTCAGCGCGTTGTTGCACGGCAACCGCCATGATTGCTTTGTCCAGGTAAAGTAGCAGCCCGTTGCCTACCACCGTAATACGAGGCTCCCTTAATGCCACGCCCCACCAGGCGCTATCATTTTTTTCACAGGCTGCAGACAGGACCGGTTCAACAGCAGACTGAATGAAACAACAGCCGTAAGAATAATGCCCCACACGTCCTTGGGTTGATGCCGAAGCATCATGCAAACGCCAATGCACGTGCAAATGCAAACAGATCAAACCAAGGACTCAAGGCGACCGCTGTAGAGGATCTCGCCATTCGTATCTATCAGGAGCAGTGACATAAGTGTAAATCAGGAGCAGTGACATAAGTGTAAATCAGGAGCAGTGACATAAGTGTAAATCAGGAGCAGTGACATAAGTGTAAATCAGGAGCAGTGACATAAGTGTAAATCAGGAGTAGTGACATAAGTGTAAATCAGGAGCAGTGACATAAGTGTAAATCAGGAGCAGTGACATAAGTGCAAATCAGGAGTAGTGACATAAGTGTAAATCAGGAGCAGTGACATAAGTGTAAATCAGGAGCAGTGACATAAGCGTAAATCAGGAGCAGTGACATAAGCGTAAATCAGGAGCAGTGACATAAGTGTAAATCAGGAGCAGTGACATAAGTGTAAATCAGGAGCAGTAAGGCTGGGTGTTGTGTACCAAACATATTGAGGCAGGGTGTTGTGTACCAAACATATTTAGGCAGGGTGACTCTTTCTTGAGAAATGCTTCCTCAGGTACCTGCCCAGGGTGTAACACCTAGGGTTCAGGTCAGCAAAACCTACCGCGACACTCTCAATTCCATTTCTACTCCCTTCCTCTTGGCTACAGCTTGTTTACAATCACATCTAACCATATACACAGCTACAGCTTGGCTACAGCTTGTATACATAGCTTACAGAGTACAGCTTGGCTACAGCTTGTATACAAAGCTACGATACAGCTTGGCTACAGCTTGTATACATGCTACAGACAGCTTGGCTACAGTGATACACGGCTACAGCTACAGCTTGGATACATGCTTGTATAAATTAGCTAAGCTAACTGGCTACAGATTGTTATAACAGCCAGCTACAGCTTGGCTACAGTCTTATACACAGCTAAGCTACAGCTTGGCTACAGCTTGTATTACACAGCTACAGCCTACAGCTTGGCTACCGCTTGTATACACAGAGCTACAGCTACAGTTGGCTACAAGCTTGTATAATAGCTTACAGCTACAGCTACCGATGTATACTAGCTACAGCTACAAGCCTTGGACTACAGCTTGTATACACAGTAAGCTACAGCTTGGCTACAGCTGTTTACATAGCTCAAGCTACGTTGGCTACAGCTCTTATACAAGCTACAGCGACAGCTTGGCTACAGTTGTATAACATAGCTACAGCTACTGCTTGGAAAAGCTGTATACACAGCTACAGCTACAGCTTTGCTACGCTTGTATACACAGCTTACAGTACAGCGTGGCTACATGCTTATACATAGGACTACAGCTACAGCTTGGCTACAGCTATTATACAACAGCTACAGCTACAGCTTTGGTCTAGAGCTTGTCTAACATCGCGCAGCTACAAGCTGGCACAGCTGGTAGACACAGCGAAGCGACAGCTTGGCTACAGCTTGTATACATAGCTACAGCGACAGCTTTGCTACAGCTTTGCAATACACACGACAGCTACCAGCTTGGCTACAAGCTTGTATACACAGCTACAGAGTACAGCGTGGCTCCAGCTGGTATACAGAGCCTACAGCTACAGCTTGGCTACAGCTTGTAACACAGCCTCAGCTACAGCTTTGGCTACGCTTGTAACGCAGCTACAGCTCAGCTTGGCTACAGCTCTTATACACAGCTACAGCCTACAGCTTGCTACAGTTTGTATACCCTACAGCTACAGCTTGGCTACAGCTTGTATACATAGCTATCAGCTACAGCTTTATACATCTACAGCACAGCTTGCTACAGCTTGTATCACGCTACAGTACAGCTTTGCTAACATTGTAACATACTACAGCTACAGCTTGGGCAGCTTGTATACATACGACAGCTACACTTGCTACACTTGTATACCAGCTAAGCTACAGCTTGTATACACAGCTACAGCTACAGCTTGGCTACAGCTTGTATACACAGCTACAGCTACAGCTACAGCTTGTATACATAGCTACAGCACAGCTTGGGCTACAGCTTGATACACAGCTAAAATCTAAGCTTGGCTCAGCTATGTATACATAGCTACAGCTACAGTGGGCTGCAGCTTTGTATACACACGACAGCTACAGCGTGATACAGCTTTGTTATACATAGCTAAGCTACAGCTTGGCTACACTTGTATACACAGCTACGCACACTTGGCTTCAGCTGTATACACGCACAGCTACAGCTTGGCTTACAGCTTGTTATAGACAGCTACAGCTCAGCGTGGCTACAGCGTGTATACCGCTACAGCTCAGTTGGCTACAGCTGTATAAACAGCTCAGCTAACAGCTTGGGCGACAGCTTGTATACACAGCTACAGCTCAGCTTGGCTACAGCTTGTATACACGCTACAGCTACAGCTTGCTCAGCTTGTAACCCAGCTACATAAAGCAGCGACAGCTTGGCTACAGCTTGTATACATAGCTACAGCTACAGCGTGGCTACAGCTTGGATACACACTACACTACACTTTGGCACATCTTGTATACATACGAAGCTACGCTTGGCTCCTTTATAACCAGCTTCGCTACAGCTTGGCTACACGTGTAGAAACAGCTACAGCGTACAACTTGGCTACGCTTTAACCAGCTACAGTATAGCTTGGCTACAGCTTGTATACATAGCTACAGCTACAGCTTGGCTACAGCTTGTATACCCAGCTCATACAGCTTGGCTACAGCTTTATACATAGCTACAGCTACAGCTAGCTACAGCTTGTGCATAGCTACAGCTACAGCTTGCTTAAAGCTTTGTATAACATAGCTACAGCTATACACTTGGCTACGCGTGATACAGAGCTACAGCTACAGCTTGGCTACAGCTCGTATACACAGCTACAGCTACGGCTTGGCTACAGCTTGTATACATAGCTACAGCTACAGCTTGGGCTACAGCTTTAAGACCAGCTACAGCTACACTTGGCTACAGCTTGTTATACACAGCTACATCTCAGCTGGCTACAGCTTGTATACATACTACAGCCTACGCTTGGCTACAGCTTGTATACACACGCTACAAGCTACAGCTTGGCTACAGCTTGTATACATAGCTACAGCTACAGCGTTGGCTACAGCTGGGTTACATACTACAGCGACAGCTTGGCTACAGCTTGTATACACAGGCTACAGCTACAGCTTGCTACAGCTGGTATACACATCTACAGATACAGCTTCGCACTTGTATACACAGCTACAGCTACGGCTTGGCTACCTTGTTTTACACTCGACAGCTACACTTGTCTACAGCTTTGTAAACACAGCTACAGCTACTGCCTTGCTACAGCTTGTAGACATAGCTCAGCTACAGCTTGGCGACACCTATTATACACAGCTACAGCTACAGCTTGGTATACATAGCTACAGCTACAGCTGGCGACAGCTTTGTATACACACTACAGCTACAGCTTGTCTACAGCTTGGTTACACAGCTACAGCACAGCTGGCCTACAGCTTTGTATACACAGCGCCAGCTACAGCTTGTATACATAGCTACAGCTAAGCTTGGCTCAGCTTGTAACACGCTACAGCTACAGCTTGGCTCAGCTTGTATACACAGCTACGCTACACTTGCTCAGCTTGTATAAAGGCTACAGCTACAGCTGCTACAACGGGTATACACAGCTACAGCTACACTTGGCGACGCTTGTGACACAGCTCAGCTACTGCTTTGCTCAGCTGTGTATCACAGCACAGCTACAGCTTTATACATAGCTCACTACAGCCTTGGCTACGCTTTGTATACACGCTACAGCTACAGCTTGTCTACAGCGTTTATACATACTCAGCTACAGAGTGGCTACAGCGTGTATCACAGGCTACACTACAGCTGGCTACAGCTTGTTTATACAATGCTTAACTACAGCTTGGCTACAGCTTTTGTATACATAGCTACAGCTAAGCTTGGCTCGCTTGGTATACATAGCTACAGCTACGCTTGGCTACAGCTTTGGATACTGCCCTACAGCTACAGCTTGGCTACAGCTTGGATACACAGCTACAGCTACGGCTTGGCTACAGCGTGTAGCATAGCTACAGATACAGCTTGGCTACAGCTTGTATACACAGCTCCAGCTACAGCTTGTATACATAGCTACAGTATCAGCTTGGCTACATCGGTGTATATACCAGCTACAGGCTACAGCTTGGCTACAGCTTGTATACATAGCTACAGCTACAGCTTGGCTACAGCTTGTATACACAGCTACAGCTACAGCTTGGCTACAGCTTGTATACATAGCTACAGCTACAGCTTGGCTACAGCTTGTATACATAGCTACAGCTACAGCTTGGCTACAGCTTGTATACATAGCTACAGCTACAGCTTGTATACACAGCTACAGCTACAGCTTGGCTACAGCTTGTATACACAGCACAGTACGGCTTGGCTACAGCGTTATACAATAGCTACAGCTACAGCCTTGGCTACGCGGTATACACAGCTAACAGCTACAGCTTGCTACGCTTGTATATACATAGCTACAGCGACACTTGGCTCAGCGTGTATACATAGCTACAGCTACAGCTTGGCTACAGCTTGTATACATAGCGACAGCTACGATTAGCTACAGCTTGTTACATGCTACAGCTACAGCGTGGCTACACTTGGTTACACAGCTACAGCTACACTTGGCTACAGCTGTAGACACGCTACAGCTAAGGCATGCTTACACTTGGCTACAGCTGTATACACGCTACAGCTACAGCTTGGCTACTCTTTTATACACCGCACGCTAAAGCTTGGCTACAGCTTGTAAACACAGCTACAGCTACAGCTGGCTACAGCTTGTATCTAGCTAAGCTACACTGCCTACAGCTTTATACCCAGCGACAGCTACAGCTGGGCTACCTTGTATACATTAGCTTACAGCTACACTGGATACAGCTTTTACACAGCTACAGCGACGCTTGGCTACAGCTTGTAATACCACAGGTAGCACTACAGCTTGCTACAGCTTTGTATACACAGCGACAGCTTACAGCTTGTATAAATAGGCGACAGCAAGCTTGGCTCAGCTTGTATACACAGCTACACTACAGGCTGCTACAGCTTTACACACAGCTACAACACAGCTTGGCTACAGCTTGTTATACACAGCGACAGCTACATCTTTGCTAACGCTTGTATACACCTACAGCTACAGCTTTGCTACAGCTTGCATACCAGCGTACAAGCTACAGTTGCACAGCTTGTATCATAGCTACAGCTACAGCTTGGCTACAAGCTTGTATACACAGCTCACTACAGCTTGGCTACAGCTTGTTACACACAGGCTACACTAACAGCTTGGGCTACAGCTTGATTATACACAGCTACATCTTACAGCTTGGCTACAGCGTTATAACAGCTACAGCTACAGCTTGGTACAGCTTGTATACACGCTACAGGAACTCCACTCCACTACGCTACAAGCTGTTTATACACAGCTACAAGCTAAGCTTGGCTACAGCCTTGTAGACACAGCTAAGCTCAGTGGGCTACAGCTTGTACACACAGGCTAAGCTAACAGCTTGGCTTACAGCTTGTATACAACAGCTACATCTACAGCGTGGCTACAGCTTTATACACAGCTACAGCTACAGCTTAGCTACAGCTTTTACCGCTACAGCTACAGCTTGGCTACAGCTTGTATACATAGCTACGCGAAAAAAAAAAAAAAAAAAACAAAAAAAAAAAAAAAAAAAAAAAAAAAAAAAAAAAAAAAAAAAAAAAAAAAAAAAAAAAAAAAAAAAAAACAGCGTGGCTTTACAGCTTTTGGAATACACAGCTTACAGCTACAGGTGGCTAACAGCTGGGTAATACACGCTACAGCTACAGCTTTGGGCGACAGCTTTAGACACAGTACAGCCTACAGCTGACTCGAGCTTGTAAAAAAAAAAAATCACAGTACAGCTACATCTTGGCTACAGCTTGTTATTCCACGCTCCCGCGATAGCTTGGCTAAACTTGGTATACACAGCTACACGACAGCTTGGCTACAGCGCTTTTACACAGCTACAGCTACAGCTTGGCTACAGCTTGTTACAAGCTCATCGACAGACTTGCTACAGCTCTGAACCACTACACTACAAGCTTGCTACATCCTTGTATACATACTACGCTACGCTTTATACCCACTACAGCTACAGCTTGGCTACAGCTTGTATACATAGCTACAGCTACAGCTTGGCTACAGCTTGTATACATAGCTACAGCTACAGCTTGGCTACAGCTTGTATACACAGCTACAGCTACAGCTTGGCTACAGCTTGTATACATAGCTACAGCTACAGCTTGGCTACAGCTTGTATACACAGCTACAGCTACAGCTTGGCTACAGCTTGTATACACAGCTACAGCTACAGCTTGGCTACAGCTTGTATACACAGCTACAGCTACAGCTTGTATACATAGCTACAGCTACAGCTTGGCTACAGCTTGTATACACAGCTACAGCTACAGCTTGGCTACAGCTTGTATACATAGCTACAGCACAGCTTGGCTACAGCTTGTATAACACAGATACGCTACAGCTTGGCTAAAGCTTGTATACATAGCTACAGCTACGGCGTGGCTACAATGTAACTAGCACAGCTTACAGCGACTACAGCTTGTTACATAGCTACGAGTACAGCTGGCTAAGCTTGTAACATACTACAGCCTACAGGCTTGGCTACAGCTCTTAGACACAGCACCAGCGTAACGCTTTGCTACAGCTTGAGTACATACTACGCTAACTTGCTACAGCTTTGTGACAGAGCGACAGCTACAGCTTGGGCTACAGCTTTATACACAGCTACAGCGAAAGCTGGCTACAGTTGTAGACCAGCTACAGCTAAGCTTGGCCTAGCTTGTATACATAGCTACAGCTACAGCTGGCTACGCTTGGGAATAACACAGCTACAGCTACAGCTTGCTCAGATTGTATACACACTACGCTACAGCTTGGCTCAGGCTTGTAGACACAGCTACAGCTCAGCTGGATCCGTCTACAGTACAGCTTTGCTACAGCTTTGTATACACACTACAGCACAGCTTGGGCCTACACTTGTATCATAGCTACAGCTACAGCTTGCTACGCTCTGTTACACAGCTCAGCTACGCTTGGCTACAGCTTTTATACATACTACAGCTACATACTTTGGCTACAGCTCTATCAAGCGACAGCTACAGCTTGGCTACAGCTTGTATACATAGCTACAGCTACAGCTTGGCTACAGCTTGTATACACAGCTACAGCTACAGCTTGGCTACAGCTTGTATACACAGCTACAGCTAAGCTTGGCTACGCTTGTATACATGCGACACTACACTTGCTACTCTTGGTCCAGCTACACGACAGCTTGGCTACAGCTTGTATACAAGCGTACAGCTACAGCTTGGCTACAGCGTGTATAACAACAGCTACACTACAGCTGGACTATAAAAACAGCTGGTAGACAACATGTACAGCGACAGCTTGGCTACAGCTGTAGACACAGCTACAGCTACAGTAACAGCTTGTATACACAGCTCAGCTACAGCGTGTAATACATAGCTACAGCGACAGCTTGGCCACAGCTTTGGTATCACACACTACAGCTACAGCTTTGCTACAGCTTGTATACAAGACTACAAGAAGCTTGGCTACGCTTGTATACCAGCTACAGCTACAGCTTGGCGACGCTTGTAATACACAGCCGACACTACAGCTTGGCTACACTTTATACACAGCTAAAAGCTACAGACTTGCTACAGCTTGTATACATAGCTACAGCTAAGCTTCTACAGCTTGTAATACACAGCTACAGCAAAATACAGCTTGGCTACAGCTTGTATACAGTAGCTACAGCTACAGCTTGGCTACAGCTTGTATAAATAGCTAACAGCTACACTTGGCTACAGCTTGGTGAAACGCTACGCTAACCTTGCCTACAGCTTGTATACACAGCTTACAGCTACAATTGGCTACAACTTGTAGACACAGCTACAGCTAAAGCTTGGCTACAGGCTTGTATTCACGCTACAGCGTACAGCTTGGCTACAGCTTGTATAAACAAGCGTACAGCTACAGGTACAGCTATTGTATACTAGCTCATCTACAGCTTACACTTTGTAACATATCTACACGAACTTGGCTACAGCGTGTAGACACAGGCGACAGCTACAGCTTGGCTACAAGCTTGATAATACATAAGAAAGGGTTTTTAAACTACCGCTTGGCTACAGCTTGTCTACACGCTACGCTACAGCCGGCTACACGCTGGTAATACTAGCTACAGCTGCAGCTATTGCTACAGCTGATACACAGCTACAGCACAGCGTTGGCTACAGCTGGTATACCCCTACAGCTACGCGTGGCTACAGGTGTAGAACAGCTACAGCTACAGCTTGCTACGCGTTTAGCACAGCTAACAGCTACAGTTGGCTACGCTTGTATACACGCTACAAGCGACATCTTGAGCTACAGCTTTAATACGCAGGCTACAGCTACAGCTACAGCTTGTAGACATAGCTACAGCTACAGCGTTAAGCTACAGCTTGTAATACATAGCTACGTACAGCTTGGCTACGCTTGTATACGAACAGCTACACTACGCTTGGCACACTTGTATACACAGCTACACTACAGCTTGGCTAACACTTGTATACACAGCGACACTACGCTGGGCTAACAGTCTTGGCTTACAGCTTGTATACCAGCTTAACAGCTACAGGCTTGGCTACTGCTTGTATACACAGCTACAGCTTACAGCTGGGCTACAGCTTGTATACATAGCTAACAGCACAGCTGTGCTACAGCTTGTATACACAGCTAGCAGCTACGAGTCTAGCTTGGCTACACTTGTATACATAGCTATAGCTACAGCTTGGCTACACTTGTACACAGCTACAGCTACAGCTTGGCTACAGCTTTTGTTAACAAGCTACAGGCTAAGCTTGGATACAGCTTGTTACAGAGCTACGCTACGCTTGGGCTACGCTTGTAGACATGCTTACAACTACAGTTGTGTACACAGCGACAGCTCAGAGTGGCTAACAGCTTGTATCCATAGCTACGCTACAGCTTGGGCTACACTTGTATACACAGCGTACAGCTACAGCTTGGCTACAGCTTGTATAAACAGCTACACTACACTTGCTACGCTTGTAGACATAGCGACGCTACAGCTTTGGCTCAGGCTTGTATAACATAGCTACAACTACAGCTTGGCTAAGCATTGTATACATAGCATAAGCATACAGCTTGGCTACGCTGGATAAACAGCTTAAGCTACAGCTTGGCTACAGCTGTATACATAGCTACAGCTGTCACTTGGGCTACAGTCTGGTATCATACTACAGGCTACAAGCTTGGGTTTGGCTACAGCTTGTAAAAAAAAAAAAAATACATAGCGACAGCTACAGCTGGCTACAAGCCTTGTAGACATAGCTACAAGCTACAGCTTGGCTACAGCTCTTATACACGCTACACGCCAGCTTGCTACAGCTTGTAACATATACAGCTACAGCTTGTAGCACAGCTACAAGCTACAGTTGCTACATCTGGTAATACACAGCGACAGCTACAGCGTGGCGACACTGAATACACGCTCAGTACAGCTTGACTACAGCTTGTAGACATAGCTACAGCTGCAGCTTGGCTACAGCTTGTATACATAGCACAGCTCAGCTTGCCTACAGCTTGTATACATGCTACAGCGACAAGCTTGGCTACAGCTTGTATCCATAGCTACAGCTACAGCCGTGGCTCAGCTTGCTACAGCTTGTATACCGCTACAGCTACAGCTATCAGCTTGGCTACGCTTGTATACACAGCTACAGCTACGCTTGGTTACAGCTAGTATCACTCTACAGCTACGCGTGGCTACGCTTGTATACATAGCTACAGCTACAGCTTGCTATCGCTTGTATACACAGATACAGCTACAGCGTGGCTTACAGCTTGTACATAGCTGCACTACGCTGTCTACAGCTTATGTATACCAGCTACAGCTACATCTTTGGCTACAGATTTTATACATAGCTACCGCTCACTTGGCTCAGCTTTATACACAGCTACAGCTACATCTGCGTACGCTTGTATACACAGCTACAGCTACAGCTTGGCTACAGCTTGTATACACAGCTACAGCTACAGCTTGGCTACAGCTTGTTTTCAATCACATCTAACCATACACACACTCTTAGGACAATCAAACCATGCATGGTACGGTAGCATACACGTAAATGATCAAACAACAGGAAGAGAGGAACAGGTAACAATAACACACAGGATGCAAATGCAAATATCGCATGCTATGCTAAGTCAACCAGAGGTCCTCGCCCTAAATCCACAACCTTGACCATGATAGGCTCGTTCAATGTCTGATAGCATACATTTAAATGACCAAACACCAGGAAGACGGGGAGAGGTAACAAAAACAGACAGGATGCAAATGCAAATGAAATGAAATGCATCAGCACATACCTTGGCCATGATAGGCTCATAGACTGTCTGGTAGCTCATGTCATCCATTCCATCCTTCAGTGGGACGTGAACGTGTTCCCCCCTGGGCAGGCGTGTGTTTTGGTTGTGGTGATGGTGGGGTGGGCGGCCAGGGTTGGGTGTATGGGGTCGTTGGTGGGGGGCATTGGTTGGTGGGCCAGTGGTTGGGTGTGTTGGTGTGTTGGTGTGTTGGTGGTTGGGTTGGTTGGTGGGCCAGTGGGTTGGTGTATTGGTGTGTTGGTGGTTGGGTTGGTTGGTGGGCCAGTGGGTTGATGGGTTGTTGTGAGGACAGTTTTGAGGCTGGGACATGGTCCTGTGTTGGTGTCCTAGTCTTTCTGATAGGTCACGTCATCCATTCCATTCTTGAGTGGGACGTTGACGGTGCAGCTCCTGGGCAGGCGAGTGTGTTGGTGTGTTGGTGTGCTGGTGTGCTGGGTATGAGTGGGGGGTGGGGGGGGGGGGGGGGGGGGTGCTGGGGCTGCCTTCTTAGGATGGGGTGAGGGGGGCGGCGGGGGGGGGGGGGCGGGGGGCTCGTGTTCTGGGGGGGGGGGGGGGTAGGAGGGGGGGGAGGGGAGGGGGGGGGGGGAGGGGGGAGGGGGGGGGGGCGATGGAGGGGGGGGGGGGGGGGGGGAGGGGGGGAGGGGGGGGGGCGGGGAGGCGGGGCGGGGGGGGACGGGGGGGGGGGAGGGGCGCTGGAGGCGGGGCGGGGGGGGGGGGGGGTTGGCGGTCAAGGGGGGGGGCGGGGGGGGGGTGGGGGGGGGGGGGGGGAGGGGGGGGGGGGGGGGGGGGGGAGGGGGATGGTGGGGGGGGGGGGTCACCGGGGGGGTGGGTGGGTGAGGGGGGGGGGGGGGGGGGGGGAGGGTGGGGGGGGGGGGGGGAGGTGGTGGGGGGGTACAGGTGGTGAG
Source organism: Chlamydomonas sp. ICE-L (assembly GCA_013435795.1). Taxonomy (NCBI): domain Eukaryota; kingdom Viridiplantae; phylum Chlorophyta; class Chlorophyceae; order Chlamydomonadales; family Chlamydomonadaceae; genus Chlamydomonas; species Chlamydomonas sp. ICE-L. The sequence goes on from JACBWV010000610.1 coordinate 143,914,760, forward strand.
TTGGTGTATTGGGTGGTGTTGGTGTGGGTGTGAGGTGGTGGTTGGGGGTGTTGTGTTGGGGGGTGGTTGGAGGGACAGTGTGAGCTGGGGCATGGCCCTGTGTTGGTGTGCTAGTGTTTCTGATAGCTCATGTGAACCATTCCATCCATCAGTGGGACGTTGACGGCGTAGCTCCTGGGAGACTTTAGGGTTCAGGGTTTCAGTGGGTTTTAGGGTTTGGGGTCTAGGAATCCCCAGGTTGGTTTAGGGTTTTGGTGTATACCCACTCCCATTTGATCTTCCAACTGCTGCTGTGAATGATAGTGTGTATTTAAGTTCAGGGTCGACAGGCAGGTAGGCAGCTTTAGGGTTTAGGGTTTACCCACTAACTTTTTCTTTCGAGTGCTGCTGCTGATAGTATGTATTAAAGTTCAGGGTCGACAGGCAGGCAGGCTGGCAGGCAGGCAGTTGTTTTTTCCATGCGATGCACCGCAAATTGAGCAACCCGGTGCGACCCCAGTGCGACACGCTGCCCGCCAAACCCCGCCGGAGGGGCGCAACAAGCTGAGTCATGGGGGGGGGGGGGGGGGCGGGGGGGGGGGGATCTCTGACTAGTCAAGCCAGACCCATGCGTCGCCATGCAGCGGCAGAATGGTGAGGCGTCGTCGAAAACGAAAACAGTACGGTAGGCTATGAGGGGGAAATCCAACCCAACCCGAAGATCCCAACCAACCCAACCCAACCACCAAAAAAACAAACATGTCAGTGCACCCACTTTCCCTTTTGTGTACCGATGTTTCACTTGTACCTTTTTTTATCGGCATCAGCATCAGCATCAGCATACAAATAAGGTAAGTGCACTCACTTTCTCTTTTGTACGCCGATGTTTCACTTGTACCTTTTTTTTATCGGCATCGGCATCAGCATCAGCATCAGCACACAAATAAGGTCAGTGCACTCACTTTCTCTTTTGTACGCCGATGTTCTGTTTTTATTTTTATTTTTTTATCGGCATCGGCCTTGGCATCGGCATACAAATAAATTCCAGCGCCCTCACTCTCCCTTACGTGAGACGATGTTCTATTATTTTGTCGGCATAGGCATGAGCACACCAAAACATTAATGCCAGTGCACTCACTTTCCGTTTTGGGTGTTTCATTTTTTACTTGTATTATTATTGGCGTTAGCATCAGCATCAGCATTAGCATCAGCAGCAGCATTAGCATCAGCATTAGCATCAGCACACATAAAAGGTCAGAGCACTCACTTTCCCTTTTGTGTGCCAATCTTTTATTTTTATTTTGTATTTTGTATCAGCATCGGCACAAAAAAGGTGTAATTTCGCTCATTTCCCTTCTGTGTGCCGATTTTATTTTACCGGCATTGGCATTAGCACAAAAAAGTTGTCAGTGCACTCACTTTCCCTTTTGTGTGCCGATATCATCAATGGCTCCAGAGCCGGCGTTTTTTTATTGGCATCAGCTGGCATCGGCACAAAAAAAGGTCAGTGCACTCACTTTCCCTTTAGTGTGCCGATGTTATATATTTATTTTGTATATTGTATCGGCATCGGCACACAAAAAAGGTTGTAAATTTCGAATCTTCTTTTTTTTTCTTTCTTTGTTTTTTTTTTTTTTCCCACAAGCATTTACCTTCTGTGTGCCGATTTTATTTTACCGGCATTGGCATTAGCACAAAAAAGGTGTCAGTGCACTCACTTTCCCTTTTGTGTGCCGATGTCATCAATGGCTCCAGTGCCAGGGAAGAACTCTCCGTACTTGTGGAATGACACCTGCAGCAAAATGTATGTATGTTGTGCTGTTGGTTGTGTGGTGTTGGTGGGGTGGTGATGGAGGTGTGGTATGATGGTGTGGTGTTGGTGAGGTTGTGGTGGAGGTGTGGTGCTGGTGGTGTGGTTGGCAGGGAAGAGCACTCTCCATACTGTGGAGTGAAAAACAAGGACGGGAAGAAGAACGGAGGCGGACGGTGGTGTGGTGTTGGTGGGGTGGTGATGGAGGTGTGGTATGATGGTGTGGTGTTGGTGAGGTTGTGGTGGAGGTGTGGTGCTGGTGGTGTGGTGCCGGGGAAGACCTGTACGTACTTGTGGAATGATACCTGCGGCACCATGGGGGAAGGAGGTGGGGGGTGTGTGGGGTGGGGTGGGTTTGGGTGGGGGGGGGGGGTCAGTAGGATACTCATACACCACAAGACGATGGAGACAAGACAGGGGTGTTCAAGAAGATGGGTTAGATGGCACAGCTAGATGGCAGAATAAATAAATAGATATATAAATACATACGAGGGGGGGTCAAGAATAAAGTTTGCAGTCCGCTTGATCGGAAATTGGTTTTCCACCCCTAGCCACCCACCTACCCCCCGAGATGGAATGTATTAATGTATTTCCTTATTACCATACGTGCAGCATTAAATGGCAAAAAATAGTTGGCAAAACCCTTCATTTGTAATAAACGGCCTCACAAAAATGCATGGCAAAAAAGACTTGGCAAAAGTGGTCCATGCCTGGACCTACTCAAGTCAAGACCTGAAAACCAGTTGGCAAAGGGTCGTTGTGATTGTGTTACATTTCCTTGTTACATGTTCACATACTGTGTTACTTGGGTCCCAATATATAGCCTCCCAATATATAGCCTCCCAATATATATATATATATATATATATCAGAATATATAAGATGTATATAAGAATGTATAAGAAATACATAAGAATGCATGCCTTATATATATAAGAAGAAGAAAAATTAATAAAATAATAATGATGCTATTCCCTCACCGTCATGACCCTGTCGGTGAGGTAGAAGGCCTCTTCCACGCCGTCTCCGTGGTGGATGTCAATGTCGACGTAGAGCACGCGCTGGTGCACCTTCAGGAGCTCTAGAATGGCAAGTACGATGTCATTCACATAGCAGAAACCGGAGGCCTCGGCCTTCTTGGCGTGATGCATGCCACCTGCAGGCGGAAGGCCAAGGTGGGTACAAAGGATTAAAATGGGGGAAACGAGGGCACACAAAAAAAACAGTGGAAGGTGGGACTGTGGAACAATTCGCGTTCCGGCTTGGACGTGATGCTGCCACCTGCAGGCGGAGCAAAGGTGATCAAAGGATTAACATGGGGAAACGATGGGCACACCAAACAATTCCAGTGCGGGTGGGTGATGCTCTGACGATGGTCAAGTGGTGTTTAAGTTGAGGAGCTCTAGAATGGTGTCATTCACGCAGCAGAAACCGGAGGCCTCAGCCTTCTTGGCGTGATGCATCCCACCTGCAGGAGCAGGGGCAGGGGGATAAAAGGATTAAAATGAGGGAAACTAGGGCACACAAAAAAAACTAGTGGAGGTGGGATGAAATTCTGTAATTCCTTCTTGGCGTGATGCATGCCATCTTCAGGAGGAAGGGCAAGGGGGATAAAAGGGGAAACGGGGGTACACATAAAAGCAGTGGAGGTGGGATGACATTCTGTGTTCCCTTTTTGCGTGATGCATCATACCTGCAGGAGTAGGAGCAGGGGTATAAAAAAGGATAAAACGAGGGAGGAAACGGGCGCAGCAAACAAAGAAACGTGGTGGTTGGGGTGGTGATGTTCTGGTGGGTGGTGGGTGGGTAGGTGAAGATTGCAACAAAAACATGTGTGTGGATGGATGATGCTCTGTCCAAGCATGTGGTGTTAGTTGAGGAGCTTTTAGAAGGCAAGCACGCTGGCATTAATAGCAGCAGATAACGGAGGCCTCGGGCCTTCTTGCGTTGTTGCATCCCACGGCAGGAGCATGGAATAGGGAACCGGGTGGCGATCCAACCGGGCGGAAACAGCGGGGGGGGCAAACCGAGAGGTGGGTGTGGGATGTGTGTTCTGGACGATAGGTCAGCAGGTTTCAAGTCTAAGGCGTTTAGAATGGCAAGCACAAAGTCTTTCATATGGCAGAACCCGGAGGCCTCGGCCTTCATGGCCCCCTGACCTGATGAACCCACCTGAGGAGAAAGGAGCAGGGGGATAAAAAAGGATAACGGGGGGACGAGGGGTACACAAAACAAACCGTGAAGGGGGTGATGTTTCTGCAAGTTAGTGCAAGACCGGTGCTGTTATTTGAAGGAGCTTACATAATAAGCACGATGATGAAACACATAGCAGAAACCGGAGGCCTTGGCCTTCTTGGCATGGTGCATGCCATCTTCAGAAGGAAGGGCAAGGGGGATAAAAAGGGGAAACGGGGGAAACAGGGGGAGGGGGAAAAACAGGGGATAAAACAGGGGCACACAAAAAAGACCAGTGGAGGTGGGATGAAATTCTGTGTTCCCTTTTTGGCGTGATGCATCCGACCTGCAGGAGTAGGAGCAGGGGGATAAAAGGGGATCAAACAGGCGAACACAAAAAAGCAGTAGAGGTGGGATGAAATTCTGTTTTTCGTTCTTGGCGGGATGCATGCCAGCGTGTTCAAGTTTTTACTTCAGTGGGAGGGTGATTGTTTGAGGTTGGGCAAGTCCCTTTAGCCTAGCAGGTTACCCCTGGACTGTAACATTCATTCATCTGCACCCATAAAGGTAGGTAACCCAATTAGGCAACAGCAATCCAACCTAGATGCATCTCACATGCAGCAGCGTGGGCAAGGGGATAAACAGGGATAAAACAGGAACACACATAAAAACCAGTGGAGGTGGGATGAAATTCTGTATTTCATTCTTGGCGTGATACATCCCACATGCAGCAGCATGGGCAAGGAGAAACCAAGGGATACAACAGGGGCGCACCAAAAAGCAGTGGAGGTGGGATGAAATTCTGTGCTTCATTCTCGGTGCAGCGGGATGGGCAAGGGGATATAAAGGGGTTACAACAGCGGACACCACAACAAACCGCGGAAAAGATGGATGAAATTGAAATTCTGTCCTTTCACATCTCGGCATGACTGCACCCAACATGAAGAAGCCTGGGCCAATGGAGATAACAGGGGATAAGTACAGGGGGCTACAACAAAAAAACAGTGCGGAGAGTGGGAGAAATCTGGCTTCCTTCTTGGTGCAGCGGGATGGGCAAGGGGATAAAAATGGATAAAACAGGGACACACACAAAAACCAGTGGACGCGGTGGGATGGAAATTTGGGTTCACTTCTTGGAGTGATACATTCCAAATGCGCCGGTGGGCAAGGAAAACCAAGGGATTACAACAGGGCGGCGCAAGAAAAACCAGTGGAGGTGGGATGAAATTCTGTTTTTCGTTCTTGGCATGATGCAACCCACATGTGATATAAAGGGGTAAAACAGGGACACACAACAAACTAGCGGAGGTGGGATGAAATTCTGTGCTTCCTTCTAGGCTTGATGCATCTCACAAGCGGCAGGATAGGCAAGGGGATAAAACAGGGATAAAACAGGGGCGCAAGAAAAAAACAGTGCGAGGTGGGATGAATATTCAGTGTCCGACAGTGGGAAACAAAACAGTGGCGATAAAATAGGATACACAAAAGGGATCTTAAAACAGGGGATATAAAACAGAGGTATAGGTATAAATCGGAGAAAACAGGGATTAAAACAGGGATAATTAAAAAAACAGTGGTATAAATAGGGACTATAAAAACAGGGATTATAAAACAGGGGAAAAAACAGACAGATAAAAATAGGGATATAAAACAGGGATAAGACAGGGATAAAAACAGTGGTATAAAATAGGGATATAAAACAGGGATAAAACAGGGATAAAAACAGTGGTATAAAACAAGAATAAAACAGGGATAAAAACAGAGGTATAAAATAGGGATATAAAACATGGGATTTAAAAACGGGAAAAAACCAGTGGTTATAAAATAGGGGATATAAAAACACCGGGAGATAAAAACAGGGGAGCAATGGCTCGTTAAAAAGGGGACAAACAGGGGCGCAAGGTGATGAAAAGGGGTAAAACAGGGGCGCAAGAAAAGCTAGTGGAGCAAGAAACACCAAACAGTGCACCCAGTTGAACGCGAGGTCAGATTCACGCAGGCAAGCATAGAAGCCGACATCCAACGAGCCGCCGGCCATCATAGATTGTTGAAAAGGTTGTCCCGGTGGTGGATGGTGGTGGTTGGTGAGTAGTGAGTGATGATCTGTCACAAGGTGGTGGTGGTGATGATGATCTGTCACAAAGGTGGTGTTGGTGTTGGTGTTGGTGGTAGTGGTGTTGGGTCACGTGGTGTTGGTGTTGGTGTTGGTGTTGGTGGGTGTTGGGTGTTGCGGGAATGGTGGATCGTGGGGTGGGTGGTTCTCTGTTGTCCGGTGTGTGGTGGTGGTTGGTGGTGAGTTGGTGTGGTGTTGGTGGTGGTGATGGTGTGGTGGTGGTGGAGTGGTGATGGTGGTTGGTGGTGATGGAGGAGGACCTCGGGTGCGGGATGGTGTCGGTGGTGTGTGTGGTAGGTGGTGGTGGATGTGGTCGATGGTGGTGATGGTGTGATCGTGGATGGCAGAGGTGGTGCGTGGTGGTTTGATGTGGTGATGGTTGGCGACGTGGTTGTGGTGGTGATGATAATGTGGTGGTGGTTCGGGGCATGGTGGTGTAGTGATGATGATGTGTGGTGTGGTGTTGTGAGGTGGTGGTAGAGATGGTGTCGTGGTGATGATAATGATGATGATAATGATGATGATGATGATGATGATGATAATAATGATGATGATGATGATGACGTTTTCCTAGTGCCCTACTGGACTCCATATGTGCCCGCGAACTGACGGAGTCAAGAGGGACTTATGAACATCATTAGTGTGCCCTACCTGTTCTGTGAAAAGTTTTCTCGGGGGGTTGAGTAAATAATTCTACACTGAGTCGTAATCCAAGCAAGCCATAAGGGAAGTTAAATAAAAGGTGGTAGGTGGGAGGAAGCTGCTGTCTGTCTAAGGACAGCTAAAAGCAGTACCCAGGGCTTAGGGGCTGGGTCAGGGCTTAGAGGTTGGGTCAGGGCTTAGAGGTTGGGTCAGGGCTTAGAGGCTGGGTCAGGGCTTAGAGGTTGGGTCAGGGCTTGGAAGTTGGGTCAGGGCTTAGAGGTTGGGTCAGGGCTTAGGGGTTGGGTCAGGGCTCAGAGGTTGGGTCAGGGCTTAGAGGTTGGGTCAGGGCTTAGAGGTTGGGTCAGGGCTGAGAGGTTGGGTCAGGGCTTAGGGGCTGGGTCAGGGCTTAGAGGTTGGGTCAAGGGCTTAGAGGTTGGGTCAGGGCTTAGAGGTCCGGTCAGGGCTTCTGTTTTTCGGAATTTCTTCTTTGCTCCCTGAGCCAACGACTTCACTGCACCCAAATATGTCAGCAGTTCTAGACAGTTGACTGTATCAGCTTGTAGGTGCTCTAGCTTGCATTAGGTTTGTATTGTGTTGTATTGTATTGTTTTGTATTGTATTGTATTGTATTGTATTGTACAGCATTGTAAGGTTATTAGCTTGCAGTGGTTGTATTGCATTTTGTATCGTATGGCATTGAATCAGGGAAAAACAAATACCGAAAAATATACGATGGTACAATTTTGACCCCCCCGTTTTTGGCCATAATCATAACAGTAATAGAGACCTCAATCAGTATTGGATGTTATGTTGCATATGCACGTATTTGCTGTATGTTTTGTAGGACATATTGCAGTATTTGTGTAATGTTTATTTGATGCTAGCCCGTAGTGTGTAGTTTATAGTATATGCATTGCACGCATTGTGTATTGTTTATGTATGAATCTTGCCCCGTATTTGTGATGTAAGTATGCATATGCACGTATTGTTGTATGTGTATTGTATGCCAATGCACGTATTGGTATGTTTATGGACTGCATTATGCACGTATTTGTGTAGTTTCTGTATGCATATGCACGACTTTGTTGTATGTTATGGTAGCATATGCAGTATTTGTGCTTGTTTATGTTGCATATGACGTATTTGTGTATGTTTCTTTATGACCCTTCCCCATCGCCTATCGTATTTTGTTTTTGTATTTGTAGATGTAATGTACTCCCATCGAAACTCTTACCTATGTCCGTGCCCTTCTTCCTCATATGCACGTATTTGTGTAGTTTCATTATGCATAAGGCACGTATTTGTGTATGTTTTTATGTAGCATATGCACGTTATTTGTGTATGTTTAGTGTAATCATATGCACTTTTGTTATGTTTAATGTATGCATTGCACGTATTTGTGTGGGAGTTTATGTTGCATATGCACGTATTGTGTATGTTTATGTATGCATATGCACGTATTTGTGTATGTTTATGTATGCATATGCACGTATTTGGGGCATGTTTTATGTTGCATATGCACGTATTTGTTTATGTTTATGTAATGCATGCACCACGTATTTGTGGTAGTTTATGTATGCATATGCACGTATTTGTGCATGTTATTATGCATTATTCACTTTTTGTGTATGTTTTGTATGCTCTGCACGTATTTGTGTATATTTTTATGTTGCATATGCACGTATCGTGTATGTTTATGTATGCCTAATGCACGTATTCCGTGTTGTTTATTATGCATATGCCGTTTCGTGTATGTTTAAGGTATGCATATGCCGTATTCGTGTTGTTATTTATGCATATGCACGTATTCGTGTATGTTTATATGTATGTCATATGCAATATTTGTGTTATGTTTATGTATGCATATGCCCCAACGTATTTTGTGTCTGTTTTATGTAATGCATATGCACGTCTTTGTTGTATGTTTATGTATGTCATATGCACTATTTTTGTTTATTTTATGTATGCATAATGCACGTATTTTGTGTTGTTTATAATGTATGCATATGCACGTATTTGTGTATGTTTATGTATGCATATGCACGTATTTGTGTATGTTTATGTATGCATATGCACGTTTGTGTGTTATGTTATGTATGCATTGCACGTATTTGTGTTGTTTTATGTATGCATATTCCTATTTGTGGTATTTTATGTATGCAGTGCACGTATTTGTGTTTTTATGTATGCTCTGCACTATTTGTGTATGTTTATGTATGCAATGCACGTATTTGTTGTATGTTTTTATGTCTGCATAGCCACGTATTTGTGTATTTTATGTAGTGCATATGCCACGTATATTTGTGTATTTTTATGTATGCATATGCACGTATTTGTGCATGTTTATGTATGCATATGCACGTATTTGTGTTATGTTTATGTATGTGCTATGCACGTATTTGTGTATGTTTAATGTATGCATATGCACGTATTCCGTTATGTTTTGTATGTATGGCCTATGCACGTATTCTGTTGTAATTTTTATTTATGAAATATGGCCACGTATTCGTGTATGGGTTTTATGTATGCATATGCCACACGTATTCGTGTATGTTTTTAATGTATGCATATGCACTTATTCGTGTATGTTTTAATGTATGCTATGCCACGTCTTTGGTGTATGTTTATATGCCTATTCAATATTCACGTATTGTGTATGTTTATGTATGCATATGCACGTATTTGTGTATGTTTATGTATGCATATGCACGTATTTGTGTATGTTTATGTATGCATATGCACGTATTTGTGTATGTTTATGTATGCATATGCAACGTATTGTGTAATGTTGATATGGTATGCATAAATGCACGTATTTTGTGTATGTTTATGATGCTTATCACGTATTGTGTATGTTTATTTATGTATGCATATGCACGTATTTGTGTATGTTTATGTATGCATATGCACGTATTTGTGTATGTTTATGTATGCATATGCACGTATTTGTGTATGTTTATGTATGCATATGCACGTATTTGTGTATTTTTTATGTATGCATATATGCACGTATTTTTGTGTATGTTTATATTGTATGCATATGCACGTATTGTTTATGTTTAGTAGCATATGCACGTTATTTTGTGGTATGTTTATTATGTAGCATATGGCACGTATGTGTGTATGTTTTATGTATGCATATGCACGATTTGTGTAGTTTATGTTGATGCATAGCACGTTTTGTGTATGTTTATGTATGCATAGGCACGATTTTTGGTGTATTTTATGTAGCTATGCACGTATTTTGTGTAATTGGTTTAATGTATGCATATGCACGTATTTGTTGCATGTTTTATGTTCATATGCACGTATTTTGTGTATGTTTATGTATTCATAAATGCCACGTATTTGTGTATGTTTTATGTATGCATATGCACGTATTTGTGCATGTTTATGTATGCATATGCACGTATTTGTGTATGTTTATGTATGCATATGCACGTATTCGTGTATGTTTATGTATGCATATGCACGTATTCGTGTATGTTTATGTATGCATATGCACGTATTCGTGTATGTTTATGTATGCATATGCACGTATTCGTGTATGTTTATGTATGCATATGCACGTATTCGTGTATGTTTTATGTATGCTTGCACGTATTTCGTGTCTGTTACGTATGCATATGCACGTATTTGTGGTGAATTTTTATTTATGCATAAATGACACAGTAGTTGTGTTGTTTCTGTATGCATATCTGCACGTATTTGTGTATTTTTATTTATTCTAATGCACGTAATTGTGTATGTTTATGTATGCATAAGGCAGCACGTATTGTTAATGTTTAATGTATGGCTATGCCACTGTATTTTGGATGATGTTTATTTCTATGCATAATTGCAACTTATTTGTGTATGTTTTATGTTTCAGGCATATGCACGTATTTGTGTATGTTTATGTATGCATATGCAACGTCTTTGTGTAATTAATTGGAGGCAATGCCGTATTTGTGTATTTTTGTATGCATTGCCACGTTTTTGTGTATGTTTTATGTAGCATATGCACTATTTGTGTAGTGTTTATTTATGCCTATGCCCTATTTTGTGTATGTTTAAGTGTATGCATTGCCCGTATTTTGTTATGTTATTTTATGTATGCATATGCCACGTTCTTGTTGTTTGTTTATGTATGCATAGGCCACGTATTTGGTGTATGTTTATGTATGCATATGCACTTTGTGCATGTTTATGTATGCATATGCACGTCATTTGTGTTGTTTAGTGTAGCATATGCACACTTCTTTGGTATGTTTAATAGTGTTCATATATGCACGTATTTGTGTATGTTTATATTGTATGCCTATTCACGATATTTGTGCATGTTTATTGTATGCATATGCCCGTCTTTGTGTAATGTTTATGTATGCATATGCCGTATTTGTGTCATGTTTAAGTATTCTAGCACGTATTCGTGTATGTTTGTGTATGCGATCACGTTTTTCGTGTATGTTTAGTGTATGCATTATGCACGATTTTGTGTATGTTTATGTATGCATATATGCACGTATTTGTGTATGTTTATGTATGCATATGCACGTATTTGTGTATGTTTATGTATGCATATGCACGTATTTGTGTATGTTTATGTATGCATATGCACGTATTTGTGTATGTTTATGTATGCATATGCACGTATTTGTGTATGTTTATGTATGCATATGCACGTATTTGTGTATGTTTATGTATGCATATGCACGTATTTGTGTATGTTTATGTATGCATATGCACGTATTTGTGTATTTTATGTATGCATATGCACGTATTTGTGAGTTTATTGGTATGTAAAGCATATTGCCCCCCACGTATTTGTGTATGTTTATGTATGCATAATGCACGTGATTTTTGTTATGTTTTTTATGCATATGCCACTTATTTGTATGTTTATGTAGCATAATGCACGTATTTTTTTGTTATGTTTTATGTATGCATATGGGCACGTATTTGGTAGTTTAGTAATGTGGGCATATGGCACAGATTTGTGGTGATGTTTATGTATGCATAGCCGATTGTGTATGTTTTATGTAAATGCATATGCACGTATTTGTGTTGTTTAATATGTATGCCTTGCACGTATTTGTGTATGTTTATGTATGGCATATCACGTATTTGTGTATTTTATGTATGCATATTCACTATTTGTGTATGTTTTGGTATGCATAGTCCCGTATTTATTTTGGTGTATGTGTTATGTATGCATCTGCACGTATTTGTGTATGTTTATGTATGCATATGCACGTATTTGTGTATGTTTATGTATGGCAGATGCACGTATTTGTGGTAGTTTATAGTATGCAATGCACGTATTTGTGTAATGTTTATGTAGCATATGCACGTATTTGTGTATGTTATTATATGCATGCATATCACGAATTTGTTTATTTTTATGTATCAGATGCACGTATTTGTGTGTAGGTTTTATGTATGCATATGCCGTATTGGGTGATATTCATGTACGTTTATTATGTTGCACGCATATCGATTCGTGTATGTGTAATGTTGTTTTCAGTCCAGATTTTGTCTCCCTACCTGGCAGTACTTGTATAGTCCATCAAAAACAGGGCAGTCGGCCTCTCCTGTTCCACCCATGTTAAAGTGATGCAGTTGGGTCATCCCCGTGTAGGATCAAAACAGGTATTGTTGAAACATGACATTCTAAGTGACTACCAGTAACTACCCTGGCCATAACCTTGGCCTGTGTCTCCCTACCTGGCAGTACTCGTATAGACCATCAAAAACAGGGCAGTCGGCCTCTCCAGGTCGGCCCATGTTGAAGCGTCGCAGTTGGGTCATATACTCGTCAACATTGTTGGTGCACACTGACTTGATGAAGTCAATGTAATCTGCGTTGTGGATGGTGGGTGGTGGTGTGTGTATGTGTGTATGTGTGTGTGTTTTATGTGTGTGTGTGTGTGTTGTGGGTGTGTGTGTTGGTGTTTGTGTGTGTTTGAGTTGGTGTTGTGGGAGGAGGAGAGGAGGGGGGGGGGGGGGGGACACCTCAACCAACGCTGCTCAACTATAACCTATCAGTCTAAGAGTTGTGGTGCAGACTTACTTGATGAAGTCGATGTAATCTTAGTTGTGGATGGTGGGTGGTGGTGTGTGTGTGTGTGTGGTGTGCGTGGTGCGTGTGATTTGTGGTGTTTGTGTGTGTTGTGGGGGGGGGGGAAGGGGACGGGGCAAGGGTCGGGGGGGGGGGGGGGGGGGGTAAGCTTAGCAAATCGATCAACTAAGAACCTGCAGTCTCATATTGGTGGTGCAACTGACTTGATGAATCGATGTTATCTGCATTGTGGATGTGGGTGGTGATAGTGTTGTGTGTGTGTGTGTGTGGTGTGTGGTGTGAGTGTGTGTGTGCGTGTCTGTGTGTTTTAGTGAGTGAGTATGTTTGGGAGGGGGTGGGGTGGGGGTTGGGGTGGGTGGGGGGAAGGGTGATGTTTCTGTTTGGGAGGGGTGGGGGGGCAGGTGGGGGGGGCTGCTAAAGGCAACGCCTGCTCAAACTAGAACCTGGCAGTTCTAAAATTGTTGGGTGCAGACCTGACTTGATTAAGTCGATTTATCTGAGTTGTGGGGTGGGATGTGTGTGGTGTGTGCGTGTGTGTGTTCGTGTGCCATGTTTTGCGTGTGTGTGTGTGTGTGTGTGTGTGTTGTGTGTGTGTGTGGTGTGTGGTGTGTGTTGGGGGGGAGGGGTGTGGTGGGGTGGCGGGGGGTGGGGGGGGGGGGGGACAGCTATATCCAATCCAGATCAACCGCCGAGAACCTTGCATCTCTATTGGTGGTGCAACACTGACTATGAAGTCGGGGTGCACCGGTGTGGGGGTGGTGGGGGGGGGCGTGTGTGTGGCGTGTGTGTGGGTGGGAGTTGTGTGTGTGTGGTCGGGAGGGTGGGGGTGGGGGGTGGGGGGGGGTGAGTGTGGTGTTATTGTGAGTGGGTGTGGTGGGGGTGGAGTGGGGTGGGTGGGTGAGGGGTTGGTGGGGTGGTGGGAGGTATGGGTGTGTGAGTGTTTTTTTTGAGGTTGTGTGGTGGTGGTAGGTGGGTGAGTAACGGTGGTGGTGGGTGGGGGTGGGGGTGGGGGTTGGGGGGGGGAGGGGAGTGTGTGTGTGCGTTGGTGTGGTGGTGGTGGTGGTGAGTGTGGTGGTGGTTGGGGGGGGGGGGGGGGAGTGATTGACAGTGTGTGTGTGTGTGAGTTTGTGTGTGTGAGTTGTGTGTGGTGGTTAGTGGTGGTGGTGTGTTGGGGGAGAGGGGAATGGGGGAAGTGTGTGGTGGTGGTCGGTGGGGGGGGGGGGGGGGGGAGTGGTGGGTGTGTTTGGTGGTGGAGTGTGTTTTGTGGTGGGGGGGGGGGGGGGGGGGGGTGGGGGGTGGGGGGGGGGGGTGGGGGGGAGTGTGTGTGGGGATGTGTGGTGGTGGTGGTGGTGGGGTGGTGGTGGTGGTGGGTCGGTGCGTGGGTGGGAGGGGGGGGGGGGGGGGGGGGGGGGGGGAGTGTGTGTGTGTGAGTGTGTGTGAGTGGGTGTGGGATGTGGGGGGGGGGGGGGGGGGGGGGGGGGGGGGGCGGGGGGAGCTAGTTGTGGCGTGGATGTGTGTGTGGTCGGTGGTGTGTACTGTTTGTGGGGGGGGAGGGGGGGGGGGGGGGATAGAGGGGGGGGGGGGAGGGAGCGATGGGTGACAGGAGTATGGGGGGGGGGGGGGGGGGGGGGTGGGGGGGCGTGGGGGGGGGGAGGGGGTGGGGGGGGGGGCGGGGGGGGGGGGGGTGGGGGGGGGGGGAGGGGGGTTTGTGTGTGGGGGTGGGGGGGGGGAGTGTGGGCCTAGGGGGCGTGTGGGTGTGAGTATGTGTGGGGGAGGTGGTGGGGGTGTGGGGGGGGGGGGGGGGGGAGGGGGGGGGGAGTGGTGTGTGTGAGTTGTGTGGAGTGGTGTGATGTGGGGGTGTGGTGGTGGTGGGGGGGAGGGGGGGGAGTCTGTGAGTGTGAGTTGTGTGTGGTGGTGGTGGTGTGGTGTGTGTGGCGGGGGGGCGGGGGGGGGGAGGGAGGTGAGTGTGTGCAGTATTGGTGATGTGGTGTGGTGGATGGTGGTGGTGGTGGGGGGGGGAGTGGTGGGGGGAGTTGGTGGGTGGCGGTGGGGGGGTGGGGTGGGGTGGGGTGAGTGGGGTGGTGTGGTGTGTGGTGTGTGGTGTAGGGGTGGTGTGGGGGGGGGGGGGAGGTTGTGGGGGGGGCCGGGTATGTGTTGGTGAGTGTGTGTGGTGGTGGTCGGGGTGGGTGGGGGGTTGGGGGGGGGGGGGAATGTGTGTGTGAGTGGATGTGGTGGGGGTTTTTTGTTGGTGTGGGGAGGTGTGGTGGTTGGTGGGTCGGGGTGGTGCTGGTGGGGGGGGGGGGGGGGGGGTGAGTGTGTGTGTGAGTGGGTGTGTGAGTCGGTGTGTGGTGGTGGTGGTCGGGGGGGGCGGGAGGGGGGCCGGGGGGGCGGGGGGGGGTGGGGGGCCGGAGAGAGTGCTTGGGGCGGCGGGGGGGGGGGGGGCGGGACGGGGGGGGGGGGAGGGGGGGGGGGGGGGGGCGGGGGGAGATGTGGGTGTGGTGTGTGTGTGTGAGTGTGGGTGGTGGTGTGGTGTGGTGGTGGGGTGGTGGTGGTGGTGGGGGGGCGGGGGGAGAGGGTGGGTGTGAATGGTGTGGTGTGGTGTGATGTGGGGTGGGGGAGATGTGTCGTGTGGTATGTATGTGAAGTGTGTGTGGTGGTGATGGGGGTCATGGTGGGGGGGGCGTGGGGTGGGGGTGGAGGGGAGTGTGTGTGTGAGTTGTGTGGTGGTGGGTTGGGGAGTGGTGGTGGTGGGGGCGGGGGTGGGGGGTGGGGGGGTGGGGGGGGCAGTGGTAGTGTCGTGTGGTGGGGTTGGAGGTGGGGGGGGTGGGGGGGTGGGGGGGAGTGTGTGTGTGAGAATGTGGTTGTGTGTAGGTGGTGGTGGGGGGGGGGGGTGGGGTGGGGGGGGGGGGGGGGAGGGTGTGTGTGAGTGTGTGATGGGGGTGGTGGTGGAGTGGTGGATGTGGTGTGGGGGGGGGGGGGAGTGGTTGTATGAATGTGTGTGTGGTGTGTGTGGTGGTGGTGAGTGGTGGTTATTTGTGGTGGTTTGGTGTGGGGGGGGGGTGAGTTGGGTGGTAGGTGTGGTGGTTGATGGTGATGGTGGTGGTGGGGACGTTTGGTGTGTGGGCCGGTGTGTGGTGGTGGTGGGGGGGGGGGGGTGGTGGTGGTGGTGGGGCGCGGGGGGGGGGGGGGGGGGGGGGGGGGGGGGGGGGGGTGGGGGGGGGGGGAGTGTGGGGGTGAGTGGTGTGTGGAGTGGTGTGTGTGGTGGTGGTGGGGGTGGTGGTGGTGGTGGGGGGGGGGGGGGGGGGGGGGGGGGGTGGGGGCGGGTTGTGTGCATGTGTGTGGTGTGGTTGTGGTGTGGTGCGTGTGGGGGGAGATGTGTAGTGTGTGGGTATGTGAGGTGTGTGTGGTGGGTGGGGTGGGGGGGGGGGGGGGGGGGGGGGGGGAGGGAGGGGGGGGCGGGTCGGGTGTGTGGAGTCAGCGGGGGGGGGGTGGTGGTGGGGGAGGTGGGGGGGGGGGGGGGGGGGGGGGGGGGGGGGGGTTGTGGGGGGGGGGGTGGGGGGGAGGAGGGTGGGGCCCTGGGAGGGGGTGGGAGTGGCGGGGCCATGGGGGGGGGGAGGGGTGGGTGGGGTGGGCGGGTGGGGGCGGGGCGGGGGGGGGGGGGAGTAGGGTGGGGGGATGGGTGGGGGTGGGGGGGGGGGGGGGGGGGGGGGGGGGGGGGGTTCTTGGAGTGATTGGAGTGTGTGGTGTGAGGTCGTGGGTGGGTTGTGTGGGGGGGGGGGGGGGGGGTGATGGGGGGGGGGGGGGGGGGGGAGTGTGTGTGTGAGGGTGTTTGGTGGAGGTTGGGTGTGGTGTGGTGGTGTGGTGGTTGTGGTGGTGTGGTGGGGGTGGTGGTGGGTGGTGGGGTGGGGGTGGAGGGGGGTTGTGGTTGTGTGAGTTGTGTGAGTTGAGTGTGTGTAGGTTGTTGGTGGGTGGTGGGGGGGGGGGGGGGGGGGGGGGGGGGTGTGCTGTGTGAGTGTGGTGTGGGAGTGTGTGTGTGAG
This sequence comes from Chlamydomonas sp. ICE-L, assembly GCA_013435795.1. Lineage (NCBI taxonomy): Eukaryota > Viridiplantae > Chlorophyta > Chlorophyceae > Chlamydomonadales > Chlamydomonadaceae > Chlamydomonas > Chlamydomonas sp. ICE-L. The sequence continues at coordinate 143,931,578 of JACBWV010000610.1, forward strand.
TAGTGTGTGTGGGGGGGGGGTGGGGGTGGGGGGTGGGGGAGGGGGGGGGGAGTGTGTGTGTGAATGTGTGTTGTGATGTGTGGGGGGGGGGTGGGGGGAGGGGGGAAGGGGAGGGGGTCGTGGTGTGTGAGTGTGTGTGGTGGTGTGTGGTGGTGGTGGTGGGGGGGAGGGGGAGTGGCGGAGGTGTGTGTGGAGTTGTGTTTGTTTATGTGGTGTGGTGTAGGGTGGTGGTGGTGAGTGGTGGGGCGTGGGAGGGGGGGGGGGAGATGTGGTGATGAGTTGTGATAGTGTGTGAGTGTGTAGTGTGAGTTGTGTGTGGTGGTGCTGGAGGTGGGGGAGGGGGGGGGGGGGGGGTGGGGGGGGCGGGGGGGGGGGAGTGTGAGTGTGTGAGTCGGTACTGTGGTGAGTGTGGGTGTGGTGGGGGGGGTGGGGGGGGGGGGTGGTGGGGGGGGGGGGGGGGGGTAGTGTGTGTGTGATGTGTGTGTGGGGGGGGGAGGGAGGGGGGGGGGGGGGGAAGGGAAGGTGTGTGTGCTGTGTGAGGGTGTTTTTTTTGTGGTGGGGTGGGGTGTGTGGTGTAGGTAGGGGAGGTGGTGTGTGGTGTTGGTGGGGGGGAGGGAGTTGGTGTGATGAGTGATGTGCGTGGTGGTGGTGGGAGTGTGGTGTGTGTGTGTGGGGGGGGGGAGGGGGGGGGGGGGGGGGGGGGGATGTGTGTGGTGGCGTGTGTGGTGGGGGGGGGGGGGGGGGAGTTGCTGTGTGTGGTGTGTGTGGTGGGGGTGAGCGTGGTGATGGTGGTGGAGGTGTGTTGTGAGGTGTGTGTGGTGGTGGTGGTGGTGGTGGTGGTGGTGGTTGAGTGGTGGTGGTGCGTGGTGGGGGAGTTTGTGTGTGGTGAGTTGTGTGTGGTGGTGGGTGGTGGTGGGTGGGGGGGTTGGGGGGGGCGATGTGTGAGGTGCCTGTGGTGGTGAGTGGTGTTCGGTGGTGGTGGTGGTAGGTGGGGGTGGGGGGGGCGGGGGGGGGGGGGGCGCGGGCGGGGGCGTGGGTGTGGGTGCGTTGTGGTGTGGGGTGGTGGTGGTGGTTGGTGGTGGTGGGGTGGTGGGGGGGGGGGGGGGGGGGGGGGGGTGTGTGTGTGTGGTGTGTGGGGTGGTGGTGGTGGTGGTGGGGCGGGGGGGGGGGGGGGGGGGGGGGGGGGGGCGTGTGTGTGTGGGGGGGGGGGGGGGGGGGGGTACAGCTAGAGCAACGCCCCGCTCAAATTAGAGAATCTGGCATCTCATATTGTTGGTGCAGACTGACATGATGAAGTCAACATAATCTGCGTTGCAGAAATCGAAGCCAGTTAGGAGTTGCAAATGTTGGTGTTTGGCCACGATGCAAGCAAACGGGCTGGCCCCCTAGACCTCACACCTTGTAATAAGGCATACTATTTATTTGTTTCATGTCCTGCAAATGTTAGGGGAGGGAGGCAAGCACTGTTTCATCTTGAGGCTACTCATGGCAGCTTCCTGCCAGCTCCAATAGCCAGCCACTGGGCCCAACCCAAAGCTTGCAGCTGCATCGCAATGTCCGTAATGTCAACTTTCAGACGCACTAGCTAGCTTCAGGTCTGGCCTAAGGACGGGGGAAAGGAGCTGCCTAGAAGCTGCTACACATAGCCTAACCAGGGTACTTCAAATGGCCAAATTGGCCAGCGCTTCAGCGCACTTGAAAACAAAAAAACTGCACTTTGAAGTGTAAAAAGCGCAAAATTTGCTTGCTGACCCCACAGGGGAGTGCAAAAAACTGCGCTTAAAACGCAGAAGGGGTCAAAAAGTCAGCGAGCGCTTTGATTTACCCTGAGCCCAACAATGAACCAGTGGAGGCCAGGCCAGGGATGGAATGGGGAACATTTTGTGGAAGAAATGGTGGCACTTGTGATTCAGAGTAGGAGTAGGAATAGGAGTAGTAGAAGGGGTAAGGGTACAGGTATGGGTGTGGGTTTGGGTATGGGTGTGGGTATGGGTGTGGGTATGGGTGTGTATGGGCATGGGTAGTGTGGGTAGTGTGGGTAGTAGGCGCTTGAATTTGTCTGTCTTATCCCATCCCGAAACCCTCCTGAAACCTCAATCTAGACAAGAGAAGACTACTCTAGGCAACTACTCTAAGGCAGCCTGCACCTGTTCAGGTTGCTTAACAGGTGTTCAGGTTGTTAAACATCAGTTCAACAACTCCATGCATAACCAATGATGCACATAAACAGGTGTTGAACACCCTGAACAGCTGTTTTACAACCTGAACAGGTGCAGGCTACTGTAGGGCTAGGCTGAGAAAAAGGAAGATGAAGATATTGCTCCACAGATCCAGAAAGTTGGTACAAGCATGCAAGGAAGTGCAAGCAGTGCGTCGTCACATAGAAGCATGTCATGATGCTGAAGATGATGATGGTGGGGGGGGCAATATCCTGGTGCCCAACAAGACTCAAAATGTGCCCGCAGCTTGACGGACTCAAGGGGGGCTCATGAATGAATGAAGGGGGTTAGAGGACCCCTTGGGTCTCACATAAGTAACCTAAGTCCCCCCCTTTCCCCAAACGACTTCACTAGCTTTCCCATGTTCAGCTGCACGTATAGGTAACGATCTTTGGTTGAGGTGAATTCAACGTCACCCTCCATGTCGTCATGCCCCGCTCACCATCGGCATGATACTCGGTCAGCTGATCAAAACTACGACCCTCGGGCCTGTACACGACCATCTGCTTCTCTAGGCCGTAGTTGGAGACCAGCGAGTAGACCATCCTTGCCCGGTGAGGTCGCATTGGGTTGCCCCCACCGTAGCAGAAGTTTCCAATTTGCTCATCTGCAGCAAAGATCGTGCGAATTAATAGCAAGGAGGAGCCATCGGAGAACTGAGCTAGGCTCAGCATGGACCGCGCGCAGATGGACGTTACCCAGTTGCCAAGACCTACCGTAAAAATACGCTACGTTCTTGTCGCTCTTAGCCATGTCTCTATATGCCTACAAGGCGTTTGCAACGGATCTTCCAGTTAGCTATGCAGCAGAAGGGGGCGACAAGTGTTTGAGCCGGAGCGCTGATATCTGACAGATACTCCGCTACAACTCAGACACTTAGCTACACCTGCAGTTGGCACTTAGCTATATAGCTACTGGGAAAGGCCCCTTGCTCAGGCCACCATCTCCAGGACTCCACGCCGTGACGGGGAGTCATGATTCGAACAGGTGTTCAGCCTCAGTGACATGTATTCAGTCTCCCACAGACTGAGACTGTACCAAGCAAGAGCCGAGGCAGGATAGCAACAACCAACTCAACCTCATTACACAGCATTGTCGCTTCAGGCCTGCAATTTGAACCATGCCCACACCTCGTGATTACCACTTACTATAGGGCCTTTGATACCATGGCGCGCCTAGGAAACAAATTGCGGGGCACGTGCGAGGCGCGTGCACAATTGGCTAGATCGTGAAGCATCATTGGACGATTGTAAACCAGAGTGAGGGGTTTTCGGCAGTTATCGCCTCGGTTTGCGAATCCTACTGGAATCCAACTGTTTCATCTCCTAATCCCAGGCTTTGATTTGGTTTAGTTTAAGAATTCAACCTGCTTATCACTTTTTGCAATTGCTGCAGATCAAAGGACTGAATTTGCATTCTTCGTGCTACTGTACTGTGGCCTACTTTTTGCAGCCTGGTGACAACCAGGAGGAGGGAATTTCTTGCACAAACATTGTTACTTTGCTATAGCTTAGGCTGCCAAAGGATGCCTCACGGTTGCAAGCACCTGCTCAGGTAGTTAAATTGGTGTTCAGGGAGTTCGACACCTGTGCAACACCTACATTTTTAACCGATGATGCACATAAACAGATGTTTATCACCCTGAACACCTGTTTAACAACCTACACAGGGATGGTTTGGCGGAAGTCAGCAACTGGTTCGGGAATCACTTATCGCAGAACATTCGGGGGGGGGGGGGGGGGGGGGGGGGTAAGGGATATCGTAATAGCAATTCAGTGGATGATTTGGATTTGGGTTCAAGAAACACTTCGTACCCTGTAGTAACTACCGGTAGTAAGTACCGGATAAGTACCACGATTTTTTTTTGCTTGAGAATTCAGATTTTTTGCTTGAGAATCGGTGAGAATCGATCATTCTGAGAGACGACGAAAAATTGCTTAAAGAGTTGAGGTGCGAAGTACCAACTACGAGACCCAAATCAAAATCATCCCCTGGCCTGAATGGCTATACCGTAAACTCCATGTGATTGCATTCGAGAGTGTGGAGTAGAGATGGCGAGCAGCCTTAAAGGCTGGAGTCATGTGAGTATGTAACAAAGTTCAAGTGTGTTGCAGTAGCGCTCCCCTTTTTATGTTATGAAAATAATTCCATCCCTGGAGGTGGGTCTCCCGAGTCCCGACACAAACCAGCGGCACCCCTTGTCTGATTATTTTCTTCAATTCTGTTCCTTCACCGGTACGTACACATATTCCCAGTCAAAATTTCACTTCCACTTGCAGCATTATAATTTATAACCTCTATAGAACCTTTAAATTTCATGAAGGTGGGGAAATCACGTTCTTGATTGCCTGGATTATGTAGAAGGGTTGGCTTTAAACGCCTCCGATACCAAAAATGGTTCGCAGCCAACAGCAATGATGAGAATGGCTTGATTCCCTTTACATCCGCCTTACATAAGCAGGATCAGATTCGTTCTATAGCACAGTTTAGAATGGGTTCCCATTGGCTGAACACAGAAAGAATGAGGGTGGTGGATAGAGCACACATCCCTCGCTCAATGAGACACTGTCAAATGTGTGGGTTCCAAAAAACTGAGGATGAAATGCATATGTTTGAGTGCCCTTTTTATAATGATATTCGCCTCCGCTACCAGAATCTGTTTACAGATATTTATAGGCATGTCCATGAGGATACCGACTTAACCGTATGGAATGTGGAATTCTGCGATTCCACATTCAGAACCTTTATGAATGGAAATGGCACTAAGTCTTTTTGGAGCAACCTAGCCGACTATCTTTCTACTTGTAGAAGAGCAAGACAGGAAGCCCTGGACTGCTTAGTGGCACCGTAATTTATTATCCCTTTTTTTTCTTCTTGAGACTTCTCATTTGTTAGCTTCTTACCTCCGCCACTGTAAGTGGTTGAGATCTGGGTCCTGCTCTAAGGGGTTTAATACCTACGCCACCAAAACGGTGGTTGGGAGTTTGGTTTGTTTGTCCTCGACACACCCCTGATGTAATGGGGTTTTTTGCTTTGTGGGTGCTTTTTCTTTTTGTTTAAAGCACAGAGTCTCATACACCCTCGCGGTGTCAAGTAGACTTTAACATGTAATGTAATGTAATGTAATGTAGGGTTTGTGGTCTGAATCTAAAAGAACAGTATACAGCTTTAAGGTGATGGGTGCCAAACTTCCAAGTATTGTCTGCAAAATCCAAGGCGAGTTTTCTACTGCATGGCAGTTAGGTTGCGTGGCCCGGGCGTGGTCTAAAATCTAGTCTGGAACCTGATTGGACGCTCGAATCACCAGAAAAATGCGTGGACTTCTTGAAAACTGATCCTCGTGGCAGCCAGCCGGCCACCCCCATATTTGAGTACATGGGCTGCACACAGCTGTCCTTGTTTGCATTTATCAGAGGGAAATGGCTGCAGAAATCACTGAGGGGAGAAGCCTGATAGGAGATTGGATAAAGCATATTTTCGATGACTGTCCTCAATGTAGCTGAGACCACACTGTTACAGTGGATGAGGTACCGATCATAAATAAGGGTTAGGCGTCAACCAATGCCCTCGGCCCACGCCAAACGACCAAGGCCTTTGTCCCTCACCACCTGTGCATGGGCCGGTCACCTCAGGTTGTAACCAAGCTCGGGTGTGTATTAGTACCATGTAAACTACACGCTGACCATGTGCAGCCTGGAGATAGAGCATACATAAGCATCTGAAAGCATGGATAAAAACCGAACACAGTAGGGAGCAAGCACGAGGCATTTAGAGAGTCCAGTTAAATTACAAGCCAGGAGATACGTGTAGCTATATTCCCTAGGTCCAGAATACAGCTACGTTTTCAGAATCTACGTATTTTGATAAACCATACTTTGGCTTAACCCTAGCAAGCCATCTTTCTATCTAAGTCTACTTGCCTACTGGCAGAACAACGGCCTTCAAGGCGGCATCTAGGTGGAAGCCAAGCTCAGGGGTGATCTTGCCCTTGGCCTTGAGCACCTTGTAGATGTTGGGGTCCATGGCCTTGAGGATAGCAACCTCAGCCTGTCCCATCTTGTTGGCGTGGACGCTGTCCAGGAATCCCTTGGTGGCGGCATACATGATAACAGTCTGCTCCTCAATGGGCATGGGCCTGAACTGAGCCTGCTTCAAGATCTCAGTCAGCTTGGCACCACGCTCCAGCACGTACTGGGTGGCGGCATCCAAATCGGAACCGAACTGGGCGAAAGCAGCAACCTCACGGTACTGGGCAAGCTCCAGCTTCATGGTACCAGCGACCTGCTTCATGCCAGGGAACTGAGCAGCGGATCCGACACGAGACACGGAGAGACCGACGTTCAGGGCGGGGCGGATACCCTTGTAGAACAACTCAGTCTCCAAGAAAATCTGGCCATCAGTAATGGAAATCACGTTGGTAGCAATGTAGGCGGACACGTCACCTGAAGGGAACGTGGAGGACAGATTCAGTAAGCACAGTGCCAGCAGCTTCATACTCACAAGGCTCATAAAATACAAGTTTTCAACTTAAACCCTAAACAAGCGGGCTGCTATTTAATCAGAACAGTTGGATTCAAGAACAGTAGGATATGGGCACTGTTGGAATGAGGTACATATCAAGTAACTAGGGCACTGGTACTCACCAGCCTGGGTCTCAATGACGGGGAAGGCAGTGAGAGATCCTCCACCCATCTCATCAGACATCTTGGCAGAGCGCTCCAACAGACGAGAATGCAGGTAGAAGACATCTCCGGGGTAAGCCTCACGGCCAGGAGGACGGCGCAGCAACAGAGACATCTGACGGTAAGCAACAGACTGCTTGGACAGATCATCATAGATGATCAGGGCGTGCTTGCCGTTGTCACGGAAGTACTCAGCCATGGCAGTGGCAGAGTAGGGGGCCAAGAACTACAAAGGGAGTAGCAAGTGGACACCTTAGACAACAGTCATGGCACAGCGGTAAGCAGGGCTCAACATACCCTTATGTGCAATTAACAAGGCGGAACTAGGGCAGCTAAAACAAGCATACAAAACAGAACAACCACTCGTCAACATTAGAAGTCACAATTGCTGCACATCAATTAATTGAAGCTGCAGTTACCTGCAGAGGAGCAGCATCAGAGGCAGTGGCGGACACAACGATGGTGTACTTCAAGGCACCCTCCTGGGCAAACAGCTTCACCAGCTGGGCCACAGTGGAACGCTTCTGGCCAATGGCAACGTACACGCAGAACATGCGCTTGTTGGCCTGGACGCCAGCGTTGCAAGTCTTCTGGTGGAGAATGGTATCAATGGCAACAGCGGTCTTGCCAGTCTGGCGATCACCAATGATCAACTCACGCTGTCCACGTCCAATGGGCACAAGGGCATCAACAGCCTTGATACCAGTGTACATGGGCTGACGCACAGACATACGGGCAATAATACCTGAAAGAGAGATCAGAAAAGTTTCGGATATTTGGGCTTTCTACCGACGTGTTCCAAAAAGATAAGGGGAGGCAGCCAATGATAAGTTCATTGAAAAGCAGCAGCATCCTGTTTCGTGGGATACTTAATGGGATGATGCAACAGAATCCACAGTATCGGTCTGAATAAATGGTGTAATGTTGTACTATGTTTTATTTGCACACTCAATTCTCCACACGTTAAGAGCACCAGAAACACCAACCACCATGATTTACTCACCAGGAGCCTTGACCTCAACCAGGGAGCTCTTGACCATGGTCAGGGGACCCTTGGCGTCAATGGGGACACCAAGGGCATCCATGACACGTCCGCAGGTTCCGGGACCAATAGGGACGTTCACAATCTGTCCAGTACGGTACACCAGATCTCCCTGATGGATACCAGCATCATTACCAAACACGACGATACCGACGTGATCAGACTGTAGCATGAAACAAGAGGTGTGTTAGCAACATGCGCGGAATGTCGAGGTAAGCTTTCAGCTTTGATCCCCATGCAAGAATGAAGACTCGACAACCAGGCTTCAGCGTAACGTTTTGGCTGACTCCCATCAGACACCGTGGTAGGTCAGGTTCAGATACTGAAACCAGGACACACACTTTGAGAGAGACCGACTGCATGGAGCTGCCCTACCCTTATAACCTAGGTACAGCTTACCTGCAAGTTCAGGGCCATACCCTTGACTCCGCAGTCGAAGCAGACAAGCTCTCCAGCCTGCGTGAAGTCCGAAAGTGAGTCAGAGCCGATTTTTCTCGTGGGGAAAACAACATCAGCTTCATACCTGCACGCTCTTCAGTCCATAAACGCGAGCAATTCCATCACCGACGGACAGCACACGTCCAAGATGAATGACAGGGGGCTGGTACTGCTTCTCCCACTCCTTCACAGCGGGGATCAGCTTCTGGGAGATATGCTGGATCAAGTACTTGGAGCTGAACTTGGGCTTGCGAATCTCAGCCTCGGAAGAGAATCCGGCGTGGCTCTGCAAGGAGTTGACAAGACATCAGACTGGCTGCGCGAGAGATCAAACAGGGCACATTAAGTTACGCGGATAATACGGTTACACACCTGAGCAGCGCAGGCAGTCCTGGCCTCCAGAAGGCTGCGAGAGGGGAAAACACGGAGAGGAGTGAGTTACAAGTAATACAGCACCAACACGGTTGAGACCGCCAGCAGTGGCAAACCAGCACCGAGGAGATCGGCAAGCGGAGATAATCAAGTAACTCAGCTCACCCATAGGCACTCTTGGAAGCTCCGGGCGCAAGCTCCAAAGCTTGGGCACCTGTGAAGGCGTAACGTTAGGAGAAGGGTCGTGGTTGCCGGAGTAAAACCATCCGCCGCGATAACTGATTCGTAGACAAAACATATCACTGATGTTATCAATCATCAGCAGATCATCGCAACTGTGATTATGTGACGCGAGCAGGGGGATCACAGCACCGAACGCAGATTTTACAGACGATTTCAGATAACAAGCACACTGTTGAGGTAACCAGGTAAATATTCGGCTGCTTTAATTTTTTCCTGATGCTGGTGATTCGCCTCAGCCATCATCACAGGGATACCTACCAGAGCGGATCGCACGGAACAGCTGAGTCGCGGAGCGCACCATAGTGAATGCCGCTCGAACAAGGACTGAGAGCAACTGAACAGAGCGATCAAGGGGTTTCACAGCTTTAGGCAGGACTGGGTACTTGTACTGCTATGTAAGCCATATATGGGTTTTGGCACAACCTGGAAGAAGAGAAAATGCCTCTGCGAACATGCTCCTCATTCGAGCAATGGAAGGTGCCAAAGTTCCCGTTGCGTTCTAACACATATTCGCCTATATTCGATTTCAGTCGGCATGTACTTCGCGAAACCGCTGCCAATGAATCATCGTGGGATGCGTGCTGTTTGATAGGGGTAATTTCATATTGAAGGTTCAGGATGAACGCGGTTCTTGCGGAAGGGGGGTGGCGCGCAGGCGGAACTGACTGGGTTACAAAACCTCAAATTATGCGTCGGCAGTTGGTCTGCTGCCTGGCTCTTTAAGCCACAGGAGCACAATCGCTCACAAATGGAATATCGATGTTGAAGACAGGAAGCACGGTCATCAGAGGCCGCGGATCGATAAGGTATTGGCACGCTGCTGTGTGCGTCGCATGGGGTGGCGGGTATCTTGGCCATCACTGGGGCCTGTCAGTGTGGCTTTGAACACGAATCGTTGATATGGCTGCCGTTCTGGGCACTCGTAGGTCCTGACATAGTTGATCAAATGATCTCCATGCATCCCTGTAAATGTTCATCCAGAAGTCAGGTGGATGATGCATCAACAGAGGCTTTGGCACATGTGGAGAATCTGTGTTTAAAATGGAGGTGCAACTGTAAATTGTAAACTCCAGGGTCTAGAGGACCAACAGTTCTTTTTGCAAGAAAGAGAAAAACGTGTTTGATGATACATGGTAGTTTTGTATTCTACTTTATCTCAGCTCCTCGGTAGTGTTCTTGCGATTCGGTAAGACCAGGTTATTTAAGTGCCTGTTAATCCAGCCCCTGCTAATGGTCTATAATTCTTTTGATTATTCGAGGTTAGGGAAGGTCCGAAGGTCCCTTTTTTGTTAAGCCCTATAGCCAAAGTTGGGTATGCCTCACCTGGACTGTAACAAGCATACAATCCTCTATTGGGCAGAGGGACCAACAAACCTCGCCTCAGTTTGAAGGGAACTTGTTTTTGTAAGGGACATTCAATATTAACCAATGATTGATCAATATTGGTCCTCTTCCGATTTGTTTTGGACCAGATATTGAATTGGATGTTGATGGGCCCTACGGATAGTCTACAATTATCTGGATTATTTGAGACTGGGCAAAAATCCATGCACATTGGTGAACTTGAACTTGAACTTGAACTTGGTTACCGGTCTATGGCTCCAGCCAACAATTCGGCTGCTCGCCGTCTTGGGCAGTAAAAGCATATAAGCAATTGACATTGGTCAACAACATTCTTTTTGATAGCTTGGAATAAGTTACATTACATTGCATTGCATTGTCAACGACATGCCATTGTTGGCTCAAGACAAGCCCCCTCCACGTCGGGGGGGGGGGGGGGGGGGGGTCTTTTAACTAGTCCACAAAATTACACAGGCAATATTTTTCGAAATCCGGAGTCTGGGAGAGATAAAGAGTAAATAGCTTACAGTAAAATAGGCATCAGCCAGATGGAATAGGCTGATGACAGGAGAGAGCGACAGTACATCAGGGTACTGAGATGCGTGCGTGCCCTAGATGGCAGCTGCACTACAGTAGGCGCGGCAGGACGTGGAACCTGCGCGCTCTCAGTCGCTCTAGAGAAGGCGAGAAAGCCGGACAATAACAACATTGCAGCAAGCAAGGACAAGGTTACGGCGTCCCATCACTTTTTAAATGGTCAGCACATGGAAACCCTGCCAGGCACTACACGATAGGACTCGTGAGACAAAGTGAGTCATACCCTAGCATGAATGTACAGCACACCATGTAAACGAGCTCTACCATTAAGCTAATCGTTTCCACAGAATATACAATTGATCGTATCTGGTCACTGAGTCACTGGGAGTTAGTGTAATTCTATCTGCAAGGTACAAAGCATCTTTCGTGGCTGTAACGATGGAAAGATGGAATTAGTGCTAATAAAAATTCTTCCTTGCTTCAATCCTGCCTTTCTTTATTGAGGCTTTGATGGAAGACCCCTCCCGAATGTTGTGGAGCGGGCTTGTCTTGGGCCAACAAAGGCCTGCTGATGACAATGTAATGCAACTATAATTGATTGTACCTATATTCATCATACCACATTGTATTTATGTTACAGTCCAGGGGTATGCCAAATAGGCTGAAGGGACGTGCCCGACAGTGACAGGAAGGGCTAAAAAGAAAAAAAGGATCGATGAACTGAAACCCAAACAATCGGGGCCCTGAGTTTGTGCTACAGTGATACTTTAATTCTGCAATTAAAGTTAAATCTTCATCCATCATTATGTAATTGCGTGCCTATATACCGGTACATTGCTTGGTCATATACAGGCCATATTCGACAAAATAAGGGGTTTTATAAGTATTTTTAATTGCCTACAAACAGAAACTTGAGTGCTATAGCTGGCCGCGTTCTTTTAGAGGGGGGGGGGCTTCCAACCAGGGTTGTTCAGGACGCTGCGTCCTGCATCCTGCGTCTGGTGTGTCCTGCGGCGCAACGTGGGGAGGGTCCGTTGCGTTGCAGACGCAGCTTCAGTGGGTTGGTTGCGTCGCTGGACGCAGTCTGTGGGTCAGCTATGTGTCGGTTGCGGGTCAGTTGCGTCTCAGGACGCACGCTGTAAAATGTGTTGCGTCTCAGGATGCTGAGCTGGGGGTCCTCCTGAACAACCCTGCTTCCAAACATCCTCATACCTATAGGTAGACAACAAGCAGGTAGACAGACCCTAATGTGCTGCTTGGGTTTTGTGTGTACAGAAGCACGAGCCACAGTACATAAAACCCGTAAACACGAGGCACAGTACGGCACTGCAGAAATAATAATCGAAATGCGTATAATGAAATTTGAACAGTAGCACAAACTGAGGGCCCCGCCCTGTCTGCAAAGCGATTGTTTGGGGTTCAGTTCATCAGTGTTTTTTCGTTTTAAGCCCCACCTGTCACGGTTGGGCAAGTCCCTTAAGCCTATTTGGCCCACCCTTGGGCAGTAACAACATACATACAGATAGATTGACAACACGGCCAGGCTGGCCAAGGGTAAAGATGGCAAGCCCACTGGTGTTGCTCACAGAAGAAGACAGCTGACAGCAATCTAACTGTCTAATCCGCTTAGCTTGCTCCCCGTTTTTCACGGGTATCGCACGGGGGGACTTGAAATTTGAAGACGGCAAGCAGCCCAGAGTTGGCTGAAAAACCATGTAGCAATCCAGTACAATCCAATCTAACGAAATGGCCAGTACAATCCAGTACAATCCAATCTAACAAGATGGCCAGTACAATCCAGTAAAATTCAATCTAACAAGATGGCCAGTACAATCCAGTAGAATCCAGTACAATCCAATCTTACGAGATGGCCAGAGTGTCAATTGGACGCCTACTCCCTCATTTCCTTGCCAAAGAGAGGGCCACTGCAATTCAGTGCAATCCAGAACAATCCAATCTAACGAGATGGCTATAGTGTCGATTGCACGCCTACTTCCCCTGTTTCTTGCCAAAGAGAGGGCCTATACAATCTAGTACAATCCAATATAACGAGATAGCCATAGTGTCAATTGCACTCCTACTTCCTCTGTTTCTTGCCAAAGAGAGAGTACCAGTAGTTCTGGAAATAAAACGTGTCAATCGCGCTTGGCTCCATGATAGGCTCGAGTGATCTGCAGCAACATCAGAGCACACAATTATTATTATTACTATTATTATTATTATTATTACTATTATTATTATTATTACTATTATTATTATTATTATTATTATCATTATCATCAGTATCAGTATTATTACTTTTATTATTATCAATGCACTGTTCGAACATATATTGTTCTGCCTACTCAAATGTATGATACAGCCCAGGGATAGCCTCAGGGGGTAGCCATTCTGGATAAAGGGACTTGCCCGACCTATAAAAAAACATCAAAGATCAACTCCAGGGTTTTATGAATAAATCTCCGTAATCCAGAAGTCCTGGGTTCAAATAGATCTAATAGAAATATAATGTCCCCGATAAAGTATATTGATTAATTAATATATAATACATCTCCGCAATCCAGAAGTTCCGGGTTCAAATAGATTTACTATAAATATTATGTCCTTGATATATTAAACTTATGAATATATAATAAATCTCCGCAATCCAGAAGTCCAGGGTTCAAATAGATTGGATCAAGTTTAGGGTTTAGGTTTAGGGTTTAGGTTGGTAGTTGGCCTGGGTGATAGAAAATGGGCTGGCTCCGTCAACCTCACACCTCGCAATAAGGCGAACTATTTTTTATCTATTAGATCAAGTTTATACTAATTATATTTAGAGTGTTGATGCACACACAACAAATACAACAAATACAACACATATAATACATACAACCAATACAATACATGCAATACATACAACCCATGCGACCCATGCTATACCCACAATACATACAACACACACAAAACATACAACACACACAATACATACAACACACACAATGACACAATACATACAACACATGCAACACATACAACACATAAAAAACATGCGACACATGCTATACCCACAATACATACAACTCATACAACACACACAATACATACAACACATGCGACACATGCTATACCCACAATACATACAACTCATACAACACACACAATACATACAACACATGCTACACACACAATACATACAACTCATAAAACACATGCAACACATACAATATGGTGCCGCTGGTTTGTGTCGGGAGACCCACCTCCTGGGGTGAAATTCCTTCCATAGAAAATGCAATATAGACATGCGACGCTTCCCTTCATTTCATTTTGTACCTGTACCAACTCAACCCACCCAACCACCACCACCACCCACCTACTTAACCACAAATGCAATACAGACATGCAGCACTTTCCTTCATTTCATTTCATGATGTACTTTGGTGGTTGGTCCCAGTGCAAGCAAACGAGCTGGCTCCGTCAACCTCACGCCTCGTAATAAGGCGTACTATTTATTAACGTTAATGCATTACAGGCATGCAACAACACTTCCCTTCATTTCATTTTGTACCGGTACCCACTCAACCCACCCAACCACCACCACCAACCACCCACTCAGCCACACACCTACTCAACCACAAATGCAATAAAGACATGCAACCCTTCCCTTCATTTCATTCCGTACCTGGACTTTGGTGGTTGGCCCCAGTTCAAGCAAACGAGCTGGCTTTGTCAACCTCACACCTCGTTATAAGGCATACTATTTATTTATGTAAATGCAATACAGTCATGCAACACTTCCCTTCATTTCATTTCGTACCTGTACCCTCTCAGACCACCCACCCACCCAACCACTCAACCACCACCACCACCCACCCACTCAACCACCCACCAACTCAACCACAAATGCAACACTTGAGGTACGACGGGCAACACTTGAGATGCAACACTTGAGATGCAACACTTGACATGCAACACTCGAGGTACAACGGGCTACGTAGGGCTGCGTAAGGTACGTACGAAGGGCTACGTAGGGTGCGTAAGACGGGCTACGAGTCTACGATGGGCTACGTATGGTATGTGCGACGGGCTACGTAGGGCTACGCAGGGTACGTACGACGGGCTACGAGTCTACGACGGGCTACGTAGGGTACGTGCGACGGGCTATGTAGGGCTGCGTACGTAGGGCTATGTAGGGTACGTATGAGTGTATGACGGGCTACGTAATGCTACGTACGACGACGTGCTATTTATCTTCTCTTCACCTTCAGTTAGCGCTATAATTACGGGATATATTTTCGTGCTAATTAGCGCTATTAGCACTAATCTCCCAAGCCCCCCTTCCTAACCCTAAACTCTTCCCTTCATTTCATTTCGGACCTGTACGGGTTTTCTTTGGTACCCTCACCTGGAT
Source organism: Chlamydomonas sp. ICE-L (assembly GCA_013435795.1). NCBI lineage: Eukaryota > Viridiplantae > Chlorophyta > Chlorophyceae > Chlamydomonadales > Chlamydomonadaceae > Chlamydomonas > Chlamydomonas sp. ICE-L. The sequence goes on from JACBWV010000610.1 coordinate 143,946,842, forward strand.
TACAGCACCGTACTTTTTTTTCACTCGCACACACTCTTTTTCCACACCTGTACGGGTTTTCTTTGGGACCCTGGAGCACAGCTCCGCCAGCAGCCTTCCATTCCACCTCGTCCCCTTTTGCCTCTGCCTGGTTGTATGACGTGAACACACAAGGTGTTCCAGCCGCCACCAGGGCCTTCAAGGTGGGACGCCAAAGCTCACGCTCCTCTTCATAGCTGGGTAGGGACAATTTTGGATTCAGTTTCAGTTTCAGGCTCATTTCAGGCTAGTTGTAGGAGGGTGTGGTTGTAGGTTTTTAGGCTGGTTGTATGACGTGAACACACAAGGTGTTCCAGCCGCCACCAGGGCCTTCAAGGTGGGACGCCCAAGCTCACGCTCCTCTTCATAGCTGGGCAGGGACAGGTTCGGATTCAGTTTCAGTTTCAGGCTCATTTTGTGTGTGGGGGGTGTGTGGTGTGTGGGGTTGTGTGCGGTGTGTGTGGGTGCTGTGTGTGGTGTGTGGGGTTGTATGCTGTGCGTGTGGGTGCTGTGTGTGGTGTGCTGTGTGTAGTATGGTGCGTGGGGGGTGTTGCTACGGATTTGGGCCCATATACAGATTTTGGTATTGACGGGGTCCAATACCTGACTCTGCGCTTTAGGGGGATGAAAATATTTAAAATGGGACTGCACGCCTGGGCTCACATTTTTTCTTAAGAAAATAACTCTTGTATCGAGCCAGCGATTGTTTTAGGCACGGTTCATCGTTTTTGGAGCGATTTTAATGTTCTTTGAGAATTGGTCCATCGTTTCCTCAGGTCTGGTTAATGTTTTCGAATTCTGAAACGTTGGGTGAAGCATCGCGCATGCGCGATAATTAATGTTTCCAAGCGACTGATGGCTTGGGTGCAGCATCGCGCTGCACGCTATTTTATTGTTTCGGACGTCGCAGACGGTTGGCTCAGGCATTGTGCAGCTACTTAGTTGGCATTGATTCGTTTGGCATTGGTTGGCACCTGTTGGCCTTGGCACAGGCTGCCACGTCAGGTTCGTTAGGTCCACACACACACGGGGGGGGGGGGGGGGGGGGGGGGGGGTCATTTCCTATGTTTCTTTGAAAAGCAAACGCGAAGCAATTTCCGGAGTTTACATCGTAGTTTCACCTACTGCAATGGCCTGTGGAAAAAGCTGCCCTAAAAGGGACTTATGAACATACCGGACACAATGGGGAAAAAAGGAAACTCTTTTTTTTAATGTGAAACTCTGATTGTTGGGGACAAAGCTGGAAGTGGCGTGGCTTGACAGAGTCAAGGGGATTTATGAACATAACAGAAGAAAATCACATGTCACTGTTGGATTCTGCGACGCTTGTTGGGGGAGCAGCTGGAAGTGGCGTGGCTTGACAGAATCAAGGGGGGGCTCAAGAACATCATGGAAAAAATGAGGAAAAAAGGAAACACTTTTTTAAATCTGAAACTCTGATTGTTGAGGGGCGCAGCTGGAAGTGGCGTGGCTTGACGGAGTCAAGAGGGATTTATGAGCATCATGAACACAAAAATGAAGAAAAAGAAGAAAAGGAAAAAAGGAAAACTCACATGTAACCGTTGAATGCTGCGACGATTGTTGGGGGAGCAGCTTCAAGTGGCGTGGCTTGCTTCACCTTGTCCAGGTTCACATGCTAGGGGAACATACCGTAGCTGTGGATCCGACATGGTAAGGGAGCATGCCATAGCTGCAGACACTCATGATCATCACGAAAACAAAGAAAAACATGTCAAACTTACATGCCACTGTTGAATGCTGTGACAGTTTTTTTATTATATGTATTTATTTTATGTTTTGTGTTATTTTTATTGTTATGGCAAACTCACATGCCACTGTTGAATGCTGCGACAATTGTTAGGGGAGCAGCTTGGAGTGGCGTGGCTTGCTTCACCTTGTCAAGGTACACATGGTAAGGGAACATGCCATAGCTGCAGATGCTCATGATCATCACGAAAACAAAGAGAACAATGACAAACTTACATGCCACTTTTAAAGGCTGCGACGATTGTTGGGGGCGCAGCTTGGAGTGGCGTGGCTTGACTGAGTCATGGGGTGATTATGTGCATCATGAAAAAAAGGAAGAAAAGGGAAGAAAAAGGAAGAAAGCAAATAGTTCTTTTTTATGACAAACTCACATGCCACTGTTGAATGCTGCGACGATTGTTGGGGGCGCAGCTTGGAGTGGCGTGGCTTGCTTCACCTTGTCCAGGTACACATGGTAAGGGAACATGCCGTAGCTGTAGATCCGACGCTTCTCAAACCTTTTGCATCCAGGGCACACAGCCATGTCGAATTCCTGCAAATATATTTCGTACATGAATAAATAACACACCTTCTGTCGAAGCGTGGGTGGACATTGTGGGTGGGTGGGTGGGGTGGCAGGGGGGGGGGGGGGGGGGGGGGGGGGTAAGGGAGGCCTGGATAGTGGTGGACACTGGCTTGGGCCCAGCCTGTTTTCTTGCACTAGGGCCAACCACCTATGCACGGGTATTACATAAATGAATAAATAACACGCCTCAGGACGAGGCGTGAGGTTGAGGGGGCCAGCCCGTTTGCTTGCACTAGGGCCAATCACCTATGCAGAGGTATTACATACATGAAGACATAACACGCCTTATGACGAGGCGTGAGGTTGAGGAGGCCAGCCTGTTTACTTGCACTGAAGCCAACCACCTATGCAGAGGTATTGCATACATGAATACATAACACGCCTTATGACGAGGCGTGAGCTTGAGGGTGCCAGGCCGTTTGCTTGCACGGGGCCAACCACCAATGCACATGTACTCATTCATTCATACGTCATTTCATTCATGTGTTCATATGTTGGTTGGCTGGCTGGATGGTTGGCTGGTTAGTTGGCTGGCGGTTGGCTGGTTTGTTGGTTGGTTGGCTGGCTGGACAGTTCATTCATTCGTTCCTCCATTTGTCCGTTCCTTCTTCTAAATGTCTGTTCATTCATTGGATGACTGGTTGGTTCTTCCATTCATTGGATGACTGGTTGGTTCTTCCATTCATTGTTTTTGCCTTTCCCCCCCGTTAAATCATTTGTCCGTCCGCTCGATGATTTCTTCGCCCATTCATCCATCCATTAATTCATTACTTCATTCATCCATTCATTCATTCGCTTGTTCATTCACACAAGTAACATATGACATATCCGCTCATTTCTTTATCCGTCCATTCAGGCCCATTCATCCATCCATCCATTCAATCATCCGTCCATTCAGGTCCATTCATCCATCCATCCATTCATTCATCCATCCATCCATTCATTCATCCGTCCATTCAGGCCCATTCATCCATCCATCCATTCATTCATTCATTCGCTTGTTCACACTTCATACGATCATTCATATTTGTAGGGGTGTCAATCATGATAACCTGGATACCTATATCATACGATATATCGTGCAATATCGTACCATATACAGTGCAATATTGTATGATATATCGCCTGATAATCTTAGGACCAGGAAGATATTGATAACCCTACATATTTGTAGCCCCTTTCAGTGATATACATCGGTCTAGTGGTAGACCAAATCACTCGAGGATGAAGAGTCGGGGGTTCGATTCCCCCTTCGGTCGCTCTTGGCGTTGCAGGTCGTTGTCAACCGCGATGGTAGCTTGTCCAGTTGAGGTAGAAGACCCCTCCCTACCCGCATACGACGGGCTCCCTTAACACCACGCCCCACCAGGCGTTATCACTATCTTTCTGCACATATTTGTAAGCCAACCCACGGCAGACGCTGCTTACCGTCATGTTGTTCTTCTCCTCAATGATGGCGCCCACTTCATGGACGTCATATCATTCATTCACACTTCATTCACACTTCAAACTTCAGCCCATCATTCATTCACACTTCACACTTCAGCCCGTCATTCATTCACACTTCAGCCCATCATTCATTCACACTTCACACTTCAGCCCGTCATTCATTCACACTTCAGCCCATCATTCATTCACACTTCACACTTCAGCCCGCCATTCATTCACACTTCAGCCCATCATTCATTCACACTTCATTCACACTTCACACCTTCGCCCATGATTCATTTACACTTCACGCTTCACACTTCAGCGCATCATTCATTCACACTTCACGCTTCAGCCCATCATTCATTCACACTTCATTCAAACTTCACACTTCAGCACATCATTCATATATGTAAGCGACCCAATGGCAGATGATGATATACCATCATAGCCCAGTCTGGAGGGCGGTATGGTCCAGACCCGGTGGTTACGGCTTCGGCCACCGGAGTTCGAGCCCCGCTGCCGGAAGATGGCGGGTGGTTTCTCGAGTCCGACTTTAGGGCGGTGTTGTTTCACTGCTAGGACATGAGCCCCTTGTAATCTTTCTTCCTTTTTCATGTTGCCTTCCTCATTGATCATGTCAGCCACTTCATGAATACAAATATGCGACAAGGTAATGATAACGCCTGGTGGGGCGTGGTGTTAAGGGAACCCGTCGTACGCGGGTAGGGAGCGGTCTTCTACCTCAACTGGACAAGCTACCATCGCGGTTGACAACGACCTGCAACGCCAAGAGCGACCGAAAGGGGAATCGACCCCCCGACTCTTCATCCTCAGAGTGATTTGGTCTACCACTAGACCGATGTATATCACTGGAAGGGGCTATACGCGAAAATTATAGTTGAATACAATATACAAAAACTAGTTACCGTCATATTGTCAGCCTCCTCCATCATGTCACCACTCCATGCATATAAATACGAAGCAATTGCATTTGAATATTAAATAATATTACAAGAGATGCTTACCATCATATTGTCAGCCTCCTCCATCATGTCACCACTTCATGCACTCCATTCCTATAAATACGAAACAATTGCATTTGAATATTAAATAATATTACAAAAGATGCTCACAGTCATGTTGTCCTCCTCCTTGATGATGTCACCCACTTCACGCACTTCATGAATATAAATACGAGAAAATTGCATTTAAATCATATATAATATTACAAAACCTACTTACCGTCACGTTGTCCTCCTCCTTGATGATGTCACCCACTTCACGCACTTCATGAATATAAATACGAGAAAATTGCATTTAAATAATATATAATATCACAAAACCTGCTTACAGTCATATTGTCTTCCTCCTCCATCGTGTCACCGACTTCAAGCACTTCATGAACATAAATACGAGGAGAGTGTATTCAAATTAAAAATAATATTTCAAAAACTGCTTACCGTCATGTTGTCCTCCTCCTTGATGATGCCGCCCACTTCAGGTCCAATGAATATAAATACGAAGAAATTGCATTTGAATATTATTTAATATAAAAATTCCCTACCATCATGTTGTCTTCCTCCTTGATGATGTCACCGACTTCATGCACTTTATGAACATAAATACGAGGAGAGTGTAATCAAATACAATATAATATTACATAACCTGCACACCGTCATACTGTCTTCCTCCTTGATGATGTTGCCTACTTCATGCACTTCATGAACATAAATACAAGGAGAGTGTATTTGAATCAAATATAATATTGCAAAACCTGCACACCGTCATGTTGTCTTCCTCCTTGATGATGTCGCCTACTTCAGGTCCAATGAATGCGACGTGAAGCTTCCTTAGAGACGGCAACAGGTGAAACAGCTCCTCCCACACCGCATCTGCAGGCACCTAAATCCAATGCAATACATATGATTCTGATTACCGTATACATGGGCTCTCTTTTCATCCAAACTTGAAACAACATAGGCACTTGTAGCTGATATCGTCAGCTTCCCAGGGCTACTGGAATCTTTGAGTTTGGCCCAGTGGCAATCTCAGGGAGCTGTCTAGAAGCTGCTGCTTAAAGCTGAAAAGAACAACTATGGTCGGCATCTCCCACCGACCTTCAGGGGCCTACTCCCTCCTTGTGTAAGAGTGACTCTGCCGACCACATGGACACAATCCAAGTTTAGTTGAGGCTAGCGCAGAGACCCGCCCATTTTGGGGCGAGCATTCTCTTATGAGACGCCCTTGTTGAGGCGAACATCCTTATTGTAAAAAGAAAGTACGGGGGCCTACTCCCTCCTTATGTGGTAGTGACTCTGCTGATCACATCGGCCAAATCCAAGTTGAGATGAGGCTAGCGCACTGAGACCCGCCCTTTTTGAGACTAACATCCATTTTGTAAAAAAGGAAGTACCACCCTACATGTACGAGCCGGTGGGGGGAAGCGAGTACCAACAAAGCCAGTACCCACAAGCCAGATCTCCTTGGGTTTAGGGTTTAGGGTTTAGGGGTTTAGGTTATAGGGTTTAGGGTTTAGGGTATAGGAGATCTGGCTTGTGGGTACTGGCTTTGTGGCTACCAGCATCCCCCCTCCGTACAAGCCGGCACCAACGACGCCAATGATATGGATATTGATATCAGTACAGGCAATTGAGGAACCCCATGTTCAACCAACAACTTGTGCAGTACCGCCCGTACCTCGTACACGCCGGCATCAACAAAACAATGTTGATAGCAGTACAGGCGATTGAAGCCCCCCATATTCAACCAACAAATTGTGCTGTACAGGTGTACCTCGTACAAGCCGGCACAAACAACGCCAATGTTGATATCAATATAGGCAATTGAGGACCCCCATAGTAATCATAACGGCTGGTAGGGCATGGTATAAAGGGAGCCCCGCCTTACAGCGGTAGGGAACAAGCAGCTACTTTACCTGGACAAAGCTACCATGGCGGTTGACAGCGACCGCAAACACCTAAGCACAACTGTAGGGATTCGAACACCGCACCTTCTGATTTCAACGAGCTCTACCATTGAGCCAAACGTCGAAACGGGATTGAAGGACCCCCTGTTCAACCGACAACTTGTGATATTCCGCCCTACCTCGTACAAGCGGGTGCCAATAACGCAAATGTTAATATCAGTACAAGCAATTGAGGACCCCCACATTCAACCAACAACTTGTGCTGTACCGCCGTACCTCGTACAAGCCGGCGCCAATAACGTGAACGTTGATATCAGTCATGCGACCCAAATCCTGCGAGATCACAGTTCGTCAAAAACTTTAGTTATTTTGTGACTCCGTTTTCTTAAATCATTAAAGCATTCTATAACCGCCATATTCATTCCATAGGACCATTTACATCAGTCATGCCACCCAAATCCTCCAAGACCATAGTTTCGACAAAAAACAACTTAAGTTATTTTGTTCCCATATTTTTTAATCATAGAAGCGTTCTAGAACCGAAATATTCCACAGGAACGTTTACGTCAGTCATGCCAACCAAAGCCTGCAAGGTCACAGCAACACACATGAACATTGATATCAGTCAGTCATGCCAACCAAAGCCTGCAAGGTCACAGCAACACACATGAACATTGATATCAGTCAGTCATGCCAACCAAAGCCTGCAAGGTCACAGCAACACACATGAACATTGATATCAGTCAGTCATGCCAACCAAAGCCTGCGAGGTCACAGCAACACACATGAACATTGATATCAGTCAGTCATGCCAACCAAAGCCTGCAAGGTCACAGCAACACACATGAACATTGATATCAGTCAGTCATGCCAACCAAAGCCTGCAAGATCACAGTTTCGACAAAAACAACTTCCACTTATTTTGTTCTAACTAGTTATTTTGTGATTACTAGTTATTTTGTTGTTACTAGTTATTTTGTTGTTACTATTTATTTTGTGATCACTAGTTATTTTGTGCATTCGTTTTTTTTAATCATAGAAGCATTACATAAGCGCCATATTCCACATGAACGTTTACATCAGTCATGCCAACCAAATTCTGCAAGGTCACAGAAACACACAGGAATGTCACACACAGACACGTAGGCACATATTATTGCAGCTATACCTACTAACACCCACCTCAAAAGTGTAGATCGTCTGCAGCGCCAGCATCACTGCCAGAACACTTACACACACACACACATAGGCACATTATTGCATCTACACCAACAAACACCCACCTCAATAGTCTAGAACTTCTGCAGCGCCAAGATTACTGTCAAACCATACACAGACAAGTAGGTACATATTATTGCAGCTATACCTACAAGCACCCCCCTCAATAGTATAGATCGTCTGCAGCGCCAGCATCACTGTCAGAACACTTACACACACACACACACATATGCACATTATTGCATCTACACCCACAAACACCCACCTCGATAGTGTAGGACTCATACAGCGCCAGCATCACTGTCAAAACACACACATACACAGACACAGGCACATTATTGCATCTTCACCCACAAACACCCACCTCAATAGTGTAGAACTTTTGCAGTGCCAGGATTACTGTCAAAACATACACAGCCACATAGGCACATATTATTGCATTTACACCGACAAACACCCACCTCAAAAGTGTATAACTTCTGCAGCGCCAGCACCACTGTCAGCACGCACGCACGCACGCACGCACGCACACACAATCACCCACCTCAAAAGAGTAGAACTTCTGCAGCGCCAACATCACTGTCAAAACGCACACACGCACGCACACACACACACACACGCACGCACGTAGGTCCATATTATTGCAGCTAAACCCACAAACACCCACTTCGATAGTGTAGAACTTCTGCACCAACCATCACCGCTGTCAAAACGCACGCACGCATGCACACACGCACGCACGCACGCACGCATGCACGCACGCACACACGCACGCACGTAGGTCCATCTTATTGCAGCTACACCCACGAACACCCACCTCAATAGTGTAGAACTTCTGCAGCGCCAGCATCACTGTCAAAACGCTTACACACACAAACACACACACAGCTACACCTACAAACACCCACCTCTATAGTGTAGAACTTCAGCAGCGCCAGCATCACTGTCAGCACGCACGCACGCACGGACGCACGCACAAACACACACAAACACACAAACACACTAAGACCCACCTCGATAGTGCAGAACTTCTGCAGCTCCAGCATCACTGTTAAAACGCACACGCGCACACACACACACACACACACAAACACACACACATAGGCACATACTATTGCAGCTACGCCCATTAACACCCACCTCGATAGTGTAGAACTTCTGCACCAACCATCACCACTGTCAAAACGCACGCACGCATACACACACGCACGCACGTAGGTCCATATTATTGCAGTAACACCCACAAACACCCACCTCAATAGTGTAGAACTTCTGCAGTGCCAGCATCACTGTCAGCACGCACGCAAGCAAGCACGCACGCACACACAACCACACCCACACACAAACACACACCTCAATAGTGTAGAACTTCTGCAGCGCCAGCATCACTGTCAAAACGCACGCGCACACACACACAGCTACACCTACAAACACCCGCCTCAATATTGTAGAACTTCAGCAGCGCCAGCATCACTGTCAGCACGCACGCAAGCACGCACCCACACACAACCACCCCCACACCCCCACACAAACACCCACCTCGATAGTGTAGAACTTCTGCAGTGCCAGCATCACTGTCAAAACGCACGCGCACACACACACACACACACCTCGATAGTGTAGAACTTCTGCAGCGCCAGCATCACTGTCAAAACGCACACACACACACACACACACACACACACACACACACACAAACACCCACCTCGATAGTGTAGAACTTCTGCAGCGCCAGCATCACAGTGAGTGCTTGGCTCAGCCGCTTGCTGATAATGGCTAGAGTGGTGGCGTTCAGCTGAGGCACTAAGGGCCTTGTAGCACTGTAGCTACTCCACCCATCCTCGGGAACTAGAGTGGGCTGAAGCCGCTGGGTTTCAGGCAGGTAGGTAGGCATCCTGCCTGCTCAAGGGGGAAACAAGGGATTGCGCTTTTTTATTATTATTAAAAAGGAATTCTGATTTCAGTAGCAGCCTCTTGCTGCTGCTGCTGATAGCTAGAGTGGAGAGGGGGGGGGGGGGGGGGGGGGTGAGATGCAGCACCAAGGGCCTTGTAGCATTGTAGCTACTGCACCCATCCTGCATGCTCAAGGAGGAAACAGGCGATTGTGATTTCAGAAGCACTGGTAGGGGTGGGGTTGAGATGCAGCACCAAGGGCCTTGTAGCACTGTAGCTACTTGTTCCTGCTTACTCCTTGAGGAGCTTGATCGTGCTTCGCCTCCCCTTGCTGTCCCTCTCATGTCTGCGCCCACCCTTGCAGATAGCCCAGAGAAAGAGGAAGAATCTGATGATGATGCTAAGCCTGAGCAGTCCTGCTTCCATCTGGATGAGGGGCTTGATAGTGCTGCACATGCTCTTGCTGTCCTTCCCATGTCTGAGCCTACCCCTACAGATAGCTTGGACAAGGAGGAAGACTCTGATGATGATGACGAGCCTGAGCAGGACGCAACCAATATTGTGTGTCATGCTGCTCTTGTTGTGCCTCCTGCTATATCTAAGCATGCCCTTGCTGCTGTCCGTGATCAATCAGTGTTTGGCTTAAGTTTGACGGCACCGTCTGATGATCCCTGTGCTGCTACAAGTGTCTTGGCTGGTACTACCTCCTGTGCTACACCATGGCAGACATTATCTTGATCTGGAAGAGCTGCTGGGCCTCAAGATGGGAGGAGCTGGTGTATCTTGAGATGAGAGGAGCTCATGTATCCAAGATGGGAGGAGCCTTCTTCAAATCTCTAGTTTCTTATGTCTTAGTATGAATATAGTCTCCTTAGTATTGGTTGATGAGCCCACATCTATTCAGTGTGGGTTGGTGACAGTTCCCAATCATGCCTATCATGGTCCCCCTCTGTGCGATACCCACAGGAGTGTACTTAATGATTGGGTTTTCCCTGTGCCTTTGATATGTGACTAGTTATAAGCACACCTTGCTTTAGTTTGGTGCTTGTTGTGATTCAGCCATTTTCCTTGGTCTTCAGTGTCATATTTTCTGTTGCATCTTTCTGTTCTGAAGTATGCTGTCTCTAGATCTGACCTCACTAAGATTAGGCAATTGCGTAGATCCCAAGCTTAGTGAGGTCAGATCTAGAGACAGCATACTTCAGAACAGAAAGATGCAACAGAAAATATGACACTGAAGACCAAGGAAAATGGCTGAATCACAACAAGCACCAAACTAAAGCAAGGTGTGCTTATAACTAGTCACATATCAAAGGCACAGGGAAAACCCAATCATTAAGTACACTCCTGTGGGTATCGCACAGAGGGGGACCATGATAGGCATGATTGGGAACTGTCACCAACCCACACTGAATAGATGTGGGCTCATCAACCAATACTAAGGAGACTATATTCATACTAAGACATAAGAAACTAGAGATTTGAAGAAGGCTCCTCCCATCTTGGATACATGAGCACCTCTCATCTCAAGATACACCAGCTCCTCCCATCTTGAGGCCCAGCAGCTCTTCCAGATCAAGATAATGTCTGCCATGGTGTAGCACAGAAGGTAGTACCAGCCAAGACACTTGTAGCAGCACAGGGATCATCAGACGGTGCCGTCAAACTTAAGCCAAACACTGATTGATCACGGACAGCAGCAAGGGCATGCTTAGATATAGCAGGAGGCACAACAAGAGCAGCATGACACACAATATTGGTTGCGTCTTGCTCAGGCTCGTCATCATCATCAGAGTCTTCCTCCTTGTCCAAGCTATCTGTAGGGGTAGGCTCAGACATGGGAAGGACAGCAAGAGCATGTGCAGCACTATCAAGCTCCTCATCAAGATGGAAGCAGGACTGCTCAGGCTTAGCATCAATATCAGATTCTTCCTCTTTCTCTGGGCTATCTGCAAGGGTGGGCGCAGACATGAGAGGGACAGCAAGGGGAGGCGAAGCACGATCAAGCTCCTCAAGGAGTAAGCAGGACCGTCCAGGCTTGGTGTCATCTGCGTCATCATCAGATTCGCCGCCTTGATTTTCGGAGGTACCTGCAGGGGTAGGCGCAGACATGGGAAGAACAGCAAGAGCAGGCGAAGCACGATCAAGCTCCTGAAGGAGTATGCAATACTGCCAGGTCGAGGCAAGAGTCATGGGTGGGACGGGGTCCCCAAAATCATTGCCCATACCTACGATCAGAGCTCTAAGCGCATACAAATTACAGGCCAGGATAATGTGTTCAAGCCTTTCGTGTCTTGCTGTGAGGGGGTGCGCAATGATGATAAGAAGCTCTTCTACCATCAGTCCTGCAAGTTCCATACATTCGTGAATCTCGGGAAGAATCCTATGAAGGTGCGATGAACAGAGAGGAGCTGAGCGAGAATGCAGCTCGCATTCTAGGTAATCCCCCAGGTAAGTGCAAGTGGTGTTGATGAGGTGGGGGATGCTCGGCACCGAGTCACGGTGTGCGACAAAGATGTCAAGGCTGATCCGGATGTCCCCTGGGAAGTAGCCCATCAATGATCAGTGTGCAAGGCAGAAAAATAGTGCGAGGTGTTTGGTGGTTTGGGCAAAGCGGTCACAATATTTCTTTCAGGGACGCACTCAGAACAGCCCTACAGTCGCGTTTGGTTATCTAATTTTCGGAGGGCAAACGCCAGGCTCCTCGAACCTGGATAGTCTTGCAAAGCAGTGGGCAGTACTCCTGCCGATCCTGCCGGACCCAGCTTCTCTGGCGTCCTAGTAGCACAGTGGTTAGCGAGCTGAGCACAAAACCTGTTGGAGCATAAATAAGAACGATGCACTAGTTACATGAAGTAAAAAGAGAGGTAACACAGCTCCGATGGCTGTCCAAGTAGAATGAGGTAGCTTAGTAGCTGAATAGCTACATGTAACCCACGTGCTTGTCGGCAACGTGGGACTATCATCTCAGCTGTTCCAACACTACTCCACCCATCCTGCATGCTCAAGGAGGAAACAGGCGATTGTGATGTCAGTAGCGGTGGTAGTGGTGGGGTTGAGATACAGTACCAAGGGCCTTGTAGCAATGTTGCTACTCCACCCATCCTGCATGCTCAAGGAGGAAACAGGCGATTGTGATGTCAGTAGCGGTGGTAGTGGTGGGGTTGAGATGCAGTACCAAGGGCCTTGTAGCAATGTTGCTACTCCACCCATCCTGCATGCTCAAGGAGGAAACAGGCGATTGTGATGTCCGTAGCGGTGGTAGTGGTGGGGTTGAGACGCGGAACCAAGGGCCTTGTAGCACTGTAGCTACTCCAGCCATCCTCAGGTACTAGAGTGGGCTGAAGCCGCTGGGTTTCAGGCAGGTAGGTAGGCATCCTGCCTGCTCAAGGGGGAAACAGGCCATTGTGATGTCAGTAGCGATGGTAGTGGTGGGGTTTAGCTTAGGAACAAAGGGCCTTGTAGCACTGTAGCTACTCCACCCATCCTCGGGAACTGGAGTGGGCTGAAGCTGTTGGGTCTCAGGCAGGTAGGTAGGCATCCTGCCTGTTTAAGGGGGTAACATGCGATTATGATTTCAGTAGCGATGGTAGTGGTGGGGTTGAGATGTGGAACCAATGTCCTTGTATAACTGTAGCTACTTCATCCATCCTCGGGAACTAGAGTGGACTGTAGCTGCTGCGTCTTATTATATGCTCACCTGTCTCAGCCAACACCTCAGACACCTGAATCTGCTCGTCATTCATCATATAATCATCATCAATCTAATATATATATAGTACATGCCTTTCCATGCTTTTCCTTAATGCACTACTACGCCTCGTGTTTCTGTACACGCCCAACTCACACAGCACATTAGGCAGCCCACACTTGTATGATCACCTGTCTCAGCCGACATCTTGGACACCTGGATCTGTGCGTCATTCATCATATAATATATACATATATACTATTAGTATCTTTATTTATTACTGGTATTATTATTTGATGTCTGCTCACTTGTCTCAGCCAGCATCTGACACCTGGATTTGGGCGTCATTCATCATATACTATATACATCTACTATTATTATCTTTATTTAATACTGGTATTACTATACGCTGTATGCTCACGTGTCTCAGCCAACATCTCAGACACCCGAATCTGCGCGTCATTCATCATATAATCATCATCAATCTAATATATATATCGTACATGCATTTCCATGCTTTTCCTTTATGCATTACTGCGCCATGTAGCCCACACTTGTATGCTCACCTGTCTCAGCCAACATCACAGACACCTGAATCTGGGCGTCCTTCATCAGTTTGAACTGGCTGCATGCCTTTCCGTGCTTATCTTTAATGCACTACTGCTCCTTGTGTTTCTGTAAACACCCAACCAGGCAGCACATTAGGCAGCCAACTATTTTTAGCTCACCTGTCTTAGCCAACATCTCAGACACCTGGACCTGGGCGTCATTCATCAGCTTGAACTGGCTGCATGCCTTTCCATGCTTTTCCTTAATGCGCTACTGCTCCTTGTGTTTCTGTAAACACCCAACCAAGCAGCACATTAGGCAGACCACACTTGTTAGCTCACCTGTCTTAGCCAACATCTCAGACACCTGGATCTGGGCGTCATTCATCAGTTTGAACTGGCTGCATGCCTTTCCATGCTCTTCTTTAATGCGCTACTGCTCCTTGTGTTTCTGTAAACACCCAACCAGGCAGCACATTAGGCAGACCACACAGCACATTTGGCAGCCAACTCTTTTTAGCTCACCTGTCTTAGCCAACATCTCAGACACCTGAATCTGCGCGTCATTCATCAGCTTGAACTGGCTGCATGCCTTTCCGTGCTTATCCTCCGTGTGGTACTCCGCTTCGTGCTCCGTACACACCCATCCCCAATGGCACTTCTCACAGCATGAGAGTTTAGAGCCAGTGGCTGCCAGCTGGTCTCGTGTTCTGTGGAGGGGAGAGAGGAGGAGAGAGTGTTAGTACACACATTGTTTCAGGTTGGGCAGGTCGTTTTAGCCTGGAAGGCTACCCCTGGACTGCAACATACATACACAAATGGTATAGCACGCCCATCCCCAATGGCGCTTTTCATAGCACGAGAGTTTAGAGCCAGTGCAGTGATTTTCTTTTCAAATCTGAAAGTGGGTTTTTTCTAGCTTTATGGTTGTAGGCCTCCTCCAGGGACAGCGTTTTGGTGTTTTATAGCTTTTTGTAGCTTTGGAGGGCCATTTGGGGCAAAAAATAAAAAAACTTTTTTTTTCTTTTTTATAGCGATAATTTCTCCAAAACGGGGTCAAAACTAGCGATCGCTATAAATAGCGGAAAACAATATCCCTGAGCCAGTGGCGGCCAGCTGGTCTCGTGTTATTTGGAGCCCACACAAAAGTGAGGAGTGAGAGTGAGTTTGACAACATTTTTTCTTTTTTTTGCATTTGTTTTGACAACATTTGTTTTTTGAGTGTGACAGCAATGTTTATGTTTTTACATTTATTTTGACGACATCTACGTTTAGTGTGAGGTTGACATCATCGTTTTTTTTACATTTATTTTAGCAACGCTTTTTTTGTAGTGTCAGTTTGACAACAATCTTTTAACGAGATTTTAGAGCCAGTGGCGGCCAGCTGGTCTCGTGTTCTGTGGATGGGAGAGTGGATTGGGCGTAAGTACACACATCTCTTGGTTGCACCCACTTTCAGAGGAGAATCGGTATGTGTCAGGCAGACAAAAAAATGCCGGAGTACCTACACTGGCAGTTTAGTAATAAAAATGCCGGTTGCTTCCGGGTGGGCAAGTCCCTTGAGCCTGGTTGGCTACCCCTGCCCACCCCTGGCCTGTAACATGCATAAAAAAGGATAACGCCTGGAGGGGCGTGGTGTTAAGGGGACCCTCCCGTACGCCGCAGCTGGGGAAAGTCACCATGGAAGACATAGTAAGTGTCACCCTCCAGGCGGTAGGGAACATGCATATATAAATGGCCGAGCACACTCAGCCCCCAGTGGCACTAATTGCAGCACGAGAGTTGAGAGCCGCTAGCTGCCAGCTGGTCTCGTGTTCTGTGGATGGGAGAGAGGAGGAGTGAGAGTACGTACACACATTGCTTCCGGGTGGGCAAGTCCCTTGAGCCTGGTTGGCTACCCCTGCCCAACCCTGGCCTGTCACATGCATCAGGGATGTTTTTTTCCGGAATACATTCCGATCCGAATACAAGACCCCGTTTTGGCCGAAATTGCCGGAATAAGAAACCTAAAAATAAAAAAAGATTTTTTTTTATATACTGAAATTGACTCAAAATTACCCAAATCGATCATAATCGGAATAAGGATCCCGTTTTGGGAGGAAAATAGTGAGGAATAAAATAAAAAGGAATCAGATTTCCTCTTTTTGATTTGAAAAATACATCCCTGACATGCATATATAAATGGCCGAGCACACGCAGCCCCCAGTGGCACTAATTGCAGCACGAGAGTTGAGAGCCGCTAGCTGCCAGCTGGTCTGGTGTTCTGTGGATGAAAGAGGGGAGGAGTGCGAGTAAGTGCATACATTTCTTTGGGGCAGGTCCCTTGAGCCTAATTGGCAACCCTTGCCCACCCCTAGCCTGTAACATGCATATATAAATGGCCAAGCACTGTTCTGTGGAGTGGAGAGTGGAGGGGTGTGTATAGATGCATAACTAGTAAAATAAAACAAATATAAACAAAACTCACCCCATGCAGACACTGCACTTTGCTTCGCAAATGATGGCCCTAGCTGCTCTCATCTCAATACAAATAAAACAAATATAAACAAAACTCACCGCATGCGGACGCTGCACTTAGCTCCGCACATGATGGCCCTAGCTGCTCACATCGCAATACAAATAAAACAAATATAAACAAAACTCACCGCATGCAGACGCTGCACTTGGCTTTGCACATGATAGCCCTAGCTGCTCTCATCTCAATACAAATAAAACAAATACAAACAAAACTCACCGCATGCAGACGCTGCACTTGGCTTTGCACATGATGGCCCTAGCTGCTCTCATCTCAATACAAATAAAACAAATACAAACAAAACTCACCGCATGCAGACGCTGCACTTGGCTTTGCACATGATGGCCCTAGCTGCTCTCATCTCAATACAAATAAAACAAATATAAACAAAACTCACCGCATGCAGACGCTGCACTTAGCTTCGCACATGATGGCCCTAGCTTCCCTCATTTCAAGCGGCCTGCGGCATGAGGAGGGTACGCATTTCAAAAGTGCAAACTGTGTGTAAGGTCATAGGACTGTAAGGTCATATTACTGTATGGAATATTGGAAGGCATGAGGGGGTTGAGTGTTTGATGAGTGTGTACACTGTGTGTAAGGTCATAGGACTGTAAAGTCATATTATTGAAGGTATATTGGAAGGCATGAGGGGGTTGAGTGTTTGATGAGTGTGTACACTGTGTGTAAGGTCATAGGACTGTAAAGTCATATTATTGAAGGTATATTGGAAGGCATGAGGGGTTTGAGGGTATGATGAGTGTGCACACTGTGTGTAAGGTCATAGGACTGTAAGGTCATATTACTGTATGGAATATTGGAAGGCATGAGGGGGTTTGAGGGTATGATGAGTGTGAACACTGTGTGTAAGGTCATAGGACTGTAAGGTCATATTATTGAAGGTATATTGGAAGGCATGAGGGGGTTGAGCGTTTGATGAGTGTGCATATTGTATGTTAGACTGTAAGGTACTATCATTATGACTTTATCATGATTATTATTGCGCCTTCCTTTCCCTAAAACCCTGAACCCTAAACCCTACACCCTATTCATAATGATTGTTATCATCCCTTCCTTTCCTTGTAACCCTGAACCCCAAACCCTAGTCATAATGATTGTTATTGTGCTGTCTGCTCAGCCTCCGCCTCACTTGCCCATCATGGCTTCTATGGCCTGCCTAGCGTTGAAGCATTGGGTGCATAACTACTAGCATAATTCCTGTGTCATGATTTCTGTGTCATGATTTCTCTGTCATGATTTCTGTGTCATGATTTCAGCGTCATGATTTCTCTGTCATGATTTCTGTGTCATGATTTCTGTGTCATCATTTCTCCGTCATTATTTCTCTGTCATGATTAATCTCTCATGATTAATCTGTCATGATTTATCTGCCATGATTTATCTGTCATGATTTATCAGTTCTAATTTACCTGTCATGATTTCTCGATCATGATTTCTTGATTACGATTTATCTGTCATGATTTATCTGTCATGATTTATCTGTCATGATTTCTTGATCATCATGTATCTGTCATGATTTATCTGTCATGATTTATCTGTCATGATTTATCTGTCATGATTTATCTGTCATGATTTATCTGTCATGATTTCTTGATCACGATTTATCTGTCATGATTTATCTGTCATGATTTATCTGTCGTGATTTATCTGTCGGGTTTCTTGATCACGATTTATCTGTCATGATTTATCTGTCATGATTTATCTGTCATGATTTATCTGTCACGATTTACCTGTCATGATTTACCTGTCATGATTTCTCGATGACGATTTATCTGTCATGATCTATCTGTCATGATTTACCTGTCATGATTTCTCGATCACGATTTATCTGTCATTATTTCTCACCTGCCCATCGTGGGTTCCATGGCTTGCCTGGCGTTGATGCGTTGGGTGCATAACTACTGTCATGATTTCTCTGCCGTGATTTCTCACCTGCCCATCATGGGTTCCATGGCCAGCCTGCATTGATGCGTTGGGTGCATGACTACTGTCATGACTTCTCTGTCATGATTTCTTTATCTGCCCATCATGGGTTCCATGGCCAGCCTGGCGTTGATGCGTTGAGTGCATCGCTACTGTCATGATTTCTCTGTCATGATTTCTTTATCATGTTTTCTCTGCCATGATTTCTCACCTGCCCATCATGGGCTCCATGGCTTGCCTGGCGTTGATGGGTTGGGTGCATAACTACTGTCATGATTTCTCTGCCGTGATTTCTCACCTGCCCATCATGGGTTCCATGGCCAGCCTGGCGTTGATGCGTTGAGTGCATCGCTACTGTCATGATTTCTCTGCCATGATTTCTCACCTGCCCAAGTGCCCATCATGGCTTCCATGGCCGCCTAGCATTGAAGCATTGGGTACTGCATAACTATTGTCATGATTTCTCTGTCATGATTCCTCTGTTATGATTTTTCACCTGCCCAACATGGCCTGCCTAGCATTGAGTGCATAACTAGTGTCATGATTTCTCTGTCATTATCTATCTGTCATTATTTCTCTGTCATGATTCTTGATCATGATTTCTCACCTGCCCATCATGGGTTCCATGGCCAGCCTGGCGTTGATGCGTTGGGTGCATAACTACTGTCATGATTTCTCTGTCATGATTCCTTTATCATGTTTTCTCTGCCATGATTTCTCACCTGCCCATCATGGGTTCCATGGCCAGCCTGGCGTTGATGCGTTGGGTGCATAACTACTAGCATGATTTCTCTGTTATGATTCCTTTATCATGTTTTCTCTGCCATGATTTCTCACCTGCCCATCATGGGTTCCATGGCCAGCCTGGCGTTGATGCGTTGGGTGCATAACTACTAGCATGATTTCTCTGCCGTGATTTCTTTATCATGTTTTCTCTGCCATGATTTCTCTGCCGTGATTTCTTTATTATATTTTCTCTGTCATGATTTCTCTGCAATGGTTTAGCATTGAGTGCGTAATTACTGTCACGATTTCTCACCTGCCCATCATGGGCTCCATGGCCTGCCTGGCGTTGATGCGTTGGGTGTAGTACTGAGTTGCCGTTGAGGGGCGAGCTGACTCCGGCAGATCAGAGTTGAGATGGTCAAACAGCTTCATGACCTTGCAGAAGCGCTTGTGCTGCTTGTAGTGCTTTTGCTGGCACTCACTACATGGCAAGAAGGAAGTTGTTAAGTTTGTTTATGTCTATGTCCTGCCGTTCACATACTAGCTCAGCTTTAAGCTGGGCAAGTCCCTTCAGCCTATTTGGCAACTCCTGGACTGCAGCAGGATACTACAAGGACTGCAGGATACTACATTGACTGCAGCAGGGTACTAGACTGCAGGGTACTACATGGAATGCAGGGTACTGCAGCAGGGTACTACATTGACTGCAGCAGGGTACTAGACTGCAGGGTACTACATGGACTGCAGGGTACTACAGCAGGGTACTACATTGACTGCAGCAGGGTACTACATTGGGTCATTTTGGGTTGCTTCAACAGCGCAACTGCCTCCTGTTGGGTTGCTTCAACAGCGCAACTGCCTCCTGTTGGGTAGCTTCAACAGTGCAACTGCCTCCTGTTGGGTTGCGCTTTTGATTCAACTGAAGACGGAAATCTGCGCGCTGCACCCAGAAGGGGGTTACAAATTGCTTCAATCGCGCAGTCGGGCTCCATAACGAGCGCGCGTCATGTAGTACTCTTCCCTGGGTTGTAGCATACATCTAAATGATCAAACAGCAGGAAGACAGGAAAAGGTTGTGAAACAATAACACACAAGCTGAAAATGCAAATGTACAGAGCTGCAACACACATAAATACAGCTTGGAGGGCTTTGTGGTGGTGATAGTGTGAACATGGGTGGATGCTGGTTCAGGTGTGAGTGTGTATGGATGAGCCTAGGACTGGGTCTTGGGCATTGGGGGAGGTGGGGTTGTAATTCATTTGTGGATCAGTGTGTTTATTTGGTGTGGTGTGGTGTGGTGTATTTAGTGGGGTGTGTTTGGTGTGGTGTTTTTGGTGTGGTGTGTTTGGTGTGGTGTGGTGTGTTTGGTGTGGTGAGTGAGGGTTGAGGTGCAAGCAGTCGCTGTATCTTAGTTAGGCTATGCATGGGATACAGTTTCCAGCCAGCTCCCTACGGTAGCCTGCACCTGTTCAGGTTGTCAAACAGGTGTTTAGGGTGTTAACACCTGTTTATTTACAACATTGGTTAAACATGAAGTTGTTGAACAGGTGCTTAACACCCTGAACACCTGTTTCACAACCTGAACAGGTGCAGGCTACCGTAGGGAGCTGGCTGGAAACTGTATCCCATGCATAGCCTAACTAAGATACAGCGACTGCTTGCACCTCAACCCTTACTCACCCTCACTAACCCCCCCACCCCAACACCCTGAACACCTGTTTAACAACCTGAGCAGGTGCAGGCTGCCGTAGGGCACTCACCGGTTGTGATACCATGCATGCTTGCACGCTGCACATCGTTGCAATGCATCTGTGGACAGGCCCAGGCAACATGAGCAAGCGGCCCCCGTGTCCACAGCATGGGGAGGGTCCATCTGTATGGTGGCCATGATAGGTGGGGAAACAAGAAAGCTGTGTGCCAAATCAGCGTGACTTAAGGAAGGCGTCTGGAGGGGGTCCTCGGACAGCACTGGAGGGGGAGAAGGCTATGGGGGACGGAAGGAAGTGGTGGAGCAGTGGAGGAGGGAAGAAGTGGGGAAGGGAAGGTGGCAGATTCCAGAATGTGGGACCCTCACCGCAAGATGCCTCGGATGGGAACAAGGGATAGAAGGATTTTCAGATCAGAAGAGAACTGGCTAGATACTTAGGGGGGGCTTTGCCCGCAAACCCTGCCTGAAGGGCAACTATTTCTTGTGGGACTGGAGGGCAGGGGGGGGACCTGGGTGCCCGAGATCAATCCAAGTTTTTGATCACGTCAGATCAGATGATCGAAATCCAGAGACTTGCGATTCGCGAGCTTGGGAAACGTTCCAGCTTAAGACGCACTTCCGTTTCGATACGGCACCGTCTGGCTGCGGGCTCCAGGGTGGGCTCCTCATCGACCCGAGACTATTTACCGCCCTCAATGTAGGAGAGACTCGACGGTCACACCGGTCACACCGGAGGCGGAGCCATTTAGCCCTAAAGGGTTCGCGTCGACTTTAGCATCCTTCGCAAGCCACCTGACAATGATTGCGAATGAGCATTTCCCCGACCCACATGGCCATCTGCTATCGCCGTTGCAAACTGCGAACCTGCTCCTTGCGACCATGGAAATTCCGCTTACCGATCCGCTAAACTTCGAACTGCGCGATTATATGCTCTGAAATTTCGACCGTCAAATGTGCTACTTGCGACCATGCAAATTCCTCATACCGGTCTGCTAAACTTCGAACTGCGCAATTGATAAGCTCTGAATTTCCGACCGTCAAATGTGACCAATAAACTTCCTACGAACACCGACCCAATTGTTTGTAGGGGCATACTGCACATCCCGAGATGCGCAAACTTGCACTCCCTGGACACAAGTAATATGTGCGCACGAACTCATTCTTTTACTTACATCTTACGTTTAAAGGCGTGTGGAATGCCAAACTGCTCTGCTGACGAATGTTCTGAACATAAACGCCTGATACCTTCAGCCTGTGTAACACCCCAACGCTGCTGTACCCCACTGCCTTCCGCCCAATCAGATAATCCGTGCCCTTACCACCACGCACAAACCCGACCCCCAAAGCGGACGAAGAATCCAAGCACAACGACGGACCGAGCACAGCGGACAGAGCACTATAATTACCACCGAACAGAGAGTAAGATTTTTTTTTTTTAGCAAGAGAGGAGCTTCTCGAGTTTAAACCACAGCCAGAGAGAGAGGGTTCGGTTACCATGAATTCAGCCAAATACACTGCCGAGACTGGACAAGTCAGCACAGCCTGCCGGACCATTACCACCCAAGTGCATGCGCTATAGCACCTTAATATGCAGCGATAATGCCCTCAAAGGAAGAAAGCACAAGACAACCCGACACAGCCAACTTGCAGAAAAGGACCGGAGTGTCAAGGATGATAACCATAGACACCCCATGAAGGAAAGGGGGAGGCCAGCCAGGACTCAATAGAGCCGCGGGCCCGCCAGGCACCATTAGCAGACAACCACGTGTCGGCAGCAAGCTTCTTAAATGATCTGCCGTCCCTTTAGGACGTGGACAGGAGTCTGGTTCGATTCTCCTACAGAACCACGCAGTCCATTGGGTCCCTGGTGGTATGTGCCATCTGCGGTTCGTTGTACCTGGGGCCCTAAGAGCTTCCACGGATTTGAACCCAAAGTTCCAACTCCTATTGCGCATGATAATTTAATTATCACTAACTAAATCAGTATACAGATCACATGCATTCTTAAAAATAACGTTTAATTACTAAGCATTACATCCACATACAAAACAAAAATCAAGATCCTTAACATACCGCTTCAATCGTTACATGCATCATCATTACAACAACATAAATACATGCACAATAATCAATCATACGCACAAAAACGATCACACAACAGACTCAGACACACACAACTAGCGGGGCGGTCACTCTAGTTTGTATCGGATTGTCAACCAACTCTGGCCTACATCCGAGGCGAATCCCAACTGATATTTACCCGAACTTGGGTTCGTTTTGGTTCGTTGGTTGGGAAGCGGTTAGCGAATGCTGGATGAAGCTCAGGGATGGAGCTGGCGGGTTGGCCAGCAGAGGCAGGGCGGGGGGGCAGGGCCTGGGGGCAGGGGGTTCATGAGGGGCTACATGCAGCAAACGTGCTAAGTCGGGGTGTTACATGACAGTATTTTGCGGTTCGTTCTGGTGGGGCAAAAACTGCTAACAGCACTCCAAAGGCCACCAGGAGCACGGTGATGCTGTTTTATTTGTTACAGTCCAGGGGGTAGCCAAATAGGCTAAAGGGACTTGCCCAACCGTATAGGATGGGCTTCAAAAGGAAAAGCACAGATGACCTGAACCCCAAATAGTCGTTTAACCGACAGGGGCCCTGAGTACGTGCTACAGTAACAATTTAATTCTACTACATAATGAAATCATCATCTCAGCTGGGATTATAATTTGACCATATGTGGTGCTACAGATATACAAGGAGGACTAAGGACTTAGTAAGGACACTCAACAATACAAAAACTGGTTCCTTTCCTTTAAAAACATTATGTTGGCCAGCTAGTCCACCATACACAACTGTCTGCTAAAACTCTACTGTTGGGATGTGTGCATATTGTTGCAGTCCGGGGGGAGCTAAGGAGGTTGTAGGGCCATGCCCAACCATGCTATCAGCAGGGGCTTAAACGAAAAAAACTGATCAACTGAACCCCAAATAATCTGTTTACCAACGGGGAGTCGGGAACCCTGGCCTGAGTTCGTGCTACAGTGGTTATTTATTTTTGCTATTATAATAAGATGCTATACAATTCAGTTTTTATGCCGGTGAGAAGGATTTCGCTTCGAAGGGTAGATCTCCCTGCGCTAGCCCTAGCCCTATTACATTACATTACATTACATTTCATTACATGTTAAAGTCTACTTGACACCGCGAGGGTGTATGAGACTCTGTGCTTTAAACAAAAAGAAAAAGCACCCACAAAGCAAAAAACCCCATTACATCAGGGGTGTGTCGAGGACAAACAAACCAAACTCCCAACCACCGTTTTGGTGGCGTAGGTATTAAACCCCTTAGAGCCGGACCCAGATCTCAACCACTTACAGTGGCGGAGGTAAGAAGCTAACAACTGAGAAGTCACAAGAAGAAAAAAAGGGATGATAAATTACGGTGCCACTAAGCAGTCCAGGGCTTCCTGTCTTGCTCTTCTACAAGTAGAAAGATAGTCGGCTAGGTTGCTCCAAAAAGACTTAGTGCCATTTCCATTCATAAAGGTTCTGAATGTGGAATCGCAGAATTCCACATTCCATACGGTTAAGTCGGTATCCTCATGGACATGCCTATAAATATCTGTAAACAGCTTCTGGTAGCGGAGGCGAATATCATTATAAAAAGGGCACTCAAATATATGCATTTCATCCTCAGGTTTTTGGAACCCACACATTTGACAGTGTCTCATTGAGCGAGGGATGTGTGCTCTATCCACCACCCTCATTCTTTCTGTGTTCAGCCAATGGGAACCCATTCTAAACTGTGCTATGGAACGAATCTGATCCTGCTTATGTAAGGCGGATGTAAAGGGAATCAAGCCATTCTCATCATTACTGTTGGGTGCGAACCATTTTTGGTATCGGAGGCGTTTAAAGCCAACCCTTCTCTCATCAGGGATGTCTCTAACTGCATTGGTGTCACTTGGGTACTTAAACCTCCATACAAAAACTTCAGACATAATACCTTCGACATCGACAGCCTCCAAAATGTTGATGTTTTTACTGGATCCTAGCTTGTGGAGAGCACAACGCAAGTCATGAACCCAGCCAGTGTTGGAGTCAAAAGATTCCTCAAGAGCCATTCTAATGAGATCCTCAGGTTCTTTATGAATGGTCTTGTTCCAGAAGCGCAAAGCTTGTTTAAGCCAAGCAAAAAACAACGGGGTTCTACCCAGCTCTTCCATGATAATATTAGATGTAGTAGATTGGCAAACACCCAACATTTGTTTAAGTATACCTCTATGCCATTTCTCACAAGCATGGTCATTTGAGATAAGCGTGTTGTTCAGAATAGAAGGAGCCCACACCTCACAGCCAAAATTCAGGATAGGTTGTACAAGAGAATCAAACAGGTGGGTGAGAATATCAATATTGTATATCTCCATAGTATGGCATCGCCTACGAAGCATGTGGTGTGCCTTTTGGGCCTTAGTGAGCATCCTAGAAAAAGCAGCTTTTGCACGATTGCTTGAGTCACCATCCACAAAGAGGGATCCCAAGTAGATAAAAGATAACTTTGTAGAAAGTTGTGCTCCATCATAGACAAATTTGTAATCAGGATCCATGCGGGCCTCATCACAGAATTGCTTGTTGAAAACGACAATCTCAGTTTTCTTTATATTCACAGCCATCTTAGTAGCCTCGCAGAAATCTCTCAGGCAGTCAAGCATCGCTTGCATATCTGCCGGGGATTCTGCCATTATAGCTAGGTCATCAGCATAAAGTAACAGTTGCAGAATCTTTCCCCTAAGCTCAGCCCCTACATTTGGGAGCTTGGATTGGAGGAACGATTCAATTCTATCAATGAACAGACCGAATAGGAGTGGGGATAGGGGGTCTCCTTGTTTAACTCCTACAAGGGATGGAAAGGAGGATCCAATGTCCCCATGTAGGCGAACTTGGAAAACAACATTACATTACATTACATTACATTACATGTTAAAGTCTACTTGACACCGCGAGGGTGTATGAGACTCTGTGCTTTAAACAAAAAGAAAAAGCACCCACAAAGCAAAAAACCCCATTACATCAGGGGTGTGTCGAGGACAAACAAACCAAACTCCCAACCACCGTTTTGGTGGCGTAGGTATTAAACCCCTTAGAGCAGGACCCAGATCTCAACCACTTACAGTGGCGGAGGTAAGAAGCTAACAAATGAGAAGTCTCAAGAAGAAAAAAAAGGGATAATAAATTACGGTGCCACTAAGCAGTCCAGGGCTTCCTGTCTTGCTCTTCTACAAGTAGAAAGATAGTCGGCTAGGTTGCTCCAAAAAGACTTAGTGCCATTTCCATTCATAAAGGTTCTGAATGTGGAATCGCAGAATTCCACATTCCATACGGTTAAGTCGGTATCCTCATGG
The DNA here is from genome assembly GCA_013435795.1 of Chlamydomonas sp. ICE-L. Classification (NCBI taxonomy): domain Eukaryota; kingdom Viridiplantae; phylum Chlorophyta; class Chlorophyceae; order Chlamydomonadales; family Chlamydomonadaceae; genus Chlamydomonas; species Chlamydomonas sp. ICE-L. The sequence goes on from JACBWV010000610.1 coordinate 143,973,179, forward strand.
ACATGCCTATAAATATCTGTAAACAGATTCTGGTAGCGGAGGCGAATATCATTATAAAAAGGGCACTCAAACATATGCATTTCATCCTCAGTTTTTTGGAACCCACACATTTGACAGTGTCTCATTGAGCGAGGGATGTTGTGCTCTATCCACCACCCTCATTCTTTCTGTGTTCAGCCTATGGGAACCCATTCTAAACTGTGCTATAGAACGAATCTGATCCTGCTTATGTAAGGCGGATGTAAAGGGAATCAAGCCATTCTCATCATTGCTGTTGGCTGCGAACCATTTTTGGTATCAGGAGGCGTTTAAAGCCAACCCTTCTCTCATCAGGGATGTCTCTAACTGCATTGGTGTCACTTGGGTACTTAAACCTCATGACTCAAAAACTTCAGACATAATACCTTCGACATCGACAGCCTCCAAAATGTTGATGTTTTTACTGGATCCTAGCTTGTGGAGAGCACAACGCAAGTCATGAACCCAGCCAGTGTTGGAGTCAAAAGATTCCTCAAGAGCCATTCTAATGAGATCCTCAGGTTCTTTATGTATGGTCTTGTTCCAGAAGCGCAAAGCTTGTTTAAGCCAAGCAAAAAACAACGGGGTTCTACCCAGCTCTTCCATGATAATATTAGATGTAGTAGATTGGCAAACCCCAACATTTGTTTAAGTATACCTCTATGCCATTCTCACAAGCATGGTCATTTGAGATAAGTGTGTTGTTCAGAATAGAAGGAGCCCACACCTCACAGCCAAAATTCAGGATAGGTTGTACAAGAGAATCAAACAGGTGGGTGAGAATATCAATATTGTATATCTCCATAGTATGGCATCGCCTACGAAGCATGTGGTGTGCCTTTTGGGCCTTAGTGAGCATCCTAGAAAAAGCAGCTTTTGCACGATTGCTTGAGTCACCATCCACAAAGAGGGATCCCAAGTAGATAAAAGATAACTTTGTAGAAAGTTGTGCTCCATCATAGACAAATTTGTAATCAGGATCCATGCGGGCCTCATCACAGAATTGTTTGATTATAACATGATTATACATGGACTTCAGAATACTGAGATAGGGGTCCTTGACTCCTAGCCTTGCTAAGCAATCCCATAGCAAGTCTCTGTTGACCCAATCATAAGCCTTCTTGAAATCAACAAAAGCCACAAAGAGTGGTTTTTTCTTTTCTCTATATTTATCTACAATATGGTTAAGAATGAATGATGCATCTGCAGTCCCCCTACCACTTCTAAATCCATATTGGCCAGCGGCTCTAAGGTTGAATTCTTCTGACCAATCATCTAGTCTACGTAGCATGCAAAGGGAGAAGATCTTTCCTATGGAGTTGCTCACCGCAAGACCTCGATAGTTGTCCTTGTCATACACACTGCCTTTGGATTTGGGTACGGGTACCAAGGCAGCTGCAGCCCATTGAATTTTGAGTGGATCAGTAGGGCTGAAAACTCCCGCAACTGCAACGTTAGGAATATGGACGTTCTCTGGTAATCCCAAACGTGAGTCCATAATAATTAGATGATAGCATACTCGTATTTGATCAACATCATATGATATCCCGGCCCCTGGTAATAATCGAGTCCTTGACCCCAATCCAAAAAATCCAGACATTCTCTTGTCTGCAATTCTGCATAGATCAAGGATGTATGTTGTTACAGTCCAGGGGTAGGCCAAATAGTCGTAAGGGACTTGTAAGCCGACCATGCCAGGATGGACTAAAACGAAACGGCACTGATGAACTGAACCCCATACAATAGTTTTACCTTCAAGGGCCCTTGGTGGTGGATGGGAGGAAAGGTGAGGGGACTGGGAGGGTGGGACGAATGGTGGGTTGTTAGGTGGGTAGTTTGCAGGAAGAGAAAGATGGTGGGTGGTTTGCAGGGAGGGTGGGAGGGTGCAAGGGTGGGTGGGTTGTATGGAGGGTTGCTAGGTGGGTGGGTCGGTGGGTGGCTGGGAGGCAGGGTGGGAGGGCGGTGAGTGGATTGGTTGGTGGGCGGGGTGGGTCGGTGGATGGGAGGCAGGGTGGGAGGGTACTAGGGTAGATGCCTAGGTGGGTCGAGTGCGGGTGGGTGGGTGGGTGTCTGGGTGATAGCTTCAGGGAAGGTGTCAACCCAGCTCGACCCAGCTTCGAACAGGTGCGACCCAAACCGCCAACCGGGTCTAACAACCGCTCTGTCCCAGGCTCTGTCCCCTCGGCTTCAAATTTCGCCTGGTACAACTCTGGTGCCCGTTACTAGTTTTCCGCAACAAAACACAATCCGCCCGCGTTGAAGATGCAACTCATGCAAACGCGCGTATCTTGAACCTCCCACCCTTTCCATTCCACAGCGCCACCCACGTCTAATTTACCTCCCTATATCGCCTCGGCCTGTCATTTTGACATTTTGACGATCGCCTCGGTCATCTTGGTCAGACCTTATAATATAAGCATGTGTCCACAGAGACGACTTCGCCCATAAATACTCATCCCTTCCTCAATTCTCACTACTTCTGCTGTCACCCGACCTCAGCTCATGAAACTCGGTTTGGCGTAGCCCATGTACAGGAGCCCTCCAGTCCTTCCAGGTCCGGGCAGGAGCCCTGGTAAGATCTGAGAATAGACAAGCTAGTGGTGGTGGTGTGTGCTTGTGTGTGTGTGCGTGCGTGTGTGATGTGTTAGTGTCTGTGCCTGTTCGTGTGTGTGTGTAAGCGTGTGTGTGTAAGCGTGTATGTGTGCGTGCGGTGTGATGTGTTTATGTCTTTGCGTGTTTGGGTGTGTGTGCGTATATTTGTTTGTGTGTGTGTGCGTGTAAGTGTGCATTTGTGTGGGTGTGTTGGTGTGCATGCTTGTGCGCTTGTGGGCATGTGTGTGCGTGAGTGCATGTGTGTGCGTGTGTTTACTGCACATACCAGCTATTCACCACACTAATGCCGCACACCTCATCCCTTGCTAACTAGCTGGCTCAAAGACCCAAGCAAGAAAGGGGTGCAACCGGTGGTCACTTTGGAAGCCTTGCCACACTCCTCCGAATCCCACAGACACCCTCACTAATGCCTCAACTCACCTCACCCTCACCTCACATCACCTCACCCTCACTCTTTCAACCGCACCTCAACCTCACCCTTCTCCTCACTTACCTCACCCTTCACCTCACCTCAACCATTCACCACCTCAACCTCACCTCACCATTCACCCCACTCACCTCACCTCACCCTCACCTCACCTCACTCACCTCACCTCACCCTCCTCACCTCACCTCACCTACCATCACCTCACCTCACCTCACCTCACCTCACCTCACCTCACCTCACCTCACTCACCTCACCTTCACCTCCCACCTTACCTCACCCTTCACCTCACCTCACCATTCACCTTCACCTCACCTCACCTCACCTCACCTCAAACCTCAACCATTCACCTCACCTCAACCTCACCTCACCTCACCTCACCACATCACCTCACCTCACTCACCACCTCACCCTCATCTCACCCTCCACCTCACCCTCACCCTCACCCAACTCCACCACACCTCACCCTCACCTCATCCTCACCCTCACCTCACCTTCGCTTCTTGCTGTCCAGCTTGCTCCAAGACCCTAGGAAGGAGGGGCGCACAGGAGTTCGCTTTGGAAGCCTTGCCACCCTCCTCTTGGGTGTCTGGTTGCTTGTGTCTGTCGCTGGCACTTCTCTACACCAGACTCCCACTTAATCTCCCATACACGCAACTAATGCCTTAACCTTCCCCCATGCTATCACAGCTGGCTCTAAGACCCAAGGAGGAGGGGCGTCTCCGCCGTAGCCAGGAGTTCACTTTGGAAGCCTTGTCACCCCTCCTCCTTGGTGGTCTGGTTGAGTGTGTGCTGCTCATGGCACTTCTCTACTACCAGACTCCCACTTCATCCCCCACATGCCCTCACTAATGCTGTACACCTCCCCTCTTTCTATCCAGCTGGATCCAAGACCCGAGGGAGGAGGGCCGTAACAGGTGTTTGCTTTGGAAGCCTTGCAACCCTCCTCCTAATCCCCCATTCACCCTCACTAATGCCTCACCTCACCTCACCCCACTTCCGCCCTTTCTATGCAGCTGGCTCCAAGACCCGAGGGAGGAGGGGTGCAAAAGGCGTTCGCTTTGGAAGCCTTGCCACCCTCCTCCTTGGTGGTCTGGTTGCTTGTGTGCTGTCGCTGGCACTGCTCTACTGCCAGACTCCCACTTAATCTCCCATACACGCAGACTGATGCCATTAACCTTCCCCCATGCTATCCAGCTGGCTCTAAGACCCAAGGGAGGAGGGGCGTCTCCGCCGTAGCAGGAGTTCACTTTGAAGCCTTGTCACCCTCCTCCTTGGTGGTCTGGTTGAGTGTGTGCTGCTCATGGCACTTCTCTACTACCAGACTCCCACTTCATCCCCCACATGCCCTCACTAATGCTGTACACCTCCCCTCTTTCTATCCAGCTGGATCCAAGACCCGAGGGAGGAGGGCCGTAACAGGTGTTTGCTTTGGAAGCCTTGCAACCCTCCTCCTAATCCCCCATTCACCCTCACTAATGCCTCACCTCACCTCACCCCACTTCCGCCCTTTCTATGCAGCTGGCTCCAAGACCCGAGGGAGGAGGGGTGCAAAAGGCGTTCCCTTTGGAAGCCTTGACACCCTCCTCCTAATCCCCCCATACACCCTCACGAATGCCGCACCTCACCTCACCTCACCTCACCTCACCCTCACCTCACCTCACCCCTTGCTCTCCAGCTGGCTCTAAGACCCGAGGGAGGAGGGGTGCAGCAGGAGTTCACTTTTGAAACCTTGCCACCCTCCTCCTTGGTGTCTGGTTGCTTGTGTGCTGCTCATGGCGCAGCTCTACTACCAGACCACCACTCCATCCCCCCATACGCCCTCACTAATGCCGTACACCTTCGCTCTTTCTATCCAGCTGGCGCCAAGACCCGAGGGAGGAGGGGCGCAACAGGAGTTCGTCTTTGGAAGCCTTGTCACCCTCCTCCTTGGTGGTCTTGTTGCTGTGTGCTGTCGCTGGCACTGCTGTACTACCAGACTCCCACTTCATCCCATACACCCTCACTAGTTCCCACACACACCCTCACTAGTGCCGTACACCTCCCTCCCTTTCTCTCCAGCTGGCTCTAAGACCCAGGAAGGAGGGCCCCCACAGGTATTTTTTTGGAAGCCCTGCCACCCTCCTCCTTGGTGGTCTGGTTGCTTGTGTGCTGCCGCTGGCACTGCTGTACTACCAGACTCCCACTTCATCCCATACAACCCTCACTATTCCCAACACAGCCCTCACTAGTGCCGTACAACCTCCCCCCTTCTCTCCAGCTGGCTCTAAGACCCGAGGAAGGAGGGCCCCCACAGGTAATCGCTTTGGAAGCCCTGCCACCCTCCTCCTGGGTGGTCTTGTTGCTTGTGTGCTGCCGCTGGCACTGCTGTACTACCAGACTCCCACTTCATCCCATACACCCTCACTATTCCCACACACACCCTCACTAGTGCCGTACACCTCCCCCCTTTCTCTCCAGCTGGCTCTAAGACCCGAGGAAGGAGGGCCCCCCACAGGTATTCGCTTTGGGAAGCCCTGCCACCCTCCTCCTTGGTGGTCTGGTTGCCTGTGTGCTGACGCTAGCACTGCTGTACTACCAGACTCCAACTTCATCCCCCATACAACCCAGACTAATGCAGTAAACCTTCCCCCATGCTATCCAGCTGGCTCTAAGACCCAAGGGAGGAGGGGCGTCTCCGCCGCAACAGGAGTTCACTTTGGAAGCCTTGCCACCCTCCTCCTTGGTGGTCTGGTTGCTTGTGTGCTACCGCTGGCACTGCTCTACTACCAGACTCCCACTTCATCCCCCATACACCCTCACTAATGCCGTACACCTCCCCTCTTTCTATCCAGCTGGATCCAAGACCCGAGGGAGGAGGGGTTGCAACAGGAGTTCGCTTTGGAAGCCTTGCCACCCTTCTCCTAGGTGGTCTTGTTGCTTGTGTGCTGCTCATGGCATTGCTCTACTACCAGACACCTGTTTCACATGAGCAGGGGGAAGACGACAGCCAGAGCGCTCCACCTACACAAGCGTTCTGCTCGAGGGTGAGTCAAACTCCTCCACCCACCACCACCCCACCACCACATACACACACACACACAAACGCACACACACACACACACACACACACACACACACACACGCACACACACACACACGCACACACACGCACTCTCCCACACTGGCGTTCTGTTCAAGGGTGAGTTGAAATCCTCCACCCACCACCACGCCACCACACACCCGACACAGCCAACTTGCAGAAAAGGACCGGAGTGTCAAGGATGATAACCATAGACACCCCATGAAGGAAAGGGGGAGGCCAGCCAGGACTCAATAAAGAGCCGCGGCCCGCCAGGCACCATTAGCAGACAACCACGTGTCGGCAGCAAGCTTCTTAAATGATCTGCCGTCCCTTTAGGACGTGGACAGGAGTCTGGTTCGATTCTCCTACAGAACCACGCAGTCCATTGGGTCCCTGGTGGTATGTGCCATCTGCGGTTCGTTGTACCTGGGGCCCTAAGAGCTTCCACGGATTTGAACCCAAAGTTCCAACTCCTATTGCGCATGATAATTTAATTATCACTAACTAAATCAGTATACAGATCACATGCAATTCTTAAAAATAACGTTTAATTACTAAGCATTACATCCACATACAAAACAAAAAATCAAGATCCTTAACATACGCTTCAATCGTTACATGCATCATCATTACAACAACATAAATACATGCACAATAATCAATCATACGCACAAAAACGATCACACAACAGACTCAGACACACACAACTAGCGGGGCGGTCACTCTAGTTTGTATCGGATTGTCAACCAACTCTGGCCTACATCCGAGGCGAATCCCAACTGATATTTACCCGAACTTGGGTTCGTTTTGGTTCGTTTGTTGGGAAGCGGTTAGCGAATGCTGGATGAAGCTCAGGGATGGAGCTGGCGGGTTGGCCAGCAGAGGCAGGGCGGGGGGGCAGGGCCTGGGGGCAGGGGGTTCATGAGGGGCTACATGCAGCAAACGTGCTAAGTCGGGGTGTTACATGACAGTATTTTGCGGTTCGTTCTGGTGGGGCAAAAACTGCTAACAGCACTCCAAAGGCCACCAGGAGCACGGTGGTGCTGTTTTATTTGTTACAGTCCAGGGGGTAGCCAAATAGGCTAAAGGGACTTGCCCAACCGTATAGGATGGGCTTCAAAAGGAAAAGCACAGATGACCTGAACCCCAAATAGTCGTTTAACCGACAGGGGCCCTGAGTACGTGCTACAGTAACAATTTAATTCTACTACATAATGAAATTATCATCTCAGCTGGGATTATAATTTGACCATATGTGGTGCTACAGATATACAAGGAGGACTAAGGACTTAGTAAGGACACTCAACAATACAAAAACTGGTTCCTTTCCTTTAAAAACATTATGTTGGCCAGCTAGTCCACCATACACAACTGTCTGCTAAAACTCTACTGTTGGGATGTGTGCATATTGTTGCAGTCCGGGGGGAGCTAAGGAGGTTGTAGGGCCATGCCCAACCATGCTATCAGCAGGGGCTTAAACGAAAAAAACTGATCAACTGAACCCCAAATAATCTGTTTATCAACGGGGAGTCGGGAACCCTGGCCTGAGTTCGTGCTACAGTGGTTATTTATTTTTGCTATTATAATAAGATGCTATACAATTCAGTTTTTATGCCGGTGAGAAGGATTTCGCTTCGAAGGGTAGATCTCCCTGCGCTAGCCCTAGCCCTATGAATTTTGAGTGGATCAGTAGGGCTGAAAACTCCCGCAACTGCAACGTTAGGAATATGGGCGTTCTCTGGTAATCCCAAACGTGAGTCCATAATAATTAGATGATAGCATACTCGTATTTGATCAACATCATATGATATGCCGGCCCCTGGTAATAATCGAGTCCTTGACCCCAATCCAAAAAATCCAGACATTCTCTTGTCTGCAATTCTGCATAGATCAAGGATGTATGTTGTTACAGTCCAGGGGTAGGCCAAATAGTCGTAAGGGACTTGTAAGCCGACCATGCCAGGATGGACTAAAACGAAACGGCACTGATGAACTGAACCCCATACAATAGTTTTACCTTCAAGGGCCCTTGGTGGTGGATGGGAGGAAAGGTGAGGGGACTGGGAGGGTGGGACGAATGGTGGGTTGTTAGGTGGGTAGTTTGCAGGAAGAGAAAGATGGTGGGTGGTTTGCAGGGAGGGTGGGAGGGTGCAAGGGTGGGTGGGTTGTAGGGAGGGTTGCTAGGTGGGTGGGTCGGTGGGTGGCTGGGAGGCAGGGTGGGAGGGCGGTGGGTGGATTGGTTGGTGGGCGGGTGGGTCGGTGGATGGGAGGCAGGGTGGGAGGGTACTAGGGTAGATGCCTGGGTGGGTCGAGTGCGGGTGGGTGGGTGGGTGTCTGGGTGATAGCTTCAGGGAAGGTGTCAACCCAGCTCGACCCAGCTTCGAACAGGTGCGACCCAAACCGCCAACCGGGTCTAACCAACCGCTCTGTCCCAGGCTCTGTCCCCTCGGCTTCAAATTTCGCCTGGTACACTCTGGTGCCCGTTACTAGTTTTCCGCAACAAAACACAATCCGCCCGCGTTGAAGATGCAACTCATGCAAACGCGCGTATCTTGACCTCCCACCCTTTCCATTCCAGCGCCACCCACGTCTAATTTACCTTCCTATATCGCCTCGGCCTGTCATTTTGACATTTTGACGATCGCCTCGGTCATCTTGGTCAGACCTTATAATATAAGCATGTGTCCACAGAGACGACTTCGCCCATAAATACTCATCCCTTCCTCAATTCTCACTACTTCTGCTGTCACCCGACCTCAGCTCATGAAACTCGGTTTGGCGTAGCCCATGTACAGGAGCCCTCCAGTCCTTCCAGGTCCGGGCAGGAGCCCTGGTAAGATCTGAGAATAGACAAGCTAGTGGTGGTGGTGTGTGCTTGTGTGTGTGTGCGTGCGTGTGTGATGTGTTAGTGTCTGTGCCTGTTCGTGTGTGTGTGTAAGCGTGTGTGTGTAAGCGTGTATGTGTGCGTGCGTGTGTGATGTGTTTATGTCTTTGCGTGTTTGGGTGTGTGTGCGTATATTTGTTTGTGTGTGTGTGCGTGTAAGTGTGCATTTGTGTGTGTGTGTTGGTGTGCATGCTTGTGCGCTTGTGTGCATGTGTGTGCGTGAGTGCATGTGTGTGCGTGTGTTACTGCACATACCAGCTATTCACCACACTAATGCCGCACACCTTCATCCTTGCTAACTAGCTGGCTCAAAGACCCAAGCAAAAAGGGGTGCAACCGGTGGTCACTTTGGAAGCCTTGCCACACTCCTCCGAATCCCACAGACACCCTCACTAATGCCTCAACTCACCTCACCCTCACCTCACATCACCTCACCTCACTCTTCACCGCACCTCACCTCACCCTTCTCCTCACCTTACCTCACCCTTCACCTCACCTCACCATTCACCTCACCTCACCTCACCTCACCATTCACCCCACCTCACCTCACCTCACCTCACCTCACCTCACCTCACCTCACCTCACCTCACCTCACCTCACCTCACCATTCACCCCTCACCTCACCTCACCTCACCTCACCTCACCTCACCTCACCCTTCTCCTCACCTTACCTCACCCTTCACCTCACCTCACCATTCACCTCACCTCACCTCACCTCACCTCACCTCACCATTCACCTCACCTCACCTCACCTCACCTCACCTCACCTCACCCTCATCCTCACCCTCACCTCACCCTCACCCTCACCCAACTCCACCCCACCTCACCCTCACCTCATCCTCACCCTCACCTCACCTTCGCTCTTGCTGTCCAGCTTGCTCCAAGACCCGAGGAAGGAGGGGCGCAACAGGAGTTCGCTTTGGAAGCCTTGCCACCCTCCTCCTTGGTGGTCTGGTTGCTTGTGTGCTGTCGCTGGCACTGCTCTACTACCAGACTCCCACTTAATCTCCCATACACGCAGACTAATGCCATTAACCTTCCCCCATGCTATCCAGCTGGCTCTAAGACCCAAGGGAGGAGGGGCGTCTCCGCCGTAGCAGGAGTTCACTTTGGAAGCCTTGTCACCCTCCTCCTTGGTGGTCTGGTTGAGTGTGTGCTGCTCATGGCACTTCTCTACTACCAGACTCCCACTTCATCCCC
>JACBWV010000610.1:143988381-144148381 GCA_013435795.1 Chlamydomonas sp. ICE-L
AACAAAGCATATGAACATATCAATTACTTCCCCCCCCCCCACCCCCCTTCCCCTCCCCCAACCCTCCAAACCCTACCCTCCCCCACCTACTCTTCCACCTGCCCCCCTCCTGTCTCCTCAGAGGTCAGCGACCTCACACAAATAAATCGAAAGCCCTACAACGGGAATCCGGCCAAGGGTTGCTGCAGGCTAACCTTACCCCCCCCCCCCCCCCCCCCCCCCCCCCCTACGCCCCTCCTGTCTCCTCGTAGATTGGCGACCTCACAATAAATGAGTTAAAAGCCCTACGATGGGAATCCAGCCAGGGGGTGCTGGAGGCCCCCCCCCCCCCCCCCTACCCCCCTCCTGTCATCTCGTAGATTGGCGACCTCACAATAAATGAATTGAAAGCCCTACGATGGGAATCCCGCCAGGGGGTGCTGGAGGACCCCCCCCCCCCCCCCCCCCCCCCTAACCCCCAACCCCTAGCCCCCCCCCCCCCCCTCCTGTCTCCTTGTAGATTGGCGACCTCACAATAATGGATTGAAAGCCCTACAATGGGAATCCGGCCAGGGGGTGCTGGAGGACCCCACCCCAACATTACCCTCTCCCCCTCCCCACTTCCCCCCCACCCCCCCACCCCACCCACCCCAAAATTACCTTCCCCCCATCCCCCCTCCCCCCCACACACACCTGCGCCCCCCCCCTGTGACCTCATAGGTGGGCGACCTCACGATAGAGGAGTTGAAAGTATTACGATGGGAATCCGGCCAGGGGGTGCTGGAGGACCCCACCACACATTACCCTCCCCCCCACCCACCTACCCACCCACTCACCCCCCCACCCACCTACCCACCCCTCCTGTGACCTCATAGGTGGGCGACCTCACGATAGAGGAGTTGAAAGCTCTACGATGGGAATCCGGCCAGGGGGTGCTGGAGGACCCCACCCCAACATTACCCCCCACCCACCCATCCACCCACCCACCCAACCAACCAACCACCTACCCACCCCTCCTGTCTCCTCATAGGTGGGCGACCTCACGATTGCAGAGTTGAAAGCACTACGATGGGAATTGGGCCAGGGGGTGCTGAAGGAGCCCACCCCACCACCCCTTCCCCCTCCCCCCTCCCACACCCCTTCCCGCCCCCCCCCCCCCCCACCCCACACCCCCCCCCCACCCCCACACCCACCCACCTACCCACCCCTCCTGTCTCCTCATAGGTGGGCGACCTCACGATTGCAGAGTTGAAAGCACTACAATGGGAATTGGGCCAGGGGGTGCTGAAGGACCCCACCCCACCCCACCTTCCCCCTCCCCCCTCCCACACCCCTTCCCGTCCCCCCCCTCCCACACCCACCCATCCACTCCCCTGCTCACCCCCCCCCCTGTTACCTCAATAGGTGGGCGACCTCACGATAGCGGAGTTGAAAGCCCTACGATGGGAATCGGGCCAAGGGGTGCTGGAGGTAGATGAGGCGCTCAGCTTAGTGACGCCATTTGTGGACTGTGTCACCTTGGACATCAAGACGTACCAGGACAAGTGGGTCAAACTATTATTTGAGTTGGGGTGGCTGGGTTGGGTTGGGGTGGCTGTGTGTGTGTCACCTTGGTCATGAAGACGTACCCGGACAAGTGGGTCAAACTCTTATTTGGGTTGGGGTGGCTGGGTTGGGTTGGGGTGGCTGTGTGTGTGTCACCTTGGTCATGAAGACGTACCAGGACAAGTGGGTCAAACTCTTATTTGGGGTGGGGTGGCTGGTTTGCTGTGTGTGTGTGAAGCTTGGTGTTGCCATATGTTGACTGTGTCACCTTGGACATCAAGACGTACCAAGATAAGTGGGTCAAAATCTCATGTGGGCTGGTTTGCTGTGTGTGTGTAGCTTGTTAACCCCCAATGTTGACTGTGTCACCTTGGGCATCAAGACGGACCAGGACAAGTGGGTACAACTCTTATTTGGGGTGGGGTGGCTGGTTTGCTGTGTGTGTGTAGCTTGTTAGCCCCCAATGTTGACTGTGTCACCTTGGACATCAAGACGTACCAGGACAAGTGCATCAAACTCTCATGTGGGCTGGGTTGAGGTGGGGTGGGGTGGCAGGGTGGCTGGGTGGGTGGGGGTGTGGGCGGGTGGGTGGGGGTGGCACCTTACACACTACACGTTTTACCTTACACGTTGGCACTGTGCTTGTGGTGTGTTTTTGTGTGTGTATTGTGGCGTCTTCTAGTGGGTGAGGGGTGGCTGCCTGGCTGGTGGGGTAGGGTGTGGGGTGTAGGGTGGGGGTGGGGGTGGGCCGGGGTGGGGTGGGGTGTGTAGCTTGTTAGCCCCCAATGTCGACTGAATCACCTCGGGCATCAAGACGTACCAGGACAAGTGGGTAGAAATCTCAAGTGGGCTGGGTTGGCTTGTGTGTGTGTAGCTTTTAAACCCCCAATGTGGACTGTGTCACCTCGGGCATCAAGACGAACCAGGACAAGTGGGTAGAAATCTCAAGTGGGCTGGGTTGGCTTGTGTCTGTGTAGCTTTTTAACCCCCAATGTGAACTGTGTCACCTCGGGCATCAAGACGTACCAGGACAAGTGGGTAGAAATCTCATGTGGGCTGGGTTGGCTTGTGTGTGTTTGTAGCTTTTTAACCCCCAATGTGGGCTGTGTCACCTCGGGCATCAAGACGTACCAGGACAAGCGGGTACAACTCTCATGTGTGTGTGGGGTGGTGGTGGTGGTGGGGGGGGGGGCACATTACTCACTACACGTTCCACTTTATACTTTGACATAGTGCTTGTGGTGTGTTCTTGTGTGTGTAGCTTGGCCACACCCAATGTTGACTGTGTCACCTTGGACATCAAGACGTAACAGGACAAGCGGGTCAAACTTTCATGTGGGATGGGGTGGCTGGGGTTGGGTTGGGTGGCTGTGTATGTTTGTGTGTGTGTGTGTTTGTGTGTGTGTGGTGGTGGTGGTGGTGGTGGTGGTGGTGTGTGTGTGTGTGGGGGGGGGGGGGGGGGGGGGGGGGGGGGGGGGGGGGGGGGGGCGGGGGGGGAGGCACATTAAAATATGCACACACGTTCCACCTTATACTTAAGCATTGTGCTTCTAGTGTGTGCAGCTTGCTGACCCCCAATGTCGACTGTGTCACCTTGGACATCAAGATGTACCAGGACAATTGGTTAAGCGCTCAAATGTTCTGTTGGTGTGGTGTGGCTGTGGTGGGGCGGCTGTGGGGTGGCTGGTGTGGTGTGGGGTGTAGGGTGGTGGGGTAGCTGTGGTGGGGTTGGGTGTGGGGTGGCTGTGGTGGAGTGGGGTGTGGGGTGTGGGGTGCCGCCTTGCACCGTTTGTTTTAAATAATAAAACTTGACCAAATACATGGTGGTGCACTTGGCCAATGCATGGTGTTCATTTGTGTCTGCCCTATGTAACCCACCCCGCTTGCTCTGCTCAGTTTTGATGCTCCTCTGCATGCAGGCAAGACAATCCTGGGGATGAGTGTCGTGATTCAAGCAGTAAGCAGCAAAACTACACCACCCAGAGAAGCCACACCATCCAGGCATTGTGTTTGTCTTGCATTGTGTTTATTTGCGTCTGCCCCTATGTATCCTACCCCGTTTCCTTTCTAAGTTTTGATGCTCCTCTGCATGCCATGTATGAGCACACAAGCCAATCATGTGGATGATTGTCGTAATTTCAGACACCACCCTTAGTACCCACACCACCCAGGCATCCCACCCGCCTCCATTGCTAAGTTGTTATGCTCATCCTGTATGCAGGCAAGGCAATCCTGTGGATAATTTCTTGATTTCTGACACCACTCATAGTACCCACACTTCCCATAGACACCACCCATGTAACCCACCCCGCCTCCTTTGCTCAGTTTTGATGCTCCTCCTGTTTGCATGCAAGGCAATCCTGTGAATGATTGTCGTGATTTCAGACACCACCCTTAGTATCCACACCACCCAGGCATCCCACCCGTCTACCTTAGGATGTTTTTATGCTCATCCTGTATGCAGGCACGGCAATCCTATGGATGAGTTCATCATTTCAAACATCACACATAGTTCCCACACCACCCATAGAACCCACACCACCCACGCATGCGCCTCTGTACGCAGGCACGGCAATCCTGTGGACGAGTTCGTGATTTCTGACAAGATTCTACAAACTGTCCATCGACACAGCTGCCAGAACTGTTTGATTTGTAAGTTGGGTGGGATGGGTGGGGTTGGGTTGGGTGGGTGGGGGAGGGGTGGGGGTGTGTGAGGGTGGTTGGGTGGGTGAGAGTGTGGGTGGTTGGGTGGGTGAAGAAATAACTGTTTGATTTGTAAGTTGGGTGGGATGGGTTGGGTTGGGTTGGTGTAAGAGGGGTGGATGTACGTGGTTGGGTGGGCAGGTCAGTGGTTGGGTGGTTGGGTAGTTGGGTGGTTAAAGAAAGAACTGTTTTATTTGTAAGTTAGGTGGGGTTGGGTGTGTGTGTGTTGGAGGGTTGGGTGGTTAAGTGTTGTGGTGGTTGGTAGTTGGTGGTTTTCCCTCACGCACCTCCCTGTTTTCTTGTCCCTGTCACGGTGGGCTGGGTGGGCTGGAGTGGTGGGGCCGCATTGGGGGGTGTGTGTGGGTGGTTGTGTGTGTGAGTGTGTGGGTGGTTGGGTGGGCAGGTGAGTGGTTGGGTAGTTGGGTGGTTCCCGACAGACTTTTTTATTTGTAAGTAGGGTGGTATGGTGTGGGTATGGGTGGTGTGGGTAAGAAGTTGTGGGTGTTTGTGGTGGTTGGGTGTGTTGTCGTGGTGTGTTGGTTGGTGGGCAGGTGAGTGTGTTTTGGTAGTTTGGTGGTTAAGAAATAACTGTTTTATTTGTAGTTTATCAGGTTAGGGGCGAAAAGGGGGAATAGCTTCTAGGTCAGTGTGAGCGATGTATGGGATGGGATAAAAGGGGGAGAGGATGTCCAACGCAGACAATAGTAGGACCGAGCACAGGGTTGCCCAAAGCATCGGGAGGACTGGCGAGTTGGTGAGGTGGGGAGGACGAAGGTACGGCATGGAAAAGTTCACAGGGGAGAGGCTGTCAGTGCGTACAGAACAAATGTATAGAAGAAGGATGAGACGAAGTACCTAAAGCTGTTGGTTGTATCGGAAGGGATGGCGGAAACGGTTTCGGCTCTTTAAGGAGTAAACTTGATGCACATGAGAGCGGGGTGTGCAGCTTAGTGAAGGGAAGGTAGCGAAGGAACAGGGAAAGGATGAAAGTGTATGTGAAATAGTGAGTTGGGTACGGAGATACGTCGTCCTTAAAGGAAAGGGGGATAAGTGAAGGTGCGTCTTTAAAAGAGGGAATATCCGAATCCAGAGGGGAGTGTGCTGGTTGTGGGGCCTCCTTGTGGGGTTGTTTTTCTTTTTTTTGTGTTTTCGTTTGTGGGTGTTTTGGGTGGGCCCTGTGCTTGGTTGGTAGTATGGTGTGGTCTGGGTGGTTACCGACACGCACCTGTGGTATTGTACCGTTATCACTTCCTAGCTGGCAGTATGTCATGTGATTGTACTTTGTAGCTAGCAGTACGTCAGTATGTATTGCACATCAACTGCATGATTTGTAAGTTGTTCTTCCTAGCTGGCAGTATGTCATGTGATTGTACTTAGTAGCTAGCAGTACGTCAGTATGTATTGCACATCAACTGCATGATTTGGGGGGGGGGGGGGAAGTGTTCTTTCCGATCTGGCAGTTTGTCATGTTGTACTTATAGCTAGCAGTCAACTGTCCAGTATGTATTAGCACACCACTACCCCCCTGCATGATTTTAAGTTTCTTCCTACTGTCAGTAGTCATGTGATTGTACTTTGTAGCTAGCAGTACGTCAGCATGTCTAGCACATCAACTGTGTGATTTGTAAGTTCTTCTTCCTAGCTGGAGTTTCACTTATTTGGATAAATCATTGATTTGCATTTTCACTGTAGGCAAACTTAGCCCCACCGTTGGTAAAGCGGTTGTTGGGGGTTCAACACATCAGTGTTTTTGTTGAATCCCCTCCTGTCATGGTTTGGCAAGTCCTTTTAGCCTATTTGGTCTACCCCTTGACTGTAACAACAAACTAATTAACTAACTCTTCCTAGCTGGCAGTACTACATTTAATCGTACTTTGTAGCTAGCACTACATAATTTAAATCGTACTCTTTAGCCAGCCCTTCGGCATTCACTTTGTACTTAGTAGCTGGCAGTTTCATTTAATCGTACTTCCCAGCTAATAGACATATTCATATTGAGATATCATTTATGAGATATCATATATGAGTAGGTTCATGTATAAGTAGGGAACGGCAAATCATATGATGTTGACCAAAGACGAGTATGATATCATATGATATCATACAAAAATCATATGATTTAATATCATATGATATGATGCCCCAGGCCAAAGTTACCTAGTCAGACCGCCGGCATCATATGATATCATATGATGACATGATATCATATGATATCATATTGCCGACCCCTATGTATAAGAGGGGTTGATCACTGTAGCAAGGGCCCCCGTCAGTAAAACGATTGTTTAGGGTTCAGTTCATCAGTACTTTTTTATTTTTAAGCCCTTCCTACTACGGTTGGGCAAGTCCCTTAAGCCTATTTGGCCTACCCCTGGACTGTGACATATATAAGTAAGGTCTTTAATATCGTCCTGTTTCCAAGGTGATCGCGCGATGTATCTTTATATGAAAATCCGTGAAAATCCTTTCAAGATTAAAAACTATATCGTACGATATATGAATATCTGATACAATATCATACAATATTATATAAGATATCTATCCGTACATTATATATACACACATACGTCGATATGTAAATATATACATATACATGCGTATGCATATATATGTATATGCGTATGTATACATAGGGGAGTATGTATATATTTATATATATACATATACATATATATGTAAAGAAATCATTATAAATATAAGAAATCATTATACATATATAATATAAATCTAATATAATCATTATATAATACTAGTACGGTAGCCCGGGTGGCCGGTGGCCACGCCAACACTCCCTCTCCCCCCGCACTCTGATGCACACCTCTTCTCTCTACCTTTTCCCCTTCTGCTTCAGCCATGGCCTCCCCCCCTGTCATACACGTATTCCATCCCCCCCCCCCCCACACACCCACACACCCACACACACACACATACACACATACACATACAGACCCACAGCATCCTCCACTTCCCCCGGCCTCTTCATACCCAATCCACACACACTATCTTTCTCTCACCTTCGCCCCAAAAGCCTCCCTTCCCCCAACCACAACCACGCACACAGTCACACACTCTCCTCCTCCCTACCTCATACCCTTCACTCCGGCTGCGGGATTTAATCTTGCAGAAAGAGGGGAAAGTGTTGACCAACAACTTGGGAACGCTCAGATCCCGATCAGCCCGAGAACACCGGACCAGAGCAATTCCAAAGCCACAAACTTGCAGTTTCATCTCCTCGTGCAGTGCCCCAGTTGATACTCGGTCAACTCTTGGAACAGCACAAATCGTATTTCACGATATTCGATACAACGAAAAGAGCTTTCAGATAAGGGATGAGAGGTGCAAGCGCGAAAGTGTGCAGAGGGACGGAATGGCCGTGGCGATCTGAACAAAGTCGAATTAATCGCAACAACCAGCCAACCATGACGAAGGCGATGCGATGGCATGGCGAAAGTGCGGATGCGTGAGATGAACGGTGGCAACGCTCGCAGGCGGAGAAAAAAGCATGACGATCTGAAGGTCTGGCTTGATTATGAGTCTGGCGTAACTCCTGAGGTCGGAAAGCAAAGTCTTCACGCCTGGCTTGGTTAAGAGCAGCTTAGCAGCTTCGCGTTCATCCTGAGGCATAGGATCGCATGGGATCGCGTTGTTCACGTCCGGCTTGATTATGAGCCTGGCGTAACTCCTGGGGTCGGGCAGCGTGGGCATCACGTCGACTCTTGTTGGTTCTGCCCGGCTCTGTCCAGTTCTTCCTTGCTCATGCAAGCTCGCTTTGAGCGCTGGCTGGCGGTGTTGCGGGCCCTCCTGTCATGCATCATCATGCTCCGTGAAGAAGCAATGAACTGAAACGATTATTCTGAGCGCCATGCAAAGCGAGGGTCAGCAGATGACCTCCGAGGAGAGGATCTTCTGGATCTAAATTGCTTGCAGTCATAGTATGGGAGGCAAAGCAAATGTGGGGACGAAATGAGCGCGCGCTTAGCTTTGCGCATCTGCAGTTTCGGTATTTGAAAATTTCGGTGGCGGGGTGTTGCGAGTTGGGTTTGACGGAAAGTCGGTTGCAAGTCGGTTACACTTCGCACGCCCAAGGCACGTGGGTACGCGATGATGACACCACCACGACCACGACCACGACCATGATTTCTTTATATATATAGATATAATATAATCATTATATGATATAAATCTATATAATCATTATAAATATAAGAAATCATTATATATATGTATATGTACATATACATATACATATAAAGAAATCATGGTCGTGGTCGTGGTGGTGGTCGTGGTGGTCGTGGTGGTGTCATCGCGTAACCGTCTTCCCGCCCAGCCAATTCCCGCTTTAAATCCCTCCTGCTTCAACTTCTGCCTGATCGGCCTCCTGCGAATTCTGCCTTATGCAACCTTCGCCTCCTGCGTATTCTACCTGTTGCGCATCCCGCCCGATTTCTCCTTTTCCCGCCTGAGTTCATCCACCTGATTTCGATAGCGCTACAGTTCGTCTTCCTACAAGCTTTTCCCCCTGCATCTCTGCAAGACCTTTCCCTTGCGTCAAGAGACCTGTCGCTGCGCACAACGGGAGGTGACGTGGTGAGTCAGCTGACCTGTCAGAAATGTCCGAATCGCATCCATCCCATGTCACAAACTTGACTGCAAATTCTTCCCACTGCATTGAGAAATATGTCGCACCACATTGTGCCATAGCAAGTACGCATCAAAGTTGACCGAATGAAAAATCTCGCTGAGCATTCTCGCCCTAACTTGACCAAACATCTCAAATCAGCAACTTGACTGCAACTTCTTCCCACTGCATCGAGAAACATGTTGTCGCTGTGCATTGTGCTATAGCGAGCACGCGGTAAAGTTGAATGGATGAACCTAGCGATGTTTCCAAGTCTCAGATCGAGTTGACTTCGGGAGCAGTTGCGGTGAACAGGATTGTCCTTCGGCCGAACTGAATACTTGATCGCTAAGAAGAAGCTTTAGTTATATACAGTTGCGATTGCGCAGGTTCAGCCTTTTCAGTGGGGTAGACTATCGATCACAGCTAAGGTGGCAGGGAAGCAGGTCCGATGCTTTTAGCGGAGTCGGATGATGCGCAAACGTTGTCGATGCTCTTCGTCCCGTTTGCCTTTCAGCTATGGCAAAGCCCACAGCTGAAGTGGAGGGAGGCAGATATAGAGTGTGTGTGCTGGTGGGTGCGTGTAGGAGGGAGGGGAGGGATGAGAGTGGGGAGAGGGTGGGGGCTGGTGGGATGGCTGGGGTAGGGGAAGGGATGGAGTCAGGAAATATGTCAGAAGAGTAAGGGCGTATGTTTGTGGGCGGGGGTACATGGTTGGGTGGGGGTGGAGATAACTGGGGGGGGGGAGGACGGTGGTGTTTGTGTGCTTGTGGGTGCACAAGGGAGACCATCGCAAATCCTTCAATGTTTTAAGTTGCATGCACTGCAGAGAAAACCGTTTTGCAACGCAGCCCAAAACAGGTGTGGCCAACGGGAGGGAAGGGGGGAGGGGGCGGATAATGGTTTGGTGGTGGTGGTGTGTGAATGGGGGGGGGGCTTCAAGTGTAAACCATTATGTAACCAGCTCCCAATAGGTGTGGCCAAAGGCCAAACGGGCACCGTACTATGATTGGGGTGGGTGTGTGGGTGTGTGTGGGGGGGGTCTTCGTGAGAGTAGGTGTGGCCACCGGCCACACGGGCTACCGTACTAGTATATATATATATATATATATATATATATTTATATATACATTTATCCTGCCCCTACCCCCCTTCCCCCACTCCAGCCATCCCAACAGCCCCCCACCCTCTCCCAACTCTCATCCCTTCCCTCCCTTGCACACACCTACCAGCACACACATACTCCTTATCTGCCCCCCTCCACTTCAGCTGTGGGCTTTGCCATAGCTGAAAGGCAAACGGGACTAAGAGCAGGCTGCAGATTCAACCCATCGACAACGTTTGCGCATATCCCGACTCCGCTGATAGCATCGGACCTGCGCGATTGCGGACCTTCCCTGCCACTTCAGCTGTGATTGACAGCCGACCTCACTGAGCAAACTGAACCTGTGCAATTGCAACCGTCCATACCTGAAGCTTCTTCGCGAGCATGTATTCAGGTCGGCCGAGGACCTATCCTGTCCACACGAACTGCTCCCGAAGTCAACTCGATCTGAGGCTTGGAAACATAGCTAAGTTCGTCCATTCAACTTTGCCGCGTTATCGCTATGGCACAATGCACAGCGACATGTTTCTCGATGCAGTGGGAGGAGGTTGCAGCCAAGTTGCTGAAATGAGATGTTTGGTTAGACTTAGGGCGAGAATGCTCAGCGAGACTGTTCATTTTGTCAACTTTGCCGCGTGCTTGCTATGGCACAATGTGGAGCAACATGTTTCTTAATGCAGTGGGACGAAGTTGCAGTCAAGTTTCTGACATGCGATGGGATGGATGGGATTCGAAAACTTCTGCCAGGTCGGCTGACTGACCACGTCACCTTCCGTTGTGGGCAGCGACAGATCTCTTGATGCAAAGGGTTGATCTTGCAGAGGTGCAAGGGAAAAGCTTGTAGGAAGACAAACTGTAGCGCTACCGAAATCAGGTGGATGAACTCAGGCGGGAAAAGGAGAAATCGGGCGGGATGCGCAACATGTAGAATATGCAGGAGGCGAAGGTCGCATAAGGCAAAATTCGCAGGAGGCCAAATCAGGCAGAAGTTGAAGCAGGAGGGATCAAAAGCGTGAATTGGCTGAGGGGGAATTGGCTGGGCAGGAAGGCGGTTAAGTCGGTTACACGATGATGACACCACCATGACCGCGACGACCGCGACTGCCATGATTTCTTTATATATATATATATATATATATATATATATATATATATATACATACATACGATATCGTACCCGACAACCCTATATATGAGTTAAGATAACCACCACCACTAAGGGCATGACACTTTACCTGGGCATGATTGCAGGGGCTAGTCTGACGTGGTTATTCCAGGCCATATACCGGTATATGAATCCGGCAGCCCTATGTATGAGATCAGACAGCCACCACCACAAAGAGCATGACACTTTACCTGGGCATGATTGCAGGGGCTAGTCTGACGTGGTTATTCCAGGCCATATACCGGTATATGAACCCGGCAACCCTATGTATGAGTTCAGACGACCACCACCACAAAGAGCATGACACTTTACCTGGGCATGATGGCAGGGGCTAGTCTGACGTGGTTATTCCAGGCCATATACCGGTATATGAACCCGGCAGCCCTATGTATGAGTTCAGACGACCACCACCACAAAGGGCATGACACTTTACCTGGGCATGATGGCAGGGGCTAGTCTGACGTGGTTATTCCAGGCCATATACCGGTATATGGACCCGGCAGCCCTATGTATGAGTTCAGACAACCACCACCACAAAGAGCATGACACTTTACCTGGGCATGATGGCAGGGGCTAGTCTGACGTGGTTATTCCAGGCCATATACCGGTATATGAACCCGGCAGCCCTATGTATGAGTTCAGACGACCACCACCACAAAGGGCATGACACTTTACCTGGGCATGATGGCAGGGGCTAGTCTGACGTGGTTATTCCAGGCCATATACCGGTATATGAACCCGGCAGCCCTATGTATGAGTTCAGACGACCACCACCACAAAGGGCATGACTCTTTACCTGGGCATGATGGCAGGGGCTAGTCTGACGTGGTTATTCCAGGCCATATACCGGTATATGAACCCGGCAACCTTATGTATGAGTTCAGACGACCACCACCACAAAGGGCATGACACTTTACCTGGAAATGACGGCAGGGGCCAAGTCTGACACAGTTGTTCCAGGCTACATTTATGCACCCAACAACCCTATATATGAGTTCAGATGACTACCGCCACTAGGAGCATGACACTTCACTTGGGCATGATGGCAGGGGCCAAGTCTGTCACGTTTCCAGGCTATACATATGTACCCGACAACCCTATATAAGTGCCCGACAACCCTATGTATGAGTTCAGATGACCACCACCACAGAGAGCTTGACACTTTAGCTGGTCATGATGACGGGGGCCAAATTTTACACGGTTATTCCAGGCTATATAGATGTACCCAAAAACTCTCTCTCTCTATATATATATATATACATATCAGCTTACATGACCACCACCACTAAGAGCATGACGCTTTACCTAGAAATGATGGCAGGGGCTAGTCTGACACGGTTGTTCCAGGCTACATATATGAACCCGACAACCCTATGTATGTGTTCAGATGACCACCACCACTAAGGGCATGACGCTTTACCTATAAATGATGGCAGGGGCTAGTCTGACGTGGTTATTCCAGGCTATATAGATGTACCCGAAAACTCTATATATCAGTTTACATGACCACCACCACTAAGAGTATCACGCTTTACCTAGAAATGATGGCAGGGGCCAAGTTTGACACGGTTGTTCCAGGCTGTATATAGATGTACCCGACAACCCTATAAATATGATCCCGAAAACCCTATGAATGAGTTTAGATGACCGCCACGACTGAGAGCTTGGCACTTCACCTGGGCATGATGGCAGGGGCCAAGTCTGACGCGGTTATTCCAGGCTATACATACATACCCGACAACCCTATATACCAGTTTACATGACCACCACCACAAAGAGCAGGACACTTAAGCAGGACATAATGGCAGGGGTTTTCAAGTCTGACACGGGTTTTCCAGGCTATGTATATGTACCTGACAACCCTATGTATGAGTTCAGATGACTACCACCACTAAGAGCATGACACTTTACCTGGAAATGATGGCAGGGGCCAAGTCTGACACGGTTGTTCAAATCCTGAAGCGCCTCTCTCCTGGCCAACGTGTTGGCTACATCGTGATGAACGAGACTGAGGCAGCAATAGCGGCGCACATGCATGAGCCCCTTAGATTGGCGGTGAGTTTGCATTACATTGTCAGTGGCAGGCCAGTGTTGGCCCAAGACAATCCCTACACCACAACTTCCTGGGGGGGGGGGGGGGGGGGGGGGGGCGGGGGTCTTCCAACATGTTGGCTACATTGTGATGAACGAGACTGAGGACGCTATAGCAGCGCACATGCATGAGCCCCTTATATTAGCGGTGAGTTTGCATTACATTGTCAGTGGCAGGCCAGTGTTGGCCCAAGACAATCCCTACACCACAACTTCCTGGGGGGGGGGGGGGGGGGGGGGGGGGGGGTCTTCCAACATGTCGGCTGCATCGTGATGAACGAGACTGAGGCAGCAATAGCAGAGCACATGCATGAGCATCTTAGATTGGCAGTAAGTTTGTATTACATTACGTTATCTGTTGCAGGCCAGTGTTGACAAAAGTGATTACCGACCCTAAATCATGATTGACAAAAACAAATCCGACAGCTTGGAGTACTTTTCTTCTTCCACCAACAACGCCTCGCCATTCAGTCATTGGCGGCCAGTTTTAAGCTGGCTTTCACTTTACCACGGTAGGTGGCTACCACCTGAAACCTGTCCACTCAGCAACAAAACCGCCGAATCCTATCCACTCAGCAGCCTAACCACCCGAATCCTATCCACTCAGCAACATGACCACCCGAATCCAATCCACCTAGCAACCTAACCACCCGTATCCAATCCACTCAGCAACGTTACCACCCGAATCCAATCCACCCAGCAACCTAACCACCCGTATCCAATCCACTCAGCAACCTAACTACCCGAATCCTATCCACCCGAAGCCAATCCATCCGAATTCTATCCACCCAGCAACCTAACCACCCGAATCCTATCCACTCAGCAACATAACCACCAAAAACCTATCAGCCCTGCACACCTGCTTCTATATTATCCACATCTCCACAATGAACCACCTCCACAGGCACCTGAGGTAACAGGCTTCCACTTCGCCATGGTGGATGACTATCATCTGAAACTCATCCACTCAGCAAACAAGCAGCTCTTCGCATGGACCATCAACAGCCCAGAGCTACTCCACAAAGTGAGTTACGCACGCTGGTGTCAGTTTAAATGCTTTGCATTCAGTTAGTTGCCGACCAGCAACAGCCCGGAGCTACTCCACAAAGTGAATTATGGACGCTGGTGTCAGCTGTAATTCTTTTGTATTCAGTTAGTTGCCGACCAGCAATAGCCCAGAGCTACTCGACAACGTGAGCTATGGACGCTGGTGTCAGTATTAATGCTTTTGCATTCAGTTAGTTGCGGACCAGCAACAGCCCAGAGCTACTCCACAAAGTGAGTTATGCACCCTGGTGTCAGTTTTATTTATATTCAGTTATTTATCGGCCATAAATAGCCCAGAGGTACTCTACAAAGTTAGATATGGACGCTGGTGTCAGATTTAAACCTTTTGCATTCAGTTAGTTATGGACCAGCAATAGCCCAGAGCTACTCCACAAAGTGAGATATGGCCTTACGGACCCTAGTAACTACAGAACCGTTTATCTTGCTTTATTTATTTATTTATTGTCCAGCAATAGCCTGGAGCTACTCCACAAAGTGAGTTACGGACGCTGGTGTCAGTTATAATGCTTTTGTATTCATTTAGCTGCCGACCAGAAATAGCCCAGAGCTACTCCACAACGTGAGTTGTGGACGCTGGTGTCAGTTTGCATGCTTTTGCATTCATTTAGTTATGGACCATCAACAGCCTGAAGCTACTCCACAAAGTGAGATAAGGACGCTGGTGTCAGCTTTTATGCTTTTGTATTCAGTTAGTTATGGACCATCAAAAGCCCGGAGGTACTCCGCAAAGTGTGATATTGCCTTATGGACCCTAGTAACTTCAGGACCGTTTATCTTGCTTTATTTATTTATGGGCCATCAACAGCCCAGAGCTACTACGCAACGTGAGCTATGCAACCTGCAGTCAGCTGTATTGCTTTTTTATTCAGTTAGTTATGTACCAGCAATAGCCCAGAGCTACTCCATCAAGTGAGATATGGCCTTATGGACCATAGTAACTTAAGACCCTTTTATCTGAAGTTAGTTCTTTATAGGCCATCGATAGCCCAGAGCTACTCCACAAAGAGAGATATGTATGCTGGTAGACGTAGTAGTGTTTACCTTCAGCTAGTTATTGCCTAGAAATAGCACAGGTCTACTCCATCAAGTGAGACATGGCCTAATGGACCCTAGTAACTTCGGTACTGTTTATCTTGCTTCATTTATTTATGGGCCAGTTTGATTCCCCCTACGGTCACCCTTAGGGTTGCAGGTCGTTGTCAACCGCGATGGTAGCTTGTCCAGTTGAGGTGGTAGACAATTCTCTGCCCGCGCACGACAAGGTTCCATTAACACCACGCCCCACCAGGCATTATCATTACCTTTTATTTATGGGCCAGCAATAGCCCAGAGCTACACCACAAAGTGAGATATGGGTGTCTAGTTTATCTACTGTCCTGCAGTGACAGAAAATAGTGTTTGTTCTCTTCTTGGGTTGTTTCTTTGTTTGGTCGTTGGGTTGTTTCACTGTTTTTTGTTGCGTTGTTGGGCTGTTTCACTGTTTTTTGTAGGGCTGTTGGGTTGTTTCACTGTTCCTTTGTATCTTTGTTGGGCTGTTGGGTTGTTTGACTGCTGGTTTGTTGGGTTGTTGGGTTTTTTGACCGCTCCTTTGTTGGGAAGTTGGGTTGTTTCACCGCTCCTTTGTATCTTTGTGGGGTTGTAAGGTACTTTGACCGCTCCTTTGTTGGGTTGTTGGGTTCTTTCACCGCTGATTTGTTGGGTTGTTGGGGTTGTTTCACCGCTCCTTTGTTTCTTTGTTGGGTTGTTGGGTTGGTTGACCGCTGATTTGTTGGGTTGTTGGGTTTTTTGACCGCTTCTTCGTTGGAAAGTTTGGTTATTTCACCGTTCCTTTGTTTCTTTGTTGGGTTGTTTGACTGTTCCTTTTTTCCTTGTTCCTATTCGTTTGGTTGGTTGGTTGGTTGGTTGGTTATTCATTTATTTGTTCCATTGTCCATTTTGTTGGTTGGTCTGTGGTACATGAGAAAAACGTGATGTCCAATTGGGGAATGTAAGGAGTCTTATGCATCATGCACTGCATTGTTACATTGTTCTTTGATTCTGATTGTTTCCTTGCCTCCTTTGTTACTGTTTTCAGTTGTTGGACGTTGGTGTGGATGCGATTGTTACAAACTTCCCTTCAAGAGCTTGGCAATGCATTGGAAACAGTTAAATGCCAAACATTTGCAATCCTCCCCCACCACTCACACACCCACCCACCCACCCACCCACACCACCACCACCACCCCCTACCCCCACCCAACCAACCCAACCTACCCCCAACCAACCCACCAACCCACCCCCTACCAACCCAACCTACAAACCAACCCAACCTACCCCCACCCAACTGTTTGCAGGTGTTGGACGTTGGCGTGGATGCGATTGTGACAAACTTCCCTACACGAGCTTTGCAAGCCATTGAAAACAGACTTGTGCAGTGTGGAGACGTTATGCACCCGCGCAAGGGCTACGGCCATGACTTATAAGTTTGGTTTGATACCATAGCCTATCAGCCTTCAGGCTATTGACGAACTTTGACAAACATCCCTTCACGGCTTTGCAAGCCATTGAAAACTGACGTTTGCAGTGTGGAGACGTTATACACAAGGGCTACAGCCATGACTTATAGGCTTGGTTTGATACCATGGGCTATCAGCCTTCAGGCTATTGTCGAACTTTGACAAAGTTCCCTTCGTGAGCTTTGCGAGCTATTGAAAACAGACTTGTGCAGTGTGGAGACGTTACACACCCGTGCAAGGGCTCCGGCCATGACATAGGTTTAGTTATATAACATGGCCTATCAGCCTTCAGGCTTTTGACAAACTTTGACGAACTTCCCTTAACGAGCTTTGCAGGCTATTGAAAACAGGCTTGTGCAGTGTGGATACGTTATGCACCCGCGCAAAGGCTATGGCCGACTTATGATGATGATGATGATGATGATGATGATGATGATTGCATTTTCCTGATGCCCTACCAGACTAGAAATGTGCCCGCGGTTTGGCGGAGTCTAGGGGGACTGATGAAGAAACAAAAACGGAAAAGGGAAAAAAGACACACATGATTAGGTTTGCTTTCATTACATTGTACATCAGCCTTGAGACTGCTCTCCCGCACAAGGTAGGGCTGCGGTCCAGGATACTTCAGGAGGACCCCCAGCTCTGCTGCCTGCTGAGACACAACCAATTGCATAGCCTGCGTCCTGCGACGCAACGGACCCTTCCTTCTGGTCAACAGACCCTCACCACGTCGGTCCTGCGACGCAACAGACTCTTTGACGTTGCGTCTGCGACGGAGGGCGCTGCGTCCTGAACAACCCTGCTATGGCCATGACTCATCATAGGTTTGGTTGGATTTCAATCCCCTGATAAATGCATTCATTTCACATTAACGCAATTCGATTTGATAACATGAAATTGAATGAAAAACGCAACATAAAAAAATCAATTAAAATATGTTCAATTTAGACCTCTGGTAATTTCATTCGGGACTCGCCTCCAGGCGCCCTTAATTTGGTTAGATTTTAATCCCCTGATTACACTTCATGCTTCCAGGATTTCGCAAGTCCCGACCAATGCGATCGCCAGGGCCTCTCATTCCTTTTGAATTAATGTATCCCTCACCCGGCCTCAAAAAGGATGGGAATTTGCAGATGCGGGAACCAAACTGAATTACTATTGGAGAGTTGTTTTCCTACAGCACAGAGTTAGGGTATGCCTTGCCCTTGCCCTTGCCCTCACACCCTCAGGTGGGGCGATTCCCTTCAGCCTATCTGGCTACTCCTGGACTGGAAGATACATGCAGGCAAACACGCATTATTTTGTATATGTTGAACCAGCTTCCCAAACCTATATGGTAGGTTCTTCACATTATTCAGGCGGCTCATTTTTTCCCCTTCAGCCTGTATGGCTACCCCTGGTCTGGAAGATACATGCACATTTGCACGCCTGCTGCTGCATCTGTTGAACCAGCTGTTCAAATATATATGGCATGGTATGGTATTCACATTATTCAGGGGCTTCAGCTTATTTTGCTTCAGCCTATTGTCAGGGTGCTATATCGGCATCTAGGTCTAGATGCCGATATAGCATCCGTGTCTCTGTAGTTCACCACTCTGACTCCTATCTTGCTTCAGCCTATCTAGCTACCCCTGGACTGGAATATACATGCAGTCATGCACATACAACGGTACTCGCCTGTGATTTGTATTTTTTGTCACGATTTAATGTCGGTGGATTGCCGGACGTGATAACTAGCTTGAGGGAGGAGGAAAGGAAGCCCCTCTCAGTGATATACAATGGTCTAGTGGTAGACCAGATTGCTGGAGGACGAAGAGACGGGGGTACAACTCCCCCTTCGGTCGCTCTTGGCGTTGCAGGTCGTCGTCATCCGCGATGGTAGCTTGTCTAGTTGAGGTAGGAGACCGCTCCCCACCCGCGTACGACGGGCTCCCTTAACACCACGCCCCACCAGGCGTTATCATTACCTTTGTCGGTGGATTGCCGGAAGTGATAAATAACTAGTTTGAGGGAGGAGGAAGGGGTTGGCTTGCTCCCACATAGAGGGGTATATGCCCGTGGTGTTGGCCTGCCCGGTGTGCAAGTGGGTGGGGAGGTTAGCCTTGATACTCTTCGTGAGATTGTTGGCCGGGTGCCGGGGGGGATGGTCCTCGTTGATATATTGGGGGGGCTGGACTGATGGTGAGAGCATATACTGATGGTGAGAGCAAATTTAGGGGGGCTGGACTGATGGTGAGAGCAAATTTAGGGGGGCTGGACTGATGGTGAGTGCATATTCAGGGGGGCTCGAATGATGGTGAGAGCATATTTAGGGGGGCTGGACTGATGGTGAGAGCATATTTAGGGGGGATGGACTGATGGTGAGAGCATATTTAGGTGGGCTGTTCACCCCTTTTTTATCTGGTCCGATGATATCGTAACCATTTGTCGCTTCTTTTGCGAGCATGTCTTCCGCATTATTCCCTGCGATACCTGAGTTAGATCGGACCTTCAGCATGCGACAATGGACTGAAAGATAGAAGACAGTGGCATGGGTTTGAAGTTTTATGCAGATCTAGAGGGCAGCTACTTTGAAGATCTCTAGGCGGGGGCGGTTGAGAAGCGTGTTGATGGGTATGGTCCCCAATGTAATGGCTCAATAAATCGCTTTATATCCCTGAGCTGTGAGAGCCTGCAAGAGGGTATTGTGCCGATTCCCTTTTTCCACACATGTGTTGCTGTCAGAGCAGTAGCCGACTTCCACTTTGTGAATGGGGGGGGGGGGGGGCAGGAGTTTGGGGTGGAGCATGTGTGCTGATCTGGGGTCATTAGAAGATCCAGTCTAAGTTTTTCCCTGGTGAGTTGGGCCATGTTGGGGGATTTATGCCAGGAGGGCGGCCCATTCCCCTGGACCCCAATGGGGTGGTCCTGAAATTTGCCTGCGTCCATTTACATGACTTTCCCCTCTTGACCCCCTTTGGCCACTGCTCTCTTTATTATTTGTACTGCAAGTTTATGCGGATTTATACACATTCCAGTAAAGGTTGATTGGGTGTTTTAAGCCAGCTAGCATGTGACTAGCACCATCTTGGCATTAGGGTTGTTCAGGACGCTGTGTCCTCCGTCACAGACGCAACTACAAATGGTATGTTTCATCGCAGGACGCAGACTATACAATTGGTTGTGTCTTAGGCAGCAGATCTCGAGGTCCTTCTGAAGTACCCTGCTTGGCGTGTGTGGCATATAGGACAGGTGTCTGACGACGGTGGGTGGGGGCTACTACAATATAGATGTTTCCATGTATAGGTCAGCCTCTTGTTCCATAAGCGGCCCCACCTAGCCTTATGGATTTGTATCTTCTGCCACCAGGGGACTGATGCCTGCTGCCAGAAGTGGTGGCTAGCATGTGGGAGGTGCTCGGGGTATGCTGTGGTCCACAATGAGGCATATACGCCATGCATGTTGGTCCCTCCTATGCGATTTTTTGTGGAGAGGTTATCCTTGACCCCCCCCCCCCCCCCCCCCCCCCCCCCCCCCCCCCCCCCCCCCCATTGAGGTTGTGTGTTGCTATCCTTGGGGGCAGGGTGCTATCAGCTGCCAGCGGGGCCTGGACAGACGACTATACCAAATCATCAGATGTAAGCCCTAAAGATCTTTTTTGTTTGAATAAGTCATTGAATTAAATGTTCACTGTAAAACGATTGTATGGGGTTCAGTTCATCAGTGCCTTTTTGTTAAAGCCCCTCCTGCCATGGTTTGGCTAGTCCCTTTAGCCTACTTGGTCTACCCCTGGACTGTAACAACTAACTAAGAGATCTGGATTATGAGGAAGGAAGAATGCTATGAACCGGACATGGATGCCATCATCGTAGAGAATAAATATGTATTATACCGTCTACCAGTAAATATCTATACTTAGTTAAAGGGTTTAGGGTTGAGCTAAAATAGTTAATTTTTTGAGGATGGTAGGGGGGGAAAACGTTAGTTGGGAGTGGGCTTGTATTGGGCCAACACGGGTAGGCCTATAGCGATGCAATTTAATGATGAGTGTGATAAACCTGAGATGCGAGATGCCTACTTATCTCATCGGAGACCTCCCTCACAAAGTGGTTTGTAATATGGCTAGATTCGGACCTTCCTCCCACTACCTGAAGGTGGACACTGACATATGGAAGCGACCCATGATTGTCCCTCTGAATGATCGAGTGTATTAACTACGGTATGCGATTATGGAATCGTTGAAGATGAACAGCATGTGGTTTAGGGTTTAGGGTTTTAAACCCTTCCAGGACCCGATTTCCCTAACTGATAGCAAAATGATTCCTCTACATTATTATGTGATGTGTAATGAACGAGTGGCTCGTGTGAATTAACCAGTTTGTGTCCATGAATCTATGAATGGATTGCGTGCATTTTGATAAGAATGCTTATATTTGGATTGTTGTGATGAGGATGACAATTTGACGATTACATTTTCCTGGTAATTATTTTGACAGACGATGATAGCGATCAGACAAATTGCTGGATGGAGCCATGTAACCAAGTTATAGTTCGAAGGGAACTCTCATCATGTGCATGGAACAAATCTGCCTCTGACCTCCATGCTCGCATAATTGAAGTGGATTGTTACAAGGTTTTACAGCCAACTGTGGGATTCTCACCGTCTACTAATTGTTTGAAGCCTCCACGGAGTCCATGCCGGATTGCCCGTAATACCGAATAAAATAATACGGTCATCAGTTAATCACTATTTTCTCCACAGAAAATAGCAATAGGATATGAATTGACTGAGGATCGCATACATCGAACACCGAGCTTCAACATGCGAAATGTATGAAGAGATTGGATTAAGTGTATTTTGATTATAATGATAATATTTTGGCTGCTTTAATTATGCCTACATTTCCTTGGTAATCATTTTTACTACCGAAGTCGGCGAGCAGCTAAATTACTGCCTGGAGCCATGTAACTAAGTTCAAAACCTAAACCCTAAAACAACCATTTGTTTGCGTTTATATTTTTTCCTGATTACTTTGTTTTACTGCCGAAGATGGCGTGCAGATAATTGCAAAATTGCTGGCCGGAGCTATGTAACCTAGTCCGAGTTCATGTACCCAAGTTCAAGTTATGTAACAGCCTAGGGGTAGCCGACTGGATAGGATTGATTACATGGTCTGTCTGTATTGAAATTGAAATTGTTACATCCGAGCAATCAAGCAGCTGATCCTGAAGAGCCCTCCTCCCCACCTCCGGCGTCAAATGAGCCCAAGCCAACTTCAATCAAGCAGCTGATCCTGGAGAGCCCTCCCCCCCACCTGTGACGTCAAATGAGCCCAAGCCAACTTCAATCAAGCAGCTGATACTGGAGAGCCCTCCCCCCCCACCTGTGACGTCAAATGAGCCCAAGCCAGCTTCAATCAAGCAGCTGATCCTTGAGAGCCCTCCCCCCCACCTCCGACGTCAGATGAGCCCAAGCCAACTTCATGAAGGGCCTCCCTCCCTGCGAGCACACAGGCGATTCAAGTGAGTCAATCAAAATGATTGCATGAAGAGATTGGATCGATGCATATTCTTGGATTGATTGCATATTTGGGTAAAATCAATGTTTGGAGTGTTTTTGTTACTGCCGAAGACGGCCACCAGCCTGAAATTCTTGAGCCATGTAACAAAGTTCAAGTGACTCCACACAGCCCAGGATGGCGATGCAGTTTTCTCCAGCTTAAGGTAGGTCCAGTTGAGTAGCAAAATTTGTGACTCAAACCTGATTTCTGGTCTGTGGCGTAGCATGGTTTAGAGCTGAGCCCCGGCGGGTTTGGGGGGCAGCTTGTCCCACTGGAGTCGCACCGAGTCGCTCAATTTGCTCACTTGACATGCCGGATCCCGCATCCTCCTCATTGCTCCTGCCGCTCATCTTGCTGCCAGCAATTGTATGTGCACCCACCATATTCTAACATCACATAGCCCTACCCAAAGATATGATGAGGAAAAGGGATGATAAAAAGAGAAACTTTGAAACAACGTGAGAAAACAAGTGAAAAGGAAGCCGAGTGGATGCACTCTCCTCACAACCCTCTAAGTGGGGGGGTTGTCTGCCCCCCCCCCCCCTACCCCCCCCCCCCCCCCCCCCCCCCCCCCACACACACCCATACACACCACCCACATGATTCGCGCTTGGCCCCAGTGCAAGCAAAAGGGCTGCCCCCCTCAACCTCACGCCTCGTAATAAGGCGAACCATTTCTTTATTATATTTATTTACTCACATGACATGCCGGATCTGGTAATGAAGTGTACCATTCATTTATTATATTTATTTACTCACATGGCACGACATGCTGGATCTGGTAATAAGGCGTACCATTTATTTATTTATATATTTATTTACTCACATGACATTTCAGATCCCGCTCATATTGCTGCCATCCTCATTGCTCCCGCCACTCATATTGCTGCCAGCTATAATATGTGCGCCCACCATATGTTCACATCCCATAGCCCTACCCGAAAGATAGAAAAAATGTGGCGCAAGCAGCGGCGCTTGGAAAATATGAATCCGAGATCCGGGATTCACAGCCACCTCGGCGACAGCTCGGCAAGATATTGAGATCTTGCCAGGTGGTACCCTAAAAAAAAGAGCTAAACCCCGGACAGCGCGCTATTATATATAGGATTTACTCACATGACATTCCCACCATATGTTCACATCCCATAGCCCTACCCACATGATTGGAGGTTGGACCCAGTGCAAGCAAACGGACTGCCCCCCTCAGCCTCACGCCTCGTAATAAGGCGTACCATTTATTTAGTATTTAATTAGTTACTCACCTGACATTCCGGATCTGGTAATAAAGTGTAACATTCATTTATTATATTTATTTACTCACATGACACGACATGCTGGATCTGGTAATAAGGCGTACCATTTATTTATTATTTAATTAGTAACTCACATGACATTACGGAGCCCGCATCCTCATCGTTGCTTCCGCCACTCATATTGCTGCCAGCTATCCAGCCTGGCATGTGATCACTGTACAGACCCGTGTCCCCGGATTCACCCAGGTTCATGTTGCGCCGCACACGAGCCAGCAGGGCGTCGAGGTCGGATACGTTGCCTGATAAGGAGTGAAACAAGGGCACACAGTTTTCAGGATGAAGTTCTGTAATCTTCTTTCATCATGCTTCAACAGATCTACCAAGGTGGCATTGTACTAGCGCCAGTCCTCATGGTGCTAGCTCATTAAGCCACCAACCTCATCTCCTCACCCACACCCACCCCTTCGTCCCCCCACTCACCCACCATCACACCCCAACTCCACCCCAATACCCACCCACCTGCCTGCCAGGGGTGGCTTTGCTGCCGGTACCAGCGCCGGCCACACCCTCCCACCCAAACAACCACCCACCCCGACTCCACCGAAACACCCAATACACCTGCCAGGGGTGGCTTTGCCGCCTGTACCAACGCCGGCCATCAGAGTGCTTGCTCACTTAAGCCACCAACCCCACCCTCTCACCCACCATCACATCCCAACTCCACCCACCAACCTGCCGGGGGTGGCTGTGCC
Source organism: Chlamydomonas sp. ICE-L (assembly GCA_013435795.1). Lineage (NCBI taxonomy): Eukaryota > Viridiplantae > Chlorophyta > Chlorophyceae > Chlamydomonadales > Chlamydomonadaceae > Chlamydomonas > Chlamydomonas sp. ICE-L. The sequence continues at coordinate 144,012,696 of JACBWV010000610.1, forward strand.
GCCGGTACCAGCGCCGGCCGTCGGAGAGCTTGCTCACTTAAGCAACCAACCTCCCCCCCCTCCCCCAAACGTGGCATGACGCCACACCATCACATGTGAAGTACTGGCGCTATGCATTTTTACTCTTACCTGGTGATGAGTCAATAGCTGTACTTGTTCCCCTAGCTCGGGCTCATAAAGTCTACGGGCAGTCTATACCCCCCCCCCCCCCCACACCCCCCACACACAAACACACATTCTCTATCTCTCCCACACATGCACACACACACACAGTAGGAAACACTCAGAGGCAGTACGTGCGTATAAGCTTACCTGGCGATGAGTCAATAGCTGTACTTGTTCTCGAGCCCGGGCTCATAAAGTCTACGGGCAGTCTATATGCCCCCCCCCCCCCCCCCCCCCCCCCCCCAATGTGGCAGGTCGCCACAACCATCACATACCTGGTGATGAGTCAATAGCTGTACTTGTTCTGAAGCCCGGGCTCATAAAGTCAACGGGCAGTCTTTACCCCCCCCCCCTCCCCCCCCCCCCCGTCCCACCCACCCAACGTGGCATGACGCCACACCATCACACGTGAAGTACAGGCGCTATATATTTGTACTCTTACCTGGTGATGAGTCAATAGCTGTACTTGTTCTTGATCCTGGGCTCATAAAGTCTACGGGCCCATGGGTTGTCTCGTCCTGTCTGGACGCGCTGGAGGCAGCGGCATGGGTGTGAGGAGCGGCAGTGTGCATGGTGGAGGAGAGAGGCTGTGTGCTGTACGAGGAGCCGGAGTGGGTTTGCGAGGGTGAAAAGTGTGACTTGTAGGCGCCTGGTTGGGTCTTGGAGGCAGAAGAATGGGCAGTATAGGCGCCTGAGTGAGTATTGGAGGCAAACGAGTGCGCCTTGTACACGCCTGAGTGGGTGCCCGAGGCGGAAGAGTTTGTGTTGTACGAGCCAGAGTGCGTGTTGGCAGATGAGGGTGTGTGTGAGACGCTTGCTGATGTTGAAGGGTCTGCGGAGGGTCGGCTATTGCCGGTGGTGTCTGCAGGGTAGGCTGAGTCGACTGAAGCTCGCAGCTCTGCCAAGATGCGACTGCTGGCACTCTCTGCCCTGCTTGCTGCTGCTGCTGCTGCTGGGGGTGGTGGTCCATGGAGGGAGGTGGTGGTCCACGGCTGTGGCTGCTGGTGGTGGTCCACGGAGGGTCGACTTCTGCCGGTGGCGTCTGCAGGGTAGGCTGAAGCGACTGAAGCTCGCAGCTCTGCCAAGATGCGACTGCTGGCACTCTCTGCCCTGCTTTCTGCTGCTGGGAGGTCCACGAAGGGTCGATTCCTGCTGGTGGCGGGTGCAGGGTAGGCGGAGGAGGCGGATGCTCGTAGTTCAGCCAGGAGGCGGCTGCTGGCACTCTGTGCCCCGCGGCTGTCGCTCTCGCTCCCAAGCTGTGGTGGGCAGAGGAGATGTGAGGTTTAGAGGTAGACATACACAAAAAGAAAACACCTGGAGGGGCGTGGTGTTAAGGGGGCCCTCTGTGTGAGATTAAAGGTTTAGAGGTAGACATAGGCAGAAAGAAAACACCTGGAGGGGCGTGGTGCTAAGGGGGCCCTCTGTGTGAGATTTGGTATTTAGTAGTAAGCACAGGTAGACGGAGGAGTCAGAGGCTTGTAGCTCAGCCAGGAGGCGGCTACTGGCACTCTCTGCCTCACGGCTCTCGCTCTCGCTCCCAAGCTGTGGTTGGCAGAGGAGATGTGAGGTTTAGAGGTAGGCTGAGGAGGCGGAGGCTCTTAGCTCAGCCAGGAGGCGGCTGCTGACACTCTGTGCCCCGCGGCTGTCGCTCTCGCTCCCCAGCTGCGGTTGACAGATTTGGCAGCTATTTTTATTATTTGAGGAATATATCGGGGAGTGAGTTAACTTCTTGCTTTTTTAAAATTTGTATTGCTCCCCAGCTGCGGTTGACATATATTTAGTTATTTGAGGTTTAGTTGTTTGGCAGTTATGTGAGGTTACTTGTTTGGCAGTTATGTGAGGTTTCGTTATTTGGCAGTTATGTGAGGACAAGTTATTTTCAGGAGATGTGGGGTTTAGTGGTAGACATAGGAGATAGGGGAAAGGGGTACCCCACCCATGTGCATGTTATGGTCCAGGGGTAGCTAAATAGGCTAAAGGGACTTGTCCAACCTTGATCCTCAAATCCAGATCACCTCTAGCTTACCTGCCCAACCTTGAACCTCAAATCAGGATCACATCTAGATTACCAGGAGGGTCACCACTGCGAGCAAATGACCTCATTAAGGGCAGCCAAGGCAGCGAAGCCCGGGGAGGAGGGTCGAGTTGGCATGCCTGATGCTGCCGCCTATTCATGCTCATAATTCCACTCCTACTCCTATTACCACAGTACCAACAAGCAACTGACCTCACTAAGAGCAGCCAAGGCAGAAGAACCAGGGGAGGAGGGTCAAGGGGGCACGCCTCATGACACTGCCTAGTCTTGAAGGGGGGACATCTATCCTGTCATGCCGACTCCTACTCCCACACACATGTACTCCTACCCCTGCTCCCACACACATACTCCTACTCCTATTACCACTGGACCAACACGCTACTGACCTCACTAGGTGCCGCCAAAGCAGCGGAGCCAAAGGAGGAGGGTCGAGGGGGCATGTCTGATGCTGCAGCCTACTCGTGCGCCTACTTCCACACATTTTTAATCCCACACATGTACTCCTACCCCTGCTCCCACACACATACTCCTACCCCTTCTCCTATTACCACTGCACCAACAAGCAATTAACCTCACTTAGAGCAGCCAAGGTAGCAGACCCAGGGTAGGAGGGTCGAGGGGGCATGTCTGATGTTGCCGCCTACTCATACTCCTACAACCACTCCTACTCCTATTACCACTGCACCAACAAGCCACTGACCTCACTTAGTGCTGCCATGGCAGAAGAAGCAGGGGAGGAGGGTCGAGGGGGCACGCCAGATGTTGCTGCCCAGTCTGGAAGGGGGAACATGTACTCCTACAGTCCTACCCCTGCTCCCACATACATGGACTCCTACCCCTGCTCCCACACACATACTCGTACCCCTATTCCTATCAGCACAGTACCAACAAGCAACTGACCTCACTAAGGGCAGCCAAGGCCGCGGAGCCTGGGGAGGAGGGTCGAGGTGGCATTTCTGATGCCGCTGCTGCCGGTGATTCCTCACCATCATGTGCCCCGTAACTGCTCCTGCCCAGTCTGGATGTGGGAGCATTCATCAGCCCAGCAGAGCTGCCTCCTACCAGGCTGTCACTTCCAGGCGATGCTGTCATGCCAGTTTGGCCTCCAACCAGGCTGTCACTTCCAGGCGATGCTGTCATGCCAGTCTGGCCTCCTACCAGGCTGTCACTTCCAGGTGATGTTGTCATGCCAGCCTGGCCGGAGGATGGCGTGCTCCTCTGATCAGAGTATGTGACGTTTCGTATGCTGCCTCCCGGCGCCGGCCTCCCAGAAGATCCTGTGATGGATTGTTTGATGAAGATGATGATGATTACGGTGTTGGTGATGATGGTGGTGATTATGATGATAATGGCGGTGATGGTATTGGTGTGGCAATGGCGATGATGAAAATGCTGATGGTGTTGATGATGGCATTGGTGTTGTTGTTGATGATCTTGATGATGACGGTGTTGTTGATGACGATGGTGCTGCTGATGATGGCGCTTTAGTTGTTGGTGCTGATGATGCTGATGGTGCTTGAGTTGCTGGTGCTGTTGTTGGTGGTGAAGGTGCTGTTGTTATTGTTGGTGATGAGGATTACATTGTCCTAGTGATCAAATAAATCAAATAATAAATAAAAACACCCTCCTGCCCATGCACACCTGAGGCTGCTGTGAACGTGCTGAAGGAGTGCGAACTCCCTGTTGCTGTACCGAGAGATGACTGACCACTAGAGGTGGGCACTGACGCATTAGCAGTGGTGGCAGTAGAGTGTGATGCAGCATAGGGCATGGGTGTAGAGGAGTACGATGCAGCTTGGCCCCCAATGACAAGAGCATGTCCTGTTGACTCTACCACACTGGCCAGGGCACGATCGGGGGCAGTTCGCTTGGGCACAGCCTCTGGCCGTTGGGGGGCGGGTGAGGTGTCCATGGTAGATGGTAGGGACAGGAAGGAGCTCGGGGAGTCTCCGTGGACACCAGTTAGTGTTTGCTGGGTGCCTGCCCTGTCCAAGATGGACTGGAGGAGGGTGCTGTTATAGCCTGTGGGAGTGTCGTGAGTGGTGGGCAAGTTGATGAGACGGGGGAGGTGCATTGAATGTAGGAGGTGGTTGAGAATATGGATGGGAATGTGGTTGGGAATGTGGTTGGCAATGTGGTTGGGAATGTGGTTGGGAAGGTGGTTCATTGAAGATGGGAAGAGAGGGAGCTGGGAAGGCTCATATGGGATGGTAGCTAGCTAGCTAGGTAGGCAGGTGGATGGGTAATCAGGTAGGTGGATGGTGAGGGATGAAGGAGCAGGGGGAGTCCCCTTAGAAGCCTGTTTGCCCCTGTCAGGTGCCTGCCTTTTGAGCAGTGGGGTAGTGGTCAGCTAGGCAGGTAGATGGGTAAGCAGGTAGGTGGATGATGAGGTAGGAAGGAACATGGGAAGTGTCCTTGGAAGCCTGTTTGAGCCTGTCAAGTGCCTGCCCTTTGAGCAGTGGGGTGGTGGCGAGCTAGGCAGGTATATGGGTAAGCAGGTAGGTGGATGGTTGGGACAGAAAAGAGGTTGGAGGGTCTCCTGTGACACCAGTTAGAGTTTGTTGGGTGCCTGCCCTGTCCAAGATAGACTGGAGGAGGGTGCTGTTGTAGCCTGTGGGAGTGTTGTGAGTGGTGTGATAGTTCATGCGAGGGTTGAGGCTAGAGGTAGACGGGCAGTTCAGGAGCTGGGAAGGCACATGTGGTGGATGGGTAAGTTGGTGGATGGGTAAGCAGGTTGATGGGTAAGTAGGTTGGTGGATGATGAGGTTGCTAGTAACATGGGGAGTCCCATTGGTAGCCTGCGGGAGTTTTGTGGGTGTTGGGCAAGTTGATGAGACGGGGGAGGTGCATTGAAGGTGGGAGGTAGTTGAGAATGTGGTTGGGAAGGTGGTTCATTGAAGGTGGTAAGTGAGGGAGAAGGTGGTTGAGAAAGTGGTTGGGAAGGTGGTTCATTGAAGGTGGCAAGTGGTTGAGAAGGTGGTTGAGAAAGTGGTTGAGAAGGTGGTTTATTGAATGTGGTAAGTGAGGGAAAAGGTGGTTGAGAAGGTGGTTGAGAAGGTGGTTCATTGAATGTGGTAAGTGAGGGAAAAGGTGGTTGAGAAGGTGTTTCATTGAGGGTGGCAAGCAAGGGAGAAGGTGGTTGGAAAGTTGGTATGTATCTTGCAATCCAAGGGTAGCCAAATAGGCTTAAGGGACTTTCCCAACCTCAAAAATAGGAGGGTCTAAAGCAAAATCAGCGTTGATTAACTACAACCTCCTGCCTCCTGTGGTTGGCACTGTGGGAGAGTGAGCAGCCGACCTGGAGCTGTCAGAGAGTTGTGACTTGGGTCTCTGAACACACTCACCTGTGGTTGGCACTGTGGGAGAGTGAGCAGCTGACCAGGGGCTGCCAGAGAGTTGTGACTCGGAGCCAGGTGTTCCTGCCATGATACGCTCTTGCACTCGCGCCATGAGGTTGCTGCTGTCAATGCTGTCGGAACTGCTGCTGCCCATGGACTGACGAAGCACTCGCATCAGGTCAGTGTCGCTGAGCTGGTCGTATGCAGAGGTGCTAGGAAGACCACCTGCACAGTTGCAGGGAACGGCAATGTGTCATCATATGAAATTATGTCATCATTTTTCTGACTGGGCTAAACTTACCATTTATGTGCAATGTCATATGATGCGATTTGTATAATATCATACTCGCCTTTGGTCAACATCATATGATATGCCGGTACCTACACAGATAGATACGGGTAGTTTTTGGCGGAGCCCCTTCTTCAAGGGGGCGGGAGCCCCCATGTTTACCCATTTGTCCGTTTGACCGAAAAAAAGTTGAAGGCTGACACGTCAGGCAACGGTCGCGTAACTAACTCGCTCCGGTCAGCTCCATGGTTGCCACCTTTCGTTCCGTTGCCAACACACTCTGCCAATTTTCCACGTCGCTTGCGACGCTGCATAGGACTTGTTACCAGGTTATGTGATGCACAAGCCGTTATGTACAAGCGTTATGTACAAGCCGTGATGTACAAGCCGTGATGTACAAGCCGTTATGTACAAGCCGTTATGTACAAGCCGTGATGTACAAGCCGTTATGTACAAGCCGTTATGTACATGCCGTTATGTACAAGCCGTTATGTACAAGCCGTGATGTACAAGCCGTTATGTACAAGCCGTTATGTACAAGCCGTGATGTACAAGCCGTTATGTACAAGCCGTGATGTACAAGCCGTGATGTACAAGCCGTTATGTACAAGCCGTTATGTACAAGCCGTTATGTACAAGCCGTGATGTACAAGCCGTGATGTACAAGCCGTGATGTACAAGCCATGATGTACAAGCCGTGGTGCCTACATATGTGATGCGAGGTATGGTGGCGTGGTATTAAGGGAGCCCTGTCTTGCGGCGGTAGAGAACAGGCTGCTACTTTACCTGGACAGTGCTACCATGGCGGTTGACAACGACTGCGAACACTAAAGCGCACCCGTTGGGATTCGAACCCAGCACTTTCTTCAATCCCGCAAAATGATCAACCATTGAAGCATTCGCCGAACCGGGATGATGTGGTGGGTTCAAGCAAGGGGTCATGCTTATGTACGGGTTTGTTAGGGCCGATTTGCTTGAGTCAAGTTCATCAGTACTTGTTTTGCTTTGGCCCCTCCTAATATCAAGGTTGGGCAAGCCCCTTTAGCCTATTGGGCTACCCCTTGACTGTAACATACATACAAGGGTAGTGTGGGCTCACCTGTGGGCAAAGCCCCCTCTTGCACAGCTGTGCTTGGGTCTCTGAGCACATTCACCTATGGGAAAAGCCCCCTCTTGCACAGCTGTACTTGGGTCTCTGAGCACATTCACCTGTGGGCAAAGCCCCCTCTTGCAAAGCTGTGCTTGGGTCTCTGAACACACTCACCTGTGGGCAAAGCCCCCTCTTGCACAGCTGTGCTTGGGTCCCTGAGCACACGTGTTGAAGTGTGGCCCGGTGCAAAGGATGAAGTTGGCGAGTACCTGTCTTGGGTGCGATCCACAGCTGTGGCCATGGCTGTAACAGCAGCACCGGCACCAGTGCCGATAGCACCGTAATAGCTCCCCCCAGCTGCTGCCACTTTGTGTGCGGCCGATGCTAGAGCAGCTGCTTTGGCGGCGGCAGTGCTTGCTGCTCTTCCTACTTGTTGGTATGAGGATAGCTGGGGTCGCACAGCGGCTGGGGTGGAGTCTGCTGTTGTAGTGGCTGTGGTCGTGGTGGATGTGTAGGTTCCGTCACTTGAGCTGAGGGGAGTGGCCATGTATTTGGACATACCCCCGTGGAATGCCATGTGTTGCATCTTCTCCAGCGCATAGGTCTCCTGTGGCGGGGAGGTTGTGTAGGGGAGATCAGCATGTGTGGTGGGGAAGTGGGGTCGATGAAGGGGGATCAGCCATGTGTTGCATCTTCTCCAGCGCATAGGTCTCCTGTGGCGGGGAGGTTGTGTAGGGGAGATCAGCATGTGTGGTGGGGAAGTGGGGTCGGTGAAGGGGGATCAGCCATGTGTTGCATCTTCTCCAGCGCATAGGTCTCCTGTGGCAGCGGATCATGGTTAAGGGTATAGGGTTAGGGCATATGACTTCTGTGGCGGGGGATCACGGTGAAGGGTTTAGGGTTAAGGCATATATCTCCTGTGGTGGGGGATCACACAGTGAAGGGTTTAGGGTTAGGGCATATGTCTCATGTGGCGGGGGATCACAGTGAAGGGGTTAGGGTTTATGGTTAGCACATACGTCTCCTGTGGCGGGGGATCACGGTGGAGGGTTTAGGGTATAGGGTGAGGGCATACGTCTCCTGTGGCGGGGGATCACACAGTGAAGGGTTTAGGGTATAGGGTGAGGGCATACGTCTCCTGTGGCGGGGGATCACGGTGAAGGGTTTAGGGTATAGAGTGAGGGCATACGTCTCCTGTGGCGGGGGATCACGGTGAAGGGTTTAGGGTATAGGGTGAGGGCATACGTCTCCTGTGGCAGGGGATCACGATGAAGGGTTTAGGGTATAGGGTGAGGGCATACGTCTCCTGTGGCGGGGGATCACAGTGAAGGGTTTAGGATATAGGGTTAGGGCATACGTCTCCTGTGGCAGGGGATCACGGTGAAGGGTTTAGGGTATAGGGTGAGGGCATACGTCTCCTGTGGCGGGGGATCACAGTGAAGGGTTTAGGGTATAGGGTTAGGGCATACGTCTCCTGTGGCAGGGGATCACGGTGAAGGGTTTAGAGTATAGGGTTTGGGCATACGTCTCATGTGGCCGGGGATCACGGTGAAGGGTTTAGGGTATAGGGTTAGGGCATACGTCTCATGTGGCGGGGGATCACGGTGAAGGGTTTACGAACTAGGGTTAGGGCATATGTCTCCTGTGGCAGGGTATCACGGTGAAGGGTTTAGGATTTAGTGTTTAGGGCATATGTCTCCTGTGGCGGGTGATCTGTGTGCCATGATGGGGAGGTTGTGTAGGAGGGATCAGCGTGCGTGGTGGGGAAGTGGGGTCGGTGAAAGGGGGATCAGCCATGTGTTGCATCTTCTCCAGCGCATAGGTCTCCTGTGGCAGGGGACCACGTTGAAGGGTTTGGGGTTTAGGGTTAGGGAATATGTCTCCTGTGGCGGGGGATCACGGTAAAGGGTTTAGGGTTTAGGGTTTAGGGCATATGTCTTCTGTGGCGGGCGATCTGTGTGCCGTGGTGGGGAGGTTGTGTAGGGGGGATCAGCGTGCGTGGTGGGGAAGTGGGGTCGGTGAAAGGGGATCAGCCATGTGTTGCATCTTCTCCAGCGCTTGGGTCTCCTGTGGCAGATGAAAGGGGGGGGGGGTAAGGTTTAGGGTATAGGGTTAGGGCATAGGTCTCCTGTGGCAGATGAAGGGGGGGGGGGGTAAGGTTTAGGGTATAGGGTTAGGGCATAGGTCTCCTGTGGCAGATGAAGGGGGGGGGGGGTAAGGTTTAGGGTATAGGGTTAGGGCATAGGTCTCCTGTGGCAGATGAAGGGGGGGGGGGGGGGGGGGGGTAAGGGTTAGGGTATAGGGTTAGGGCATAGGTCTCCTGTGGCAGATGAAGGGGGATCAGCCAGTTTTGTTTTTCAAATCTGAAAGTGGGGCTTCATTGTTTTAGGCCTCCTCCAGGGACAGCGTGCTTATAAATGTATTTGTAGCTTTTTGTAGCTTTTTATGGCCGTTTTAGGGTTTAGGGTTGTAGGGGGGGAAAATCTTTTTCTTATTTTTCATGGCGATTTTTGCTAAAACGGGGTCAAAACTAGCAATGCAAACTAAGGTGGTGGGTGAGAGGCTTGGGAGCTGGCGGAGGGTTTGGGAACAGCAAGTGGTGTGCAAGTGTGGTGTGTGGGGATGGGTGGGTAGGGGTGGTGGGGAGGTTGTGTAGGGGGGATAGGGATAAGGATGGTGTTGGTGTGGTTGGCATGGGGTGCTAGGGCAGTGGCGTGGGCTAAACAGGCTAAGGGAAGTGCCCAACTATGACAGGAGGGGCTAAAAACGAAAAAGCACTGATGAACTGAACCCCAAACAATCGTTTTACTGTAGGGTTCCTGAGTTCGTGCTGCAGTGAAATTTTAAAAATGTGTGCCCGAGTGTGTGTGCCAGTGAGTGCCAGTGTGTGCCAGTGAGTGTGGGGATAGGGAGCAGAGTGTTTTGGCCGAGCCCCCTCTTCAAGGGGGCGGGAGCCCCCAGGGTTACCCATTTGTCCGTCCGACCGAAAAATAAAAAAAACTTGAAGCCCGACACGTCACCCAACGGTCGTGTAACTAACTCACTTCCGTTGCCACCTGTCGCTCCCTCGCGATCACTCTCCGCCAATTTTTAGCGTCGCAGGTGACGCTGCATAGAACTTGTTCCGCCATCTTTCCCACAAACCCACAAACATGCAAGCCTACCTTGGCATTCCTAGCTTCTTCCTCTTGCTTTAAGTGCTCCAGCTGCGCCTCCACCTCCTTGCGCCTTGTCTTCTCCTCCTCTCCTCTGTTCAAGGTCTTCAACGCAAGCTCCAACTTGGAGAGCTGCAGCAACACAGTGGTGTGTGTGTGGTGTGTGTGGCGGGGCTAGTTATGTGTGTGTGTCTGGATGGTGGGCGTGGGGGTGATGTGTGAGTGTGGTGTGTGGGTGCCTGCCCTTCTCCTCCTCTCCTCTGTTCAAGGCCTTCAACACAAGCTCTTACTTGGAGAGCTGCAGCAACACAGTGGTGTGTGTGTGTTTGTGTGGTGATGGTGGTGTGGGAAGGGGGGGTGCTGTGTGTGTGGGTGTGTGTGTGAGGTGGGCGTGTGTGTGGTGTGTGGGTGTCTGGATGGTAGGCACGTGGTGTGTGTGTGTGGAGAGAGTCGCAGCAACCCAAACAAAGGTGGTGGGTGAGATGCTTTGGTGCTGGCGGAGGGTTTGGGAACAGCAAGATTAGGGTCGAGGGTAGTAGGCTAGTAGGAACCTCCTGGTGCCCGCCCTTCTCCTCCTCTCCTCTGTTCAAGTTCTCAAAAGCAAGCTCTAACTTGGAGAGCTACAGCAACACAGTGGTGTTTGTGTGTGGTGTGTGTGGGTTAGTGATGTGTGTGTGTGTGTGTGTGTGTGGGGGGGGGGGGGGGGGGTGAATGTGGTGTGCGGGTGCCTGCCCTTCTCCTCCTCTCCTCTGTTCAAGGTCTTTGATGCAAGCTCTAACATGGAGAGCTGCAGCAACTCAAACATAGGTGGGGGGCACGTGGTGTGTGTGCGGGTGGTGTGGGTGTGAGTGATGTGTGGGTGTCTGGATGGAGGGCATATGTGTGGTGTGTGTGTGTGGTGTGTGGGTGTCTGGATGGTAGGCACGTGGTGTGTGTGTGTAGAAAGTGTCGCAGCAAAGGCGGTGGGTGAGATGCTTTGGTGCTAGCGGAGGGTTTGGGGACAGCAATATGTGATGTGTGGGTGTGTGTTGGTGTGTGGGTGTGGGGTCTGTGGGGATGGGTGGGTAGGGGTGGTGGAGAGGTTGTGTATGGGGGATAGGGTTGGAATTGGGTTGGAATTAGGTTTATGTGTTTATGCTAGTAGGAAGCTCCTTGCGCATCTCCTCCTACTCCTCCTCCTCTCTCCTGTGCAGAGTCTTCAACACAAGCTCTAAATTGAGAGCTGCAGGTAGTGGGTGTCTGCGGAGTTTATATAGCTGGCGGAGCGTTTGGGACTATCGAAACCAGGGTAGATTGTTTGGGCTATTAGGAAGATCCTTGCGCCTCTCCTCCTCCTCTTCCTCTTATCCCTTGTTCAGAGTCTTCAACACACGCTCTAACTTGGAGAGCTGCATGTGGTGGGTGTTTGTGTGCGTTTACATAGCTGGCTGAGCCTTTGAGACCAAGTTTGGGGATTAGGGATATCAAAATTAGGGTAACGTGTTGAGGCTATTAGGAAGATCCTTGCGCCTCTGCTTCTTCTCCTCTATCCTGTCCAGAGCCTTCAGCACATGCTCTAAATTGGAGAGATTCAGGCGTTGCCTGGGTGCCCTTTTGAGGTTAACCACTGCCCCCACTGCCAACCACGAAACCTAATTCAATATTCTTATTCTTCATACTTGCTGCTCTATTTCCACGGCCATCTTGTGCATTGTCTCCTCGTGATTTTTTTTGCTATTTCAGGCTATTCTGGGAGATTTCAGGTGATTTCTTCTCACCTGCTGCTCCCTGTCCACCGCCATCTTGTGCATCGTTTCATCTGTGTGTGTGGTGTGTGGGGATGGATGGATAGTGTGTGTGTGTGTTTGTGTGTGTGTGTGTGTGTGTGTGTGGGGGGGGGGATGGATAGGTGTGTGTGTTATTCTCACCTGCTGCTCCCTGTCCACCGCCATCTTGTGCTTCGCTTCCTCTGTGTGTGTGGTGTGTGGGGATGGATGGATAGGGTGTATGTGTGTTTGTGTGTGTGTGTGTGTGTGTGTGTGTGGGGGGGGGGGATGGATAGGTGTGTGTGTTATTCTCACCTGCTGCTCCCTGTCCACCGCCATCTTGTGCATCGCTTCCTCTGTGTGTGTGGTGTGTGGGGATGGATGGATAGGGTGTGTGTGTTTGTGTGTGTGTGGGGGGGGGGATGGATAGGTGTGTGTGTTATTCTCACCTGTTGCTCCCTGTCCACCGCCATCTTGTGCATCGCTTCCTCATGAAGCTCCCGCACAACCATCATCTCTCTCTCCTGTCGCTCCTGTAATGCAGTGCGAGTGGCCAAGAGACCGCCGCCGCTTCCTCCCTCTCTCTCACCCCCTCCACCCGCGCCTCGAGCAGCATCTGCAACCTCAGCAGCCTGTTGAAGATTACCCACACGGCGAGCGAATTCAAGGCGCGCCTTGGCTTCTTCCTCACGCATGGCCAGCTCCAGCTCGAGCTGCAATATAGATATGAGCGGACACAGGTGGTGTTGCACTTTTTTGTTTTTGTGTGTGTGTTTGTGTTTGTGTGTGCGGGGTGGGTGGGGGCACTTTATTTGTTTTTTTGTCAAGCCACCCTGGGGGAGTCGGACTTCGTTGCGAGGGTGAGTTCTAGCTCGAGCTGCACTAAGTATATGAGCAGACCCAGGTGGCGTTGCACTTCTTTGTTTCTGTGTGTGTGTGTGTGTTTGTGTGTGCGGGGTGGGTGGAGGGGGGTGGGTGGAGGGGGGGGGGCACTTTTTTGCTTTTTTGTGTGTGTGTTTGTGTGTGCGGGGTGGGTGGAGGGGGGGGGGGCACTTTTTTGTTTTTTTGTGAAGCCCCCTGGGGGACTCAGACGTCGTTGTGTGGTTCGGTCTACCACCTCGACTGGACAAGCTACCATCGCGGTTGACAGCGACCTGCAACGCTAAGGGTGACCGTAGGGGGAATCGAACCCCCGACCCTTTGTCGTTCAAGCGATTTGGTGTAAGGAGAGCTGCAATAAAGATATAAGCAGACACATTTGGCATACATGTATGTGGGGTTATCTGTTGTTTTTGCTGTGTTGTTGTATCAGCAGCAGATGGGTGTGGGTATGGGTATGTGTACGTGGGGGGGGCGATATTGGATGGTGTTGGTAATACACTTATGAAGGGCTATCTGCTATTCTTTTTTTGTATCAGCAGCAGTAGTTTGTCATCACCATCAGCAGCAGCAGCATATTAGCCATCCTCAACATCAGCAACATAAGAGGCATCATCATCATCATCATCAACAAAGTAGCATCAGCAAAAGAGGCATGATCCGCATGATCCACATTAGCAGCAGCAGCTCTAAGCACCATCACCAGTGTTTTTAATTTCAGATTTATGTAGTCCAGGTTGAGTAGCTACTTGGGCTACTCAACCCTGATTTCAGGATAATTGCGTAGCCATCGCATGGCGGAGTGCGAAGCGCGGAGCCTGGGGGGGTCAGGGGACAGCGCGTCCCGATATCGGGGGGTCCGGGGGGTGTAGCATTCTACGGAATGGCGACGGAATGGCGACGCGTCGTCGAAAAATGAAACACTGACCATCACCACCTACCTGGGCGTCGCGTGGCTTCTCAGCCATGATAGCCTCCACCACCTGCCCCTCCATCATCACCAACAAAATTAGCTCTATCATCTATCTATCTATCTATCTATCTGCACCATCATCCTCACCATCCTCAACAACACCATCATCATCTCTGAGCACCATCATCCTCACCATCATTACCAACACCATCAGCACCCACCTGGGCGTCCCTTTGCTTCTCAGCCATGATCGCCTCCACCAGCCGCCCTGCCTCAGTCTCTTCTGCCAAGCTCTGCCTCTCCATAGCACGCCGTCGCTCAAGAAGCGCGGCTTGGCCGGTGAACAGACGCACCTTGGGGTGTGTGTGGGGTGTTTGGGGTGGTGGGATGTGTGTGTGGGGGGTTAAAATAAGTTTAAAGTTTCGAAAAGAGAAATCAGCAGTTAGAGGAGACGAGATATAAGGACAAAATATTAGAAAGGGCCTCTGCCTTTCCATTGCACGCCGTCTCTCAAGAAGGGCGGCTTGACCAGTGAACAGATGCAACTTGGTGTGTGGTGTGTGGTGTGTGTGTAAGATAAGAAATCAAATCTTCTTTCGGTTCACAACCAGCTGCCTGCCACCAATACCATCATCCTCACAAACACCATCATCATCAACACCATCACCACCATTCTCACCAAACACCATCATCACCAACACCTTCATTTCCAGCACCATCACCACTATCCTCACCAACACCATCATCACCAACACGATCGACATCAACACCATCATCACTGTCCTCACCAACACCAGCCGCACCAGGACCCACCAGCACCAGGCGCACCAACACACAGCAGCACCCGGCGCGCACCACACCCAGCAGCGCCACCGACCATGACCATGCCGAACCCACACCCTGCATCACCAGGCCACAACCACCGGCAGGGCCCCATCTCCCCAAACACCATCAGCACCATCCGAACCAGGACCCATCAGCACCATTCTCACCAACACCCAGCAGCACACAGGCGCACCAAAAACCATCCGAACCAACACCATCCTCACCCTCCTCACAGCACCGTTGAGCACTCAAAACACCATATCACCATTCTCCACCAACACCAGCATTCACCAGCATTCCTCACCATACACCAGCAGCTACCATCTCACAACCACCCTCATCCACAGCCTCAGCAATCCACCATCACTGGCCTCACCAACACCATCACCTCCCTACAACACCATCAAGCAGCCCCCAAGCACACTATCCACCGACACCATCATCCACCATTCTCACCCACCACCCATCCCACCAGTCTCACCAACCACAGATACCAACACCACCATCACGGTCGCACCAGCACCACAGCCTCAGCAACCACCACAGCACCAGCAGCACGAACAGGAGCATCATCGGGTCCTCACCAGCACCCACCAGCCGCAGGAAACACCACCAGCCACCATGCTCACCGACACCAGCATGAACCACGCCACCAACACCGCCGCGCACGAACACCAGCCGCCCCAACACCAGCCGCACCCAGCCGCACGTAAACACAAGCCGCCCCAAACACCAGCAGCACGAACAACCAGCCGCCCCAACACCAGCAGCACCACAGACCACACTCAGCCGCACCGGAGCACCAAACACCTAGCCGCACCAGGATCACGAGCCGCACCAACACCAGATGCACCAGGCGCCCAACACCCGCGCCCAAATCACGAGGCCGCCCCTAGCACCAGAGCACCAGTAGCATCCAACCCCAGCATCACCAGCCGAGCAATAGCCGCAGCACCAGCCGCACCAACACCAAATCACCCGCAGCACCAACACCAGCAGCACCATAGAGCACCAACACCAGCCGCACAGAAAACAGCAGTTACCAACACCAGCAGCACCAGGCGACCAACCCCATCTCACCACCACAGCATCATCCCAACACCATCATCACCATTATCACCAACACCGTCCTCACCATCCTCACTAACACCATCCTCACAAAAACCATCCTCACCATTATCACCAACACCATCCTATCCAACACCATCATCACCATCCTCCCCAACACCATCCTCCCCAACACCATCATCACTATCCTCACCAACACCATCATCACCATTATCACCAACACCATCATCACCATTGTCATCAACATCATCACCATCCTCACCAACACACCAGTCACCAACACCATCCTCCCCAACACTATCATCACCAATATCACCAAAACAATCCTCACCAACACCATCATTACCAACACCATCCTTACCAACATCATCATTACCAACACCATCATCACCAACACCATCCTTCCCAACACCATCGTCACCATCCTCACTAACACCATCCTCCCCAACATCATCATCACCATTATCACCAACACCATCCTCACCAACACCATCATTACCAACACCATCATCACCATTATCACCAATACCAATCTCACCAACACTATTATTACCATCCTCATCAGCACCACCATCACCATTATCACCAACACCATCATTACCAACACCATGATCACCATTATCACCAACACCAATATCACCAACACTATTATTACCATCCTCATCAGCACCACCATCACCATTATCACCAACACCATCATCACCAACACAACCCAAAGCAGCTGGTGAAGAGACCCACCTTGGCTTGTGTATCAGCCAATAGCTGCCGTGTACGCTGCTCTGGTTACTCCAATTAGGCCATAGCATGGACCCCACTCACCACATGGCCCCCAGAACCCACCCCCCACGGCCCCCACCTCCTAGAACCCAACACCCCATGGCCCCCATAACCCACAGCCCCCACCTCCTAGAACCCAACCCCCCATACCCACCTTCGCTTCTGTATCTGCCAAACGCTGACGTGTACGCTGCTCTGATGACTTCAAAGAGGCTCGCTCAGCTGCCAGAATCTGCGGGGACACACAAAGGTGATGATAATTATGATGGCCGTGTTGGTGGCATCGGCCTTCAGAATGTGGACCAGTCATGCATTCACCAACACATGCACACATGTGATGATGGCGATGATGATGATAATGATGATGAAGATGGTGATGATAACGATTATGGTGATGATAATGGTGACGATGGTGATGATAATGATGATGATGATGGCGATGCAAATGATGATGGCGATGCAAATGATGATGGTGGCTATTGTTGGACCTGCCATGAGAGCAAACCTTGAAGAAGCATCGAACCGGCTTTCAGGGTGTAGACCAACATAGCATACACTGATACATACACCGCAATAGACACCTGCTTTTGAGTGTGCTTTTGTGTATGTATGTTTGTGTGCGGGGGGCAATCAAGCACCATGCCAGCTGCCAGACAAACTAGCTAGCTGCAGGTTTGGCCCATATGTGGGTGAAAGGGGGTGTCTAGAAGCTGCTACGCTTTGCGCACTTTACCCATCAACTGCGTTTTAGAAAGGTAAGATGGAACCGTTTTCACGGGGGTGGGGGTGGGTAGGTTCAGCTGATCAGCACTGTTTCTTTTTTTAGCTACGCAAGAGAGGGAGAGAGAGAGAGAGAGAGAGAGAGAGAGAGAGAGAGAGAGAGAGAGAGAGAAACACACTCCCACGACCACTCACCTGTTCTCTGCGTTGGAGCTCTGCATCAAACCAAGCTGCATCGGCCTGTGCTTGTGCCTTCAATGTCATCTCTTCCATCTTTGCACGAGACTCCATGCGCTCACCCTCAAGATCCAGCAGGTTAGCGGTTGCAGAGGCTTGGTCCTCAGCCAAGGTACGCAAACGCCGCTCAGCATCAGCCTGGGCATAGCAGGTTCAGTCAGCACTTCAAAAAGCATAACACGTAAACGTAACAGCATGTACAAAAGATCCAGCAGGTTAGCGGTTGCAGCGGATTGATCCTCAGCCAAGGTACGCAAACGCCGCTCAGCGTCAGCCTGGGCATACTGGTTGTAGATTCAGACATTATACTGAAAAAACAAAACATGTTTGAGAGCATGTATAAAAGATCCAGCAGGTTAGCGGTTGCAGCGGCTTAGTCCTCAGCCAATGGATGTAAACACCGTTCAGCATCAGCCTTGGCAGAGCATGTTCAGTCAGCATGTGAAATAACAACAAAACACATTTAAAAGCATGTTCAAAAGATCCAGCAGGTTAGCGGTTGCAGCGGCTTGGTCCTCAGCCAAGGTACGCAAATACCGCTCAGCATCAGCATGCGCATAGCAGGTTCAGTCAGCATGTTCAAAAACAATCAAAACGTTTAACAGCATGTTCAAAAGATCTTCAGATTAGCGTTTGCAGAGGCTTGGTCCTGTGCCAATGTCAGCAAACGCCGATCATCATAGGCCTGTGCATAGTAGGTTCAGACAGCTTTTGCAGCAGCTTGGTCCTCTGCCAATGTACACAATCGCCGCTCAGCATCAGCCTGGGCATAGGATGTTCAGACATCATGGCAAAACATAAAAACGTTTAACAGCATGTTCATAAGACCTAGCAGGTTAGCGGTTGCACAGGCTTAGCCCTCAGCCAATGTATGCAAACACGGCTCAGCATCTGCCTGGGCAGAGCATGTTCAGTCAGCACAATAAACAAAAAATACAAGTGATCGAAACAGCATGTTCAAACTATCCAGAAGGTTAGCGGTTGCAGCAGCTTGGTCCTCAGCCAATGGATGCAAACACCGATCAGCATCAGCCTGGACATAGCAGGTTCAGTCAGCACTTCAAAAAGCAAAACACGAGAACGTAACAGCATGTACAAAAGATCCAGCAGGTTAGCGGTTGCAGCGGATTGAGCCTCTGCCAAGGTATGCAAGCGCCGCTCAGCACCAGCCTGGGCAGAGCATGTTCAGTCAGCACGCTTAAACAAAACAAGTTGAACAGCATGTTCAAAATATCCAGCAGGTTCGCGGTTGCAGCGGCTTAGTCCTTAGCGAACATCCGCAAACGCTGCTCAATGAAACAGCATGTTCAAAGATCCAGCACGTTAAAAAGCACGTTAAAAAACAATCGCATATAAACGTTAATCAGCACAATCAGCACGTTAAAATCGCAGATCAGCACGTTCAAAAACAATCGGATATAAACGTTCCAGCATGTTCAAAGATCCAGCAGGTTAGCGGTTGCAGCAGCTTGGTCCTCAGCTAATGTACGCAAACACGGCTCAGCATCAGCCTGGGCAGAGCAGGTTCAGTCAGCAAGTAAACAAAAAATTAAAAGCATGTTCAAAATGTCCAGAAGGTTAGCAGCTGCAGCAGCTTGGTCCTCAGCAAATGGACATAAACGCCATTAGCATCGGCCTGGGCATAGTATGTTCAGTCAGCATGTTAAAAAAATAAGGTTTAGAACTTGTTTAGCAGCATGTTAAAAATATAAATCAGGTTAGCGGTTGCAGGCGTAGTCCTCAGCCAAGGTATGCAAACGCTCAGCATCAGCCTTTGCATACATGTTTGGTGTGGGTGTGGGTCATTGGATGTGTCAAGATATTGATGCACCGCCCCTTCTTCTGCCAGCCTCGCCAAGCGTGTCCGCCTGGACATCTCATGCCCCCCCCCCCCCCCCCCCTCCAGCAAACAATAAACAAAACGACCACTGGCATACCTTGTTTAGATCGTCCTCGACCGACAGCTGAGCCACCAGCACCTCTCTTCTAGCTGCTTGCTGCGCCGCCCCTTCTTCTGCCAGCGTCGCCAACCGTGTCCGCCTTGACATCTCGTGCTCTCCCTTCAAACGCCTTGTCTCCTCCTCTGCCTCCCACTCACGCATCTTGTTACGCTGCTTGGCGGCTAGCTCTGCCTGCTTGGAGTACACCTGGTGGGATGCAAGGCAGGAAGTCGTTTGTGCGTGCCGGGGTGGTAGTGGTGGTGTGTGTATGGTGGGAAGGAGATGTGTGTGTGTGGTGGAGGTGAGGTGTACCTGTACGCCTGTACATATCGTGCCCTGCCTTTAAGCACCTTGCCTCCTCCTTGGCTTCACACTAACGCATCTTGTTACACTTCGTGGCCACTAGCTCCGACTGCTTGGAGTACACCTAATGGGTCCATGTGTTTGTTTGCATTTGAGTTTCTCTTTTCTATGGGAAGGTTCCTTCAATTTTCACTTTTCAACAGCCCGGCTAGCTCCACCTGTTTGGAGTTCACCTGGTGGGATGCAAGGCAGGAAGGTGTGTGTGTGTGCCAGGGTGGTAGTGTGCCTGTACATGTCATGCTCTGCTTTCAAACGCCTTGCCTCCTCCTCGGCCTCCCACTCTCGCATCTTGTTACGCTGCTTGGCGGCTAGCCCCGCCTGCTTGGAGTACACCTGTTGGGTCCATGTGTTTGTTTGTTCGTTTCTGATTGTTGACGTTTTCAGTACACCTGGTGGGATGCAAGGCAGGCAGGTGTGTGTTCATTGGTTGGTTTCGCTTTGAGAGTGTGCGTGTCAATCTATCCGCCTGTTTGGAGGACACCTGGTAGGGTGCAAGGCAGGCAGGTGTGTGTGTGTTCATTTGTTTGTGCTGGGGTGGTAGTGTATGTGTGCCGGGGTGGTAGTGGTGGTGTGTGTATGCCGGTGGTGGTGTGGTGTGGTGTGGTGTGTGTGTGTGTGTGGGTGGGTGGGGGGGGGGTACGTGTACACCTGTACATGTCATGGTCAGGCTTCAAGCGCCTTGCCTCCTCCTCTGCCTCCCACTCATGTATCTCGTTTCGTTGCTTGGCGGCTAGCTCTTCCTGTCTGGAGTACACATGCAAGGCAGGAAGGTGCGTGTGGTGGGGCTGCTTGGCGGCTAGCTCTGCCTGTCTGGAGTACACATGCAAGGCAGGAAGGTGTGTGTGCGTGCCGGTGTGTGGTGTGTGGTGGGGTACACATGCAAGGCAGGAAGGTGTGTGTGCGTGCCGGTGTGTGGTGTGTGCCGGTGTGTGTGTGTGTGGTGGGGCTGCTTGGGGTGAACAGTAATTTTGTATGTGTTCACCCCCTACCCTTCACCCCCCCCCCCCCCCCACACACTTACACCCTAAATACCCCCTTCCCCCCCCACACACACCCCACCCTTAATAGCGTTCAACATTACGCACCTCATCCCTCAGCTTTGCCTGAGCCGCTGACTTGATGTTCTCTTGCTCCAGTGCCCACATGCGCTGCCGGGCATGAAATTCAAGCGCCTTGATGCCTTCATCCTCCTGACAATCACGCACAGTGTATGTGATATATATATATATATATATATATATATATATATATATATATATATATATATATATATGTGTAACAGGGCAGCAGACACAGGTTATATACAAAACAGGGCAACAAACACACGTTGTATATGTAAATATAAAATGTGCTGCTGTGCATGGAGCTCAAGCGCCTTGATGCCTTTGTCCTCCTGACAATCACACACAGCGGATTTGAGGATACAAAACAGGGGGGACGATACAAATACAGCAATACACATTTATTTTGTGCTGCCGTGCATTGAACTCAAGCGCCTTGATGCCTTTGTCCTCCTGACAATCACACACCGCGGATTTGAGGATACAAAAAAGGGCAACAAACACATGTTATATTTATAAGCTTTGTGCCAACTTTAATATTTCGATTTAATGCTGCGCGTATGGTATATATAAATATACAACAAACACATGTTAAATATAGTTTTTTGCCAATTTTTAATCTTTTGATTTAATGCTGCGTGTACGGTATATATAAATATAAACCCACCTCTTTTGCCTGTAGCTGCATGGCCATCATCTCCTTTTTGTGTTGTACATCAGTCTTCAAAGAAGCCAGCTCAGCATGCCACTCTTGTCGCATGGATGCAAGGTTGCTTTGATAAGCGGCTTCTACCAGTCCCACCTGAGAAAGTGGTGGGTTTAGGGATTAGGGTTTAGGATTAAATGGAAAACAAATAAGTCGTATGGACCTTAAGTCTTCACCCTTGCACATATTTGGTATAACACTGGGCCGTACAAACATACACAAACCACTCTTGTTGCATGGGTGCAAGGTTGCTTTGATAAGCAGTCTCTACCAGTCCCACCTGAGACAGTGGTGTGTTTGGCGCTTAGGGTTTTGGATTTAAATTATGAAAAATCACAAAAATCATACGTTGCATGAACCACTCTTGTCGCATGGATGCAAGGTTGCCCTGATAAACGTCCTCTACCAGTCCCACCTGAGAAAGTAATGGGTTTGGGGCTTAGGGCTTATATTTAAATGGGGGAAAACGAAAACAAAACACACACATTATAAGTCGCATGAAGCACTCTTGTTGCATGGATGCAAGGTTGCTCTGATAAGCTGTCTCGTCCAGTCCCACCTCTTAAAGTGGTAGGTTTAGGGAACAAATAAGTCATATGGACTTTTGGTCTTCACCCTTGCACATATTTGGTGTACCCCTGGGCCGCACAATCATACAAACACCACTCTAGCTGCATGGATGCAAGGTTGCTCTGATAAGCTGTCTCTACCAGTCTAACCTGAGACAGTGGTGGGTTTGGGGCTTAGGGTTTAGGATTTAAATGGGACAGGAATGAAGAAGAAGAAAAAAACATTAATAATCGCATGAAGCTCTCATGTCGCATGGATGCAAGGGTGCTCTGATAAGCTGTCTATACCAGTCCCACTTGATAATTGTAGGTTTAAGGATTAGGGTTTGGGTTTAAAAGGAAAACAAATGAGTCGTATGGACCTTAAGTCTTCACCCTTGCACATATTTGGTATAACACTGGGCCGTACAAACATACACAAACCACTCTTGTCACATGGGTGCAAGGTTGCTCTAAAAAGCGTCCTCTACCAGTCCAACCTGAGATGATGGTGAATTTAGGGATTAAGGTTTTGGTTTTAAAGGAAAACAAATAAGTCGTATGGAATTTTGGCCTTCACCCTTGCACATATTTGGTATACCCCTGGGCCGTACAAACATACACAAACCACTCTTGTCACATGGGTGCAAGGTTGCTCTAATAAGCGGTCTCTACTAGTCCCACCTGAGAAAATGGCGAGTTTGGGGCGTAGGGTTTAGGATTTAAATGAGGGAAACGAAATGAAAGAACATACATAGGTTAATACTGGATCCACAGTTTTCAGAGTACGAAAACATTAACCAGGCCCGAGAAAACGGTGGCCAAAGTCTCAAATAAAAAATAAAAGCGTGCAAAAACGATTAAGTGGCCTAGAGCAATCGCTCCCATTATCACTGGCACGATCACTATCAGTATCACAGTCACTATCACAACTACAGCTGCACACAATGTTCAATGTCTGTTTTAATCAGAGCTGCCACACACAAAAAAGCAATCACTGGACCCACTTATTTTAGTTTCTTAGCTTTGGATTTGCCACCTAGTCCACTGGTAGGATTAATCAGGTAGCTGCCGTGCAACAGACCAAGACGTAGACACTTCAGAGCCTGCTCATCTTGACAACCTAAAGGAACTTATAGAATGAGGGAGTGGTTTCATAATCTCAGATTAACATACAAAGTGTGCAAAAAACGATCAAGCGTGCCTGAAAGTTCACTGGATCCACTTGTTGTAGTTTACTAGCTTTGGCTTTGTCACCTAGTTGAGCAGTTCCAGAGCCCATGGAGATCTCTGATGACAGGCTGGCATACATATGGACCCCGCCTGTTTCAGTTTCTCTACTTTGGCTTTGTCATCCAGTCGAGTGGTTTCGGCAACCATGGCAATATCTGATGCCAGGCTGGCATATATATGGAACACACCCGCTTCAGCTTCTCCGCTTTTGCTTTGTCATCTAGCCGAGTGGTTTCAGCGCCCATGGAGATCCCTACATTGAGCTGAACCCAAATAGTTCAGGAGCACTGTTTATTTTTTGTTGCCAGGTAGAGAGCTGCCTTTACGTGTATATATGTATACACTGTATATATGCCTGGCTGGCATGTATATGGAACACACCTGTTTCAGTTTCTCTGCTTTGGCTTTGTCATCCAGTCGAGTGGTTTCAGCTGCCATAGCAATCTCGACATTTCGTAGCTGCTCACGCCTCTCGGCTTGAAGTGCCATGATCTGCTGCCGCTCAGAGTTCAGAGAGGCAGCTTGCATAGCCACTGCCTTGGAACGAACTTCAAGCTCCGAAACCACCTTTCTTCTGCGAGCTAGAGCCTCTTCAGCATCCTCAATCCGCTTGCGATCCTGTACACAGTAGCACATACGTATATGCTTAAACTAGCTGGCTGGCTCGTAGAGCTAGGTACAAGCAGGCTTGCTTAGCTTACACAAAAAGCAGTGCCAAGTTCAGGTAAACGCTCACCTGATAGAAAGCTGTGCAGGCGGTGATCCCTTCCCAGATTAGGGGTTGTGTGGGGGTGGGGGTGTTGTGTGGGGTTTGTGTGGTGTGGGGGAGGGTCTTCGAGCTAGAACCTCTTCAGCATCCTCAATCTGCTTGCGATCCTGTATTTAGAGGGTGCCAAAATTAGGTTACCCTGTCGTTGCACAATTGAACGAACGGGGAAGAATTCGAATTCCGAATCCCACACTGCCTAGTTTCGATAGTTAGTGCGCCCTAATTGACGGCTATCTATAGGGAAATCTTCGTGGTGCTCGCGGGAGTGGTTGGCGGTGGCGGAAATGTTGACATGTGGAAAGCTAAGAGGTGCGGATTTCAGGGCAGCAGCGAGTTGTTGCATGCCTCTTCTGTATCCTCAATCTGCTTGCGATCCTGTATCCATTCATATTATTTATAAACATCATGTTTATGTACGTCATGTTTACATACGTCATGTTTATATACGTCTTGTTTATATACGTCATGTTTATCTACGTCATGTTTATATACGTCATGTTTATATACGTCATGTTTATCTACGTCATGTTTATATACGTCATGTTTATCTACGTCATGTTTATCTACGTCATGTTTATCTACGTCATGTTTATATACGTCATGTTTATATACGTCATGTTTATATACGTCATGTTTATATACGTCATGTTTATATACGTCATGTTTATATACGTCATGTTTATATACGTCATGTTTATATACGTCATGTTTATATACGTCATGTTTATATACGTCATGTTTATATACGTCATGTTTATATACGTCATGTTTATATACGTCATGTTTATATACGTCATGTTTATATACGTCATGTTTATATACATCATGTTCATATACATCCTGTTTATATACGTCCTGTTTATATACGTCATGTTTATATACATCATGTTTATATACGTCATGTTTATATACGTCATGTTTATATACGTCATGTTTATATACGTCATGTTTATATACGTCATGTTTATATACGTCATGTTTATATACGTCATGTTTATATACGTCATGTTTATATACGTCATGTTTATATACGTCATGTTTATATACGTCATGTTTATATACGTCATGTTTATATACGTCATGTTTATATACATCATGTTCATATACATCCTGTTTATATACGTAATGTATTTTGCTTTTTGTTTATGTTTATATACATCATGTTTGTTTGTTTTTATTTTGTGTACATCATTTCTTGTATACATCCAGATAATCCTTGAAGTTTGCACAAACAAAAATAATACCAAGCCCCCACCCCCCACACCTACTGCACCCACCTACTGCCACCCCCCCAACACCCCAACCACCCACCCCCTCCTAAATGAACAGCTCCAGCTGTGCTTCCGGATAATCCCTGAAGTTTGCACAATCATAAATAACACCAGGCCCCCACCCCACACACCTACTACATCCACCCCACACACCTACTACATCCACCCAACACACCTACTACATCCACCCCACACACCTACTACATCCACCCAACACACCTACTACATCCACCCCAACCCCCCACCCCACACACATACTACATCCACCCCACACAACTACTACCCCCACCCCAACCCCCCACCCCACAGACCTACTACATCCTCCCACACACCTACTACATCCACCCCACACCCCCACCTCACACACCTACTACATCCACCCCACACACCTCCTACCACCACCTCACACACCCACCCCCACCTGCATGAACAGCTCCAGCTGTGCTTCCGGATAATCCTTGAAGTCAGAATAAGCCACCGCCTCCGGCAGCGGATCAAATGTGGTGCTAGCTGGCTTTAGCTCTTCAGGGGTGGCTTTGCGCAACTTGTGTGAATCCTGTAGTAAACCTTTCATGTTGACTGGAGGAGGGCCTGGAAGGTTGGGTTGGGTTGGGTTGGGTTGGGGTGATGAAGCAGACCCTTCATGTTAACTAGAGGAGGGCCTGAAAGGTTGTGGTGGAATAGGGGGGGGGGGGGGGGGGGGGGGGGGGATGAAGCAGACCCTTCATGTTAACTAGAGGAGGGCCTCAAAGGTTGGGGTGGGGGAGGGTGGGGGGTGGGGGGAGGGGAGGAGGAATGGAGCAGACCCGTCATGTTGACTGGAGGAGGACCTGAAAGGTTTGAGTGGTTGGTGGAGAGAAGGTGGGGGGGGAAGAAGCAGACCCTGGATGATGACAAGAGGAGGGTTTGGGAATTTGTCGAGGGTGGTGGGGTGGGAGGGGGTGGTGGTTGGGGTGGGTGGGAGGGCAAAAGGAATGATGCCCCATAGTTCAAGGCAAAGATAATCCTGTAGTTAGCTGTTCACTGGGGTAGTGCTTGAATAGTTGGGGAGGGGTGATGGGTGGGGTGGGGTGGCTTTGCGTAACTTGTGTGAATCCTGCATTTAATTGTTCATGTTGACTGGAGGAGGGCCTGAAAGGTTGGGGTGGGGTGGGGGGAGGGTGGGGGAGGAAAGGAGTCCCCAGGGGGGCGGGGGGCGGGGGGCGGGGGGGAACGGGGGGGAAGGATGAGTATCCCAACACAATGGGGAAGTACTTGTTTAAACCAGCTGGCTTGATATGGTGGTGGTGGAGGAGGGGAGGAAGGAAGGGGTATCCCAACACAACAGCACATATGTATATGTTAAAACTAGCTGGTTGGCTCGGGGAGCTAGCTACAAGCAGGCTTGCCTCTCCTGCACAAGAAGCAGTGCCAAGCTCAGGTCAACACTCACCTGATGGAAAGCTGTGCAGGTGGTGCACTGTGTCAAGATAAGGGGTTGCGTGGGTGTGGGGGTGTAGTGTGGGGTTGGTATGGTGTGGACGAGGGGGTGGCCGCCTGCACACAAAGCAGTGCCAAGCTAAGGTCAAAAATCACCTGATATAAAGTTGTGCAGGTGTTGCTCCGTATCAAGGTAGGGCTGTTGTGAGGGGCTGGGGGTGTAGTGGGGTGTTCGTATGGTGTGGGGGACGGGGTGGGGGCCTGCATAAAAAGCAGTGCCAAGCTCAGATGAACACTCACCTGATAGAAAGCTGTGCAGGCGGTGTTCCGTGTCCAGAGACATCAGCTGGTCCCGCATTGACATGAAGTACGCAACCACGAAGAAGTACAGGAAGTCCGGTCCTTCAGTAAAGATGTGGTCACATAACTGTGGAGATAATAAAAAGAATTGTCACATGTCACATGGAGATGTCACACGTCACATGTCACATGGAGATAATAAAAACAATTGTCACATGTCACATGTCACATGGAGATAATGAAAACAATTGTCACATGTTGTTTTTCGTAGTATTGGATTTGGAAAGCCTCCGTCATGAAAGCAGGGTTGGAGAGAATAAAACAAACGCAAATTGGTGCGCCATGCCACAGGCATGATATGAAGGGAACCCTCCCGTTTGCATGCATGTGTGCATACTGGAGAATAGCTACCATGTTGGGTTTATTTGGTTTCGCATACCCTCAGCGCCAGAGCTTGGACTACTGACTTACCAAAGAGAATGATACTAATTAAATTGGGGGGGGGTGGAGGAGGGACGGCGGGGAGGGAGGGGTCCTGCTGTTGGTACGACAGGCTCACTGCCCTAGCAATACTAATTGTTACATGCTTTTTCGTAGGATTGGATTTGCAAAGCCTCCGTCATGAAAGCTGCGTTTCATGATCAGCGTTACCACCACCACCACCACCACCAATGCATTGTTATTTACTCACTCTCAGCCAGTCAGTCTTTGTCAAAGCTGTGTCATGTCCCAAGGCTGTGGTCCACAGCCATTAAGTCCGCCCCCCCACAACCAAAACATCACCACCACCATAGCCCCCCCCCACCCACCCACACCCACACCCACACACAGACCACCATAGCAACAACTCATCAAGCGCTGCCACCTGATCCACATACCCACCCTCAGCCAGTTGGTCTTTGTCAACGCCTCCGTCATGGAAGCTGTAGTTCATGATCAGCATTACCACTACCACCACCACTACCAAGTGCGCATGTGTTGGGGTATGCTGGTCATGAACCGCAGGTGTTGGTGGTGGTGGGGTAATGCTGGTCATGGTGGTGGTGGTAATGCTGGTCATGAACCACAGCATTACCCCCCCACCACCACCACCCCAACACCCAACAAGCTGCGGTTCATGATCAGCATTCATGATCAGCATTACCACCACCACCACCACCATAACAACAACAACACCCACCAACACCAATTGCATTATTACACAGTGTTTTTCAGCCAGGTCTAGGTTGCTCACCCCCTATTACAAGTCCCCACATGCACTTCCACGCTGCCTGCTCTACCCTCGAATATTATCAAGTGTTATGCACTGTCATGGTCTATACATAAAACTACAATTGGAAGGTGTTACGTGGGCTTATCTTGTGTCAACACTTGCATGCCTAAGCCATTGCCTGTGCCCATGCCATGTGATGTTCCCCCGCCGCCCCCTATACCTGTTGAGTATTATTCATTGTACTGCCGCAGACAGGGATCGACAAAAAATATTCGCCTGCCTATGCCTACGCAATGCAATATTGTATTCCCACGCTGCCAACAATACACGTTGGATACCATTCATTGTACTGCCACATACAGGGATTTAAAAAGAACACTCGCCTGCCTATGCCTACGCAATGTAACATGATGTTCCCACGCTGCCCACTATACGTGTTGAATACTATTCATGGTACTGCTGAAGACAGGGATCGACAAAAAACACTCCCCTGCCTATGCTTATGACAATGTAACATTGTATTCCCACACTGCCTACTAAACCTCTTGAATACCATTCATTGTACTGCCTAATACGGGGATTGACGAAAACAATACTCGCCTGCCTACACCAATGCAATGCATTGTAATATACTCACTGTCAGCCAGTTAGTCTTTGTCAAAGCTTTATCATGTCCCAAGGCTGTGGTCCACGGCCATTAAGTCCACCCCCCCCACAAACAAAGCACCACCACCACCACCATAACACCAACACTCACCAAAATCACCCCCCCCCCCCCCCCCCCCCCCCCCCCCCCCCCACACACACACACACCACCAAGCAACAACTCATCAAGCGCTGCCGCCTGATCCACATACCCACCCTTAGCCAGTTGGTCTTTGTCAACGCCTCACGTCACGAAAGCCGAGGTTCATGATCATCATTACCCACCACCATAGCAACAACACCGTGACAACAACACCCACCACCACCACCATACCAACAACTCATCAAGCGCTGCTGCCTGATCCACATACCCACCCTCAGCCATTCAGTCTCATTAAAAGCCTTGTCATGCCCAATGGCTGTGGTCCATGGCCATCATGTAAGCCACCACGACCACCACCATAACACCACCACCACCACGAACATTACAGCAACACTCACCACCACCACCACCATAACAACAACAACAACCTCTCAAGCGCTGCCGCCTGATCCACATACCCACCCTCAGCCAGTTGGTCTCTGTCAAAGCGTTGTCATGCCCCACGGCTGTGGTACATGGCCATCATGTACGCCACCACCACCACCATCACCACCACCACTTAAGCCCCCACCACCACCACCACGACCACCACCATACCAACAGCTCATCAAGCCCTGCCGCCTGATCCACATACCCACCCTCAGCCAGTTTGTCTTTGTCAAAGCCTCCGTCATGAAAGCACTCAGCTGCTCCCAGGCCAAGCTTCCAAAGCCAGTGCGTAGTATTGCCTTCATATGTAGCGCCAGCTGGGAATCATGGAACATAAGCATATCCTGCATGGTCAATGGTGGATATGTACTGCTATCAATTGCATATCAAACGGTGCACTGTGACAAGTGAAAAGAAAAAAACTGGCGTGAGCTGCTCCCAGGCCAAGCTTCCAAATCCAGTGCATATGGCCTTCATATGTAGAGCTAGCTGGGAATCATGGAACATCAGCATATCATGTGGGCGTGTAGTGGTGTGGTTAGTCGTGGTGCGGTGTGTGTTTTGTTGTGTGTTGTGTTGTGTGTTGTGTTGTGTGTTGTGTTGTGTGTTGTGTTGTGTGTTGTGTTGTGCGTTGTGTGTTGTGCGTTGTGTGTTGTGTGTTGTGGTGTGTGTAGTGGTGTGGACATTATGGTATTTTTGTTTTTAACAGTTGGCAGAGGTGGTTGATTAGGCCCATTAAGACAGTTACACTACTGATTATGTCGCACACATGAATGACACATAAACTCCCCTGCTGATACCCCCTTCACATGAACAAATCACAGGCCATAGAGGAACATCCAAGCACACATGCAGTCAACCAGCAGGTCTAGTGTAAGCCAGCATGTGTAAGGTGGTGGTGGTGGTGTGTGTGTGTGTGTGTGTGTGAGTGTGTGTGTGAGTGTGTGTGTGTGTGTGTGTGTGCGTGCGTGTGTGTGTGTGTGTGTGTGTGTGTGTGTGTGTGTGTGTATGTGTGTGTGTGTGTGTGTGTGTGTGTGTGTGTGGGGGGGGGGGGGGGGGGGGGGGGGGAGAGTGATCATAATTATATGAGGTGAAACTGCAGCTGAACTAGCACGCCAAATGGGGGTGTATAGGAACCTCTCAAACCAGCCACAAAAAAACCAAGCACATAAGCAGTCAAAGCAACCACATAAGCAGTCAAAGCAACCACATAAGCAGTCAAACCAACCACATAAGCAGTCAAAGCAGCACGCCCCTAGGGGGATGTGGGAACCTCTCAAATCATCCAGTTGGTGATAATAGGTATATATACAAAATAGACCGGTAGGTTACTCATGTGCCGACATATGTAGGTTACTAATGAAAAATGAAAGAATATGTAGGTTACTAATGAAAATATGTAGGTTACTAATGAAATATATACCGGTAGGTTACTCATGTGCCGACATATGTAGGTTACTAATGAAAAATGAAAGAATATGTAGGTTACTAATGAAAATATGTAGGTTACTAATGAAAATATGTAGGTTACTAATGAAATATATACCGGTAGGTTACTCATGTGCCGACATCGACACATTAGTCTGGTGTAAGCCATCATATGTATGGTGTTGGCCGGTGAGGGCAGTGGTGGTGGGGTTGGGGTGGGGAGGGTAGTGGGGGGGGAGGATGAGTGTAGTAGGGGAGGAGGTGGGGCGGGGTGAGGGTAGTAGGGGTGGGGGTGGGGGCGGGGTGAGGGAAGTGGTGGTGGTGGGGTGAGGGTGAGGGTGGGCGTGATACGAAATATACAAAGCACACCTCCATTCAAACCAGGACGCCCAAGGGGGGATGTGGGAACCTCTCAAACCATTCAGTTTGTGATAATAGTGGTATACAAAAAAAGCTACTGATAAGTTACTCATGTGCCAAATTAAGACATGGACAGATTAATATGGTGGAAGCCAATATATGTATGGTGGTGGTGGTGGTTGCGTGTGGGGGGGTGAGGGTAGTGGTGTGTGTGTGGGGGGGTGAGGGTAGTGGTGTGTGTGTGGGGGGGTGAGGGTAGTGGTGTGTGTGTGGGGGGTTGAGGGGGTAGTGGTGTGAGTTGTGGGGGGGTGAGGGGTAGTGGTTGTGTGTGGGGGGGGTTGAGGGTAGTGGTGTGTTGTGTGTGTGGGGGGGGGGGGGGGGGGGGGGGGGGGGGGGGGGATCGGAAATATGTGAAGCGCACCTGCAGTCGAACAAGCACGCCCAATGGGGGATGTGGAAACCTCTCAAACCAGCCACGAGTCCAGTTGATGAGGATGGTGGCTAGCAGCTCAAACAGAGTCTCAGGCCCCCCTCCAGCAGATGCACCCGCACCGCCACTTGCAGTGGCAAAGAGCTTGACAAAGGGAAACACAATACCGGGGATAAATCCAGCTTCAGCTGCAGAGGGACAGACAATATTATATGGGAGATGATGAGGGGCAGTGGGACAGGATGGTGGGGGTGAAGGTGGTGGTAGTGGTGGTGGTGGGTGGATGCACCGCCACTTGCAGTGGCAAAGAGCTTGACAAAGGGAAACACAATACCTGGGGAAAATCCAGCTTCAGCTGTGCAGGACAGGCACGAATGTAGGGGAAATGACGAGGGGGTGGTGGGTAACAGGGGGGCAGGATGGTGGGGGTGAAGGTGGTGGTAGTGTAGGTGGTGGTGGGATGCACCGCCGCTTGCTGTGGCAAATAGCTTGACAAAGGGAAACACAATACCAGGGATGAAGCCAGCTTCAGCTGCACCAGGATATAATTAAGAGGGTTGCAGTGGTGAGAAGTGGGAGGGGATGGCGGTGGTGGGGGTGGTAGTGGGGGCGGGAATGGGGGGGGGGGGATGCATGGCCGCTCGCCGTGGCAAAAACTTGACCAAGGGAAAACATTACCTGGAATGAAGCCAGCTTCAGCTGCGCAGGGATAGTCAAGAATGCAGGGGATATTACGAGAGGGTGGTGGAGAACAGGGGGGCAGGATGGTGGGGGTGAAGGTGGGGGTTGTGTGGGTGGTGGTGGGATGCACCGCCGCTTGCTGTGGCAAATAGCTTGACAAAGGGAAACACACAACCGGGGATGAAGCCAGCTTCAGCTGCACCAGGATATAAGTAAGAGGGTTGCAGTGGTGAGAAGTGGGAGGGGGTAGTGCGGGGGCGGTGGTGGGGGTGGTAGTGGGGGCGGTGGTGGGGGTGGTAGTGGGGGCGGGAATGGGGGGGGGGGGGGGGGGGGGGGATGCATGGCCGCTCGCCGTGGCAAAAACTTGACCAAGGGAAAACATTACCTGGAATGAAGCCAGATTCAGCTGCACCGGGATATAGATTGGGGGGATACAGGGGTGATTAGTGGGAGGGGGTGAGGGTGGTATTGGTGGTGGTGGGTCGATGCACGGCCACTTGCAGTGGCAATAAGCTTGACAGAGGGAAACACAATACCGGGGATGAAGCCAGCTTCAGCTGCACAGGGATAGGCAAGCATGTAGGGGCAATGACGAGGGGGTGGTGGGGAACAGTGTGGCAGGATGGTGGGTGTGAAGGTCGTGGTAGTGGTGGTGGTGAAGGTGGGATACACTGATGCTTGCAGTGGCAAATAGCTTGACAAAGAGAAAGACAAGACCTGAAATGAAGCCAGCTTCAGCTGCACAGGGACAGAGGTTGGGGGGCTACAGGGGTGTAGGAGGGGATGGTGGGGGTGGGGGTAGTGGTGCACCAAGGGGGACATAATAGTAGGGATGAAGCCGGCTTCAGCTCTGGAGAGCAAGAGGGAGTGGACTGAGGGAGCAGAGTGAAAGGAGTGGCGGTTACAGGGGTGATACATGGAACATGATGACGATTGGGGGGTGGACGGGGTAGGGGTGGTGGTGGTGGTGGGGGGGGGGGGATGGCCGGGGTTGGGGTTGGGGTTGGAGTCGAGGGTTTGGGGGTGGACAGGGTGGGGGGTTGGGGTTGGGGATGGCGGGGGTTGGGTTTGAGGGTTGGGGGGTGGGGATGGCGGGTGTGGGTGGGTGGGTGAGGTTTGGCCAATAGTCGGTGGCAAATAGCTAGACAGAGGGGTACACAATACTACGAATGCAGCAGGTTCTAAAACGTCATTATAGGGCAGTCACGAAAATAGGAAAGAGGATGGATGGGGGGTAATGGTGGTTGTGGTGGTGGGTTAAAAGGCACTTTGTGTACCGCCAGACAACTCACCGAAGACTGGACACCAGTGCGCCAGGTGTTTCTGGTGGTTGTGGTGGTGGGTTCAAAAGGCACTATGTGTGCAGCCAGACAACTCACCGAAGACTGGGCACCAGTGCGCCAGGTGTTTCTGGTGGTGGTGGTGGTGGGTTCAAAAGGCACTATGTGTGCAGCCAGACAAATTACCGATGAATGGGCACCAGTGCGCCAGGTGTTTCTGGTGGTTGTGGTGGTGGGGTCAAAAGGCACTATGTGTGCAGCCAGACAAATTACCGAAGACTGGGCACCAGTGCGCCAGGTGCTTCTGGTGGTGGTGGTGGTGGGTTCAAAAGGCACTATGTGTGCAGCCAGACAAATTACTGAAGACTGGGCACCAGTGCGCCAGGTGTTTCTGGTGGTGGTGGTGGTGGGTTCAAAAGGCACTATGTGTGCAGCCAGACAACTCACTGAAGAATGGGCACCAGTGCGCCAGGTGTTTCTGGTGGTTGTGGTGGTGGGGTCAAAAGGCACTATGTGTGCCGCCAGACAACTTACCGAAGAATGGGCACCAGTGCGCCAGGTGTTTCTGGTGGTTGTGGTGGTGGGGTCAAAAGGCACTATGTGTGCAGCCAGACAACTCACCGAAGAATGGGCACCAGTGCGCCAGGTGTTTCTGGTGGTGGTGGTGGTGGGTTCAAAAGGCACTATGTGTGCAGCCAGACAAATTACCGAAGACTGGGCACCAGTGCGCCAGGTGTTTCTGGTGGTTGTGGTGGTGGGGTCAAAAGGCACTATGTGTGCAGCCAGACAAATTGCCGAAGACTGGGCACCAGTGCGCCAGGTTTTTCTGGTGGTTGTGGTGGTGGGGTTAAAAGACACTATGTGTACAGCCAGACAACTTACCAAAGACTGGGCACCAGTGCGCCAGGTGCGATAGGGTGTGAGCCAACTTTGACGCTACGGATTTGTTGAGAAGCGGGAACTTGTCGACAATCTGAAAGAGCGTTAGGGAACGGTGGAGAATTAGTGTACATTCAGGCAGGTTGGTGTTCATTCAGCCAAGTCAATGGTGACTACTGCTAGTTCCGGCTTACGCAGTGGTGTCCTTAACTTCACGTCCTGATAGTGGCTCATTACTCATATGTAACAATTTCAATTCCAATGTACATTCAGGCAGGTTGGTATCAGGTTTTTTTCTCCGTGCGACGCACCACGAATTGATAGATTCGGTGACCCTAGTGCAAAACGCTGCCCCCCCAACCCCGCGGAGTCCGAAGTTTGGTTGTGTGTGTGTGTGTGTGTTTGTGTGTGTGGGTGCGTGTGTGGGTGGGTGTGTGTGTGTGGGGGGGGGGGGGCTTTCTGACTTGCTTAGCCGGACCCATTTAGCGACATGCAGCGACAGGACGGCGACACATCGCTCACACAACATAATAGTGGTTGGTATGGTGTATACTGTGGGGCAGGACCAAAATTTCGTTGTGTATCACAGTTATTAAGACAGAAGCACAGGATGCTAGACACGCAGGATGACAGACAGACATCCAGACAAACAGACAGAGAAACAGACAGATAGACAGACAGACAATAAGTAGCCAGTAAACCAACTTTGCCACCTCCTCCCTGTAAACAGGTCTACCACCACGTCCTGCTTGTCTTCCCCAACGCAATGTGCTGCTACCCCCCGGAGAACCCAATCCACCAGCTGGACCAAGTGCGCGCCTCCTTCGCATCCCGGGCTATGATCATCAAGCACCAGCTACAGGTACTGCTAGAGCGGGGTTGATATGTTGTCAGCCACAAGCTGGTATAACAGTCAGACATACATATACACTAGCCAGAGGATGCCTCGACATGTGCATGCCCAATTCCTACCTTTGCATACGGGGGGTGAAGCGGTTTACTAGCAAGTGACTTGAAGTGACTTGAAGGAAGGGGTGAAGTGGTTTACTGGCAAGTGACTTGAAGTGACTTGAAGCAACCTCCTACCTTTGCATACGAGGGGTGAAGCGGTTTACTAGCAAGTGACTTGAAGTGACTTGAAGGAAGGGGTGTAGTGGTTTATTAGCAAGTGACTTGAAGTGACTTGAAGCAACCTCCTACCTTTGCATACGAGGGGTGAAGCGGTTTACTAGCAAGTGACTTGAAGTGACTTGAAGGAAGGGGTGAAGTGGTTTACTAGCAAGTGACTTGAAGTGACTTGAAGCAACCTCCTACCTTTGCATACGAGGGGTGAAGCGGTTTACTAGCAAGTGACTTGAAGTGACTTGAAGCGACTTGAAGGAAGGGGTGAAGTGGTTTACTAGCAAGTGACTTGAAGTGACTTGAAGCAACCTCCTACCTTTGCATACGAGGGGTGAAGCGGTTTACTAGCAAGTGACTTGAATTGACTTGAAGGAAGGGGTGTAGTGGTTTAGTAGCAAGTGACTTGAAGTGACTTGAAGCAACCTCTTACCTTTGCATACGAGGGGTGAAGCGGTTTACTAGCAAGTGACTTGAAGGCATCTCCATTGTGAGGCAGACGGAGGAGGAAGTCCCTGTAGCATGACAGTTTAGGGGGTGGGGGTGGGGTGCGGAAGATGGTGGGGAGGGGTCAAGGTCCGGGGTCTGTGGGTGAGTGTGGGAGGGGGGGTTGGGGGGGATGTGGGGGTGGGGGGGGAGTGAGGTAGAGGTGGGGGTGAGCGGTGGCAAGTGACTTGAAAGCATCTCCACCGTGCAGCAGGCGAAGGAGGAAGTCCCCTGTACCATGACAGTTTAGGGGGGTGGGGGGGTGGGGGGGGAGGGGTGATGGTGCGGGGTGGGGGAGTTATGGGGTGGGGTGGGGTATGGGGTGGGTTTGGGGGATTGTGGGGGGTGGGGGGAGGTAGAGGGGGATGGTAGGGGATGGGACTGGGGGGGGAGGGGTCTGGGGGTATGGCAGGGGGTGGGGGTGAGGTCAGGTTGGGGGTGGGGTGAAGTAGGGGCGGGTAGAGAGGGGTGGTGAGTGACTTGCAATGTCCATAGTAAGGCAGGAGGAAGTCCCTGCAGCCACTAAAACAGCAGCAACACAAAATGTAAAAGTTCAGCAGGTTGCAAGCTAGGCCGAAAGACACGTCGAAACCAGGCCCTTCTCAAGGAAGTATGGGTCGGCTATGCTATATAATATTAGTGAATACAAAATATTATATAATATTACATAATATTAGTCGGACGAGCCGACTCACCAGACTTTCAAATTTAATTGAAAAACTAATATTATTGTGACACTGTAATAATATTAGTAAGTATTAGTTTTTCAAACACTTATATTAGTTGCCGTTCCCTACAAGGAAGCGATAGCGATTTGAAATGCAAGGAGACAAAGAAGCACAACTGACCCAACTTACCAAATCAGCAGCCGGTACTTGGCGGGGTACTCGCCAGTGGTCGACAGCATGGCGCCTAGACGCTGGTGGTTCATACCCTCCTCCCCAGCTTCCAGGGGGGCCTTGTACAGCTTGGGTGGGGGGGCTGCGGACCGCCTAGGGGGCGGGGGTGGGCCTGTGACTGTAACTGGAGAGGTGGTACGGCGTACAGTGGGGGGCTTGCCTCTAGGAAAGGGGGGGGCTGGTTGGGCAAGGGGCGCCCTCCCATGGGGGAGGCTGCCATCTGACGTGGCAGTGCTGGGCTTGTACGTTTTGGTGTCATATGCATAGTGTGGAAGCTGTGTGGAAGCTGCATGTGTCGTTCCCTGGGTGTTGGCATCATATGCTTGGTGCGGCGGCTGGGTGTAAGATGGTCCTTGGGCAGAGGTGGCTGTGTAGTCGTTGCTCGTGGACTGCAACCCATCATTTGCTTGGTCATGCTGAGCTGTATCATGTACCTACGCCGCACAGGGAGGACGTAGGCATCAGATGCAATAAAGGAAAACATGAAAAATGCAGATGGTCCCTGGCCAGAGGTGGCTGTGTGGTCGTTGCTCGTGGACTGCACCCTATCACCTGCTTGCTCATCCTGGGCTGTATCATGTACCTAAGCCATACAGGGATGATAGGGGAATCGAATGCAGTAAATAGAAACACGACAAATGCAGACAGTCCATGGCCAGAGGTGGCTGTGTGGTCGTTGCTCGTGGACTGCACCCTATCACCTGCTTGCTCATCCTGGGCTGTATCATGTACCTACGCCGCACAGGGAGGATGTAGGCATCAGATGCAATAAATAGAAAACATGACAAATGCAGACAGTCCATGGCCAGAGGTGGCTGTGTTGTTGCTGCTTATGGACTGCACCCCATTAATTTCTTGGTCGTCCTGAGCTTTATCATCAACCTACGCCGCAAAGGGAGGATATGGACATCAAACACAAGAGAGGAAAACATGACAAATGCACAATTTGGCACCATTATAGGGTTAAGGTCAATATCGTCCATGTTGCAATATGATCTTATATAATAAACTATATATTATGATATTGTATGATATATTATGCGATACCAAAAAACAGTTGTCCTGATAGTGACATTTGCAAGAAAATCGTTACCGATATATATTACACACTATAGTATATGTCCCCCCGACACGTGTACGCGCCAGACCAGCAGAGGCAGTGGAATCATCTAATTGGCCTGCACAGCATATTGTACGATATAAAATATATAAATGGTCAAGAGCCCCCAAGAGTCACCCCTTTGTCCGTTCATTTTTTTGTGTGTGCGGCCAACGACCGACATAAAGCCTGACAAGTCAGCCAACGTTCTTGTCATAATGTTCACTCCGCTTAGATTCCATTCAACAATTTCGGCCCGCTTGCAACGTTACTAGGATGTCAATAAACCTGAATCAGACAAGAAGCAGCAGTTTTTACCTCTATTGTACCGTGTCTGTTTGTGACGTCAACCAAGAATGTCTTGTTCTAATAACCGTATCGTACATAATAATATGATGCAATTATGTATGGTATCATATTATCAAAGGTCATAAAACTCGCAGCTTGTGGTGGCACGCAACATATGATCCAAATAGCCCGGTACTCCGGACCTGACAAACGTGGGGGTAACAATATGCATGCTCATGCTAGTAAGCCATGAATATAATAACCGGGTTTAAAGCCGTGGCCAGCAACCACAAGTAGAATACATATCACACAACCCATCACTCCCCGCGCCAATGAACCGAGAGGGAAAGCAAAATGCATAAGCAGGTCTGTTGGCCTCGTAAATGGTGTGGCACAAGCGGTAGCGAGCGGCATTGAGCTCAAGAGGCCTACGCCCCTTTCCGACCATGCCTACCATGTCGTCACGCCAGCCCCTTGACCTCGCTCCTCCAACTAAAAACATACGCTCGGTCTCCAGGCCCCACTAGCGACACCAACGCCAAGTGGGGATGTGGTTCTAAGTCTGTGATCGCTGGCTATGATACCACTGCGCTAGCGTTCTGGCCTTGCTCCATTCTCGTAGAACACTGCGAGTAATGCCTAGGTCCGCTATAGCGTCACCTGCTTGCTCGATTCCTGGCAGGGTGAGCAAACTACCACCCACCCCCTTACCAAGCGCCCGCCCATGTGTGGTTGCTTGCTGCGTTTGGGCTTGTGCATGTCTTGTGGACCTAGTCTGTTACTTGGACATTCATAAGTCGCTACTCTCAGCTACTCCTTGGTACTGGCGACGCACGACGCAACTAAGCTCATAAAGCTATTTGCCTCTCGAAAAACCATAATGACAGACATATCTAGTGAGTGATATACTAAAAGGGTAAAATAATAGTCGTTTTTCAATTAAATTTGAAAGTCTGGTGAGTCGGCTCGTCCGACTAGTATTATGTATAGTCTCATGACAGTTAACATGCAGGGTATTGTGCCTCACATTGTCCATTGTGATACTCCAGTAATTAGGCATACTCGCACCAATGCAGTACCTGCACAATGGATTCCGTGTGAGCAAGATAGTGCCAATCACCATAGCGTTTCGACCTGGATAAGCTCAAGGATCTCAATGATCATGGAAACTATACAGGTCAGCACAGTCGACAGTGCATGGCACAGCACAGACGACCTAGCTGCAATCCTGCTGACACATGGATCAGTACATCACGAAGTATAATAGTAGGCACGGGCGGGCTATAGGGCAGGAGAGCGTTCAGGGTGCAGTGCAGACTTGACAAATAACAGCAAGAGATATACATGACGACCCACAGTGCCTGAGCTGTCCGTGAACAGTACGACGGCACGACTTAAGCATTTAGTACAAACTCTATGGCAGCTGGACCAGCTTCCAACCTCCATCCCCAGCCCCCACGCATACTTTCTCCCACCAACTTACAAGTTAACAAACAGACCACTGAAACAGACATACAGACAGACTGCGCGTACAGGCGGACAGCAGACCACACCCAACCATCATGGAGCACCCACAAGGCAATGAGGCACCTGAGCGCACAAATACTACCCCCGAAACTGAAACCATATTTCCCCAATGTCGCCACTGTCCTTAAGTCAAGGAGACAGTCAGAAAGACAGGAACAGACAGACAATCAGGCAGACTGGCGTACAGGCGGAGAGGCAGACAGTCATGAGCCAAGGTTGAGGCACTGAAAAAATATAATCTGAAACCATATTTCCCCATTGTCGCCACTGCCCTTGAGTCAGGAGACAGACATACAGGAACAGACAGACAAACAAACAGACAGACTGGCGTTCAGGTGGTGCGGAAGACAGACACTAGCCAAGATTGAGGCACTGGAAGAAATGGAAGCACAGAAGCTTACCACGCCATCTTTTCCCAATGTGGCCACTGTACGTGAGTCAGGAAGGAACGAAAGCTGGAGGATTCCTTTGAGAGGCTTAGACTCGGGTCCACTTCAACTCACTCCGACATCCCCAAACTTGAGCCGCTCTCCCTATCCAGTGCCCAACTAACCAAACTAACGGGAGGGTGAAATGAGTATGTGAGGGGTGGGGTGGGGTAGGGTGAGGTGCTCTGTGCTGTTCACGGGGAGTGGGGTATGAAGGTGGTGGGTTGGGTTGGGGTGTGGGGGATTGGGTCCCCTCCCTCCCACAACAACCAACCCCACGAACCAAATGAGTGGGTTCCTATTTTTTTGCTTTGTGATTTGTTTTGTCCTTGTTTTTTTGTTTTTTGATTTTTCGTCTTTTTTTTATTTTTTTCCTTTTATTTTCCCCACCTTTTTTTCAACCGGCCACACCCCACACCCCCACCTTTTACCTACCCCATTATCGTGGAGGCCATTCACGTCCGACATCCCAACACCATTCACATCCCATCCCAGCATGAAACAGCGCTCCAGTGCCCAAACTGCAGGGGGGAGAAATGAATTGTAGTGGTGTGTATGGTGTGCGATGTTTGGGGGGGTCAGATGTTTGTATTGCTGGACTTGCTTCGCGGGTGGGCCGCGACCTTTGTTTAGAGGCAGGGGACTAGCGGGGCCATTCAGGTATGATCCCAATAGCATGAAGCAGCGCTCCGGTGCCCAAACTGCATTGGGGAGAAAATAGTATGTGAGGGGTGGGGTGCGG
The DNA here is from genome assembly GCA_013435795.1 of Chlamydomonas sp. ICE-L. NCBI lineage: Eukaryota > Viridiplantae > Chlorophyta > Chlorophyceae > Chlamydomonadales > Chlamydomonadaceae > Chlamydomonas > Chlamydomonas sp. ICE-L. The sequence goes on from JACBWV010000610.1 coordinate 144,053,578, forward strand.
TGGGGTGAGGGGTCAGGTTTTGGTTGTACTGTGCGTTGTTTTGTTTGAACAGGGGTGGTTCCCCTCTCCTATTTCATTTTTAATAGCGTCATGTTGCAATCAGCATTGGAAGAATAGAAAAAGCAAATCTTCTCCGTTCCCCCCTACAACTGAATGCGTGAGGAATAATTAATGTGCATGGGTGGGGTGAGCGCTGAGCATGGGGTGGGGGGTCGCAGCGTGTGTTTGTTGAGTCCTACCCATATACGACACCAACCAAGCATCACCACAAACCATCACGCACACTGAAAACACCGTGTCTGACACGAAGGCTGAATATCCGCCAGGGAATCCCCTTTTCGAAACCCACCCAAGCTTAGCAAATAGAGGCTAATACCATATCCTCCCTCTCTATGATAGACCCCAACAGCGGCCTGTGCTCATACTGCCCAGTACCTCTTCCTAGCCGAACGGTCGTCTTAGTGATCTACTCAACCCTCTTCCCCCCGGCCCATACTAGGTCGCACCCCAGATCCAAACACAACAGAGATGAAGAAGCAAACTAGTCATCATGTTAATCACATTATTTAGGATAGACAATACCTCCCCTCCCCCGACCAATAAAATCCATAGCAGCGCCTACCGGCAGGGCAGATCTTTTTAACAAGTGGGAGGACAAAAAAAGGAGCTGGCCCCATGGCTTATGGCGAAGCAGTCTTGCAGGTGCCATGCGCAACGCACAAAAGAAACAGAGCAACAAACATAGACTCGCACACACTGGACAATGGATATCCACATTGCCGTCTCCTACCCCTATAACATCACCGCAATCACCTGAAATTACCTACGCCCCACCCCCCTGAATACCCCAGCAGCAGGTCGCAGATTTTTTGCCAGTGAAGACAAGGAGCCTATCGGTGCCACAGTGCAGCATACAAAGCCAAAATTGCAACAAGCACTAAAGAAGAATTACCATCACAGTGGACACCTGGGCGATGTGACGTCACATTGCGTTCTCTACCCATAATAACACCACACAACACCATCACACCTGACGACCTGAAAACCTGCCGCAGAAATATGGTCATGATGAGTTCTTTTTGGGCAGTGGAGACATAGGAGCTGGCCATCGCGGCCATGGTTTCATTAAAAAATACTAAAAAAAATTGGATCGGAGGGGTTTCCTCCTTAGAACATCGCCGATTTGACGCATACGCAACAAGCGTACAAACCAGCACAACTTATGTGTAACAGTTATAAGCATACGCATGAGCCTGGGCCCTGTGTTGTAGGGCACATACAACATGGCAACACACATGAAGACCAGCGGCAAGGGCAGATCTTTGCCAGTAGAGACAAGGAGCTGGCCATCCAGGCTTATGGCAAAGCAGTCTTGCAGGTGCCATGTGCAACGCATACAAGAAACAGTGCAACAAACATAGGCCAGCACAGGACACATGACAATGATATTACATTGCCATTGTCTACCCATATAACATCACTGCACACCTGAAGACCAGCTGCAAGGGCAGGTCTTTGCCAGTGGAGAAAAGGAGCTGGCCATATGGTTTATCACAGAATATTCTGGAAGATATTGACGTAAACCAGCAGATGTTGACATATCACGGAGCATTTTGGAAGACCAGCAGCAAGGACAGGTCTTTGCTGGTGGAGACAAGGAGCTGGCCCTCATTGTTTATTGCGAAGCAGTCTTGCAGGTGCCATGTGCAACGCATACAAGAAACAGTGCAACAAGCATATACCAGCACAGGACACCTTAGGATGATATCAACTTTCCGTTCTCTACCCTTATAACATCACCGCACACCTGAAGATCAGCAACAATGGCAGGTCTTTGCCAGTTGAGACAAGGAGCTGGCCATCCAGGCTTATGCGAGCATTGCAACAGCATGATACGGCGAGCACAGAGCAGCCTGCGCGATGATATCACTATTGGCCTATTGTCTACCCATATAACATCTCTGCACACCTGAAGATCAGCAGCAAGGGCAGGTCTTTGCCAGTGGAGACAAGGAGCTGGCCATCCGGGCTTACGGCGAAGCAGTCCTGCAGATTTCTGATTGAAAGGCAGCCTGACACGGTGAAGCTGTGTTGCAGTGCAAGGTTGGGGCTAGCCCACACATAGAAACACCCATCCTGTGTGTTTGTGGGAGTGTGTGTGTGAGAGAGAGAGAGAGAGAGAGAGAGAGAGAGAGAGATGTAATCAAGCTGTGTTACAGGACTGCCCCCTTTGCGTCCCCCCCCCTCTTCTTCTTTTGCTTCTATCCCCCACATAACACCCTCTACTGCCGTGCTTGTAGAGAGAGTCTGAGTGTAAATTAGGGGGGAGTGAGTGGGTGGATGAGTGTGTGTGCGTGCAATGCTACATAACCTGTGGAACTAAATAATATAACAATAATATATGTATGCTAAATATCACAAATATGAAATCATAATAAAAATTCAACCTGAATCTCTGAATTGAGTGACAATGCTTCCGTCGACAGGGTTAAAAGCAGCCCACAGGGCGCAGCGGATATTACACTATATGAGTGAATCGAGGTATTATATAGCATTAGCTATTAATACATTAATAATAGTTATATTAATCTGAGAATGAGGTTAGACTGAGGGGGGCTGAAGATATAGAATGGCTCAAATAGTAGCCGAAAGGTCAGAAAGTCAACCTGAAAAATCCATAACCGTCTGATAGAGTGGTTTGGTCAATGTCTCTTCAGGGTACCGACAGGTTCAAAAAGCCAAGCGCTGCGAGCCAAAGGCTAGCAGGCTTTGGCCCACACCGTCACTGCGCACACCCCAGTCACGCAAACTACGAGCTCGCCGCCCTCCCAATGTTCCGTGTTCCCTTTCCTTCGGATAAGCTTTCGTTGTGTTTGTTACTGTGTATTCGTGGTTTGCTTGTTCTTTTGTTTTTGTGTGCGGTTGTGGCCGGCTGTCGTGTGGGCCGTCGGGGGGGGGCGTGTGTGTGTCTGTTGGTGTCGTGCTCTACGAACCGCTGTGTCGGGAAGGCTGTGTTTTGTTGCATTGCGGATCGAGGGGGAGCCGAAGGTGGCAATCCTGACGAAAGTCTGGGTGGGATATTTTTTCAAGAGGGAGAGGGCACTATGGTATAGCATCAGGAATTAAAATTCTAGATCTGTTCACACAAGTAATTAATATACTGTATTCTACGAGTGTTGAGAGCACACAAGTTGCTTGGGTCTGGAAGCATATAAGGGTACATGTATTGGATAACGCATTGCTATACCTGAGTAACTGAACGATAGTCAAGATGTAATTGAGTTGAAGGAAGATAATGTGTGCTGAAAAGTAATTTTTAGTTTCTTTTTTTGGCGAAGCGGGCGACGCATAGAAATTTGAGTGATGCTGAGCAGAATCTGCTTGGCAGACCAATGATTTGTGTTAAATCATCTGAGTGGGGTTTTCTATGCTTAGTGATTCTGAACATTACCTGGCCAGGAGGAGCAAAAGGCGTTTTAGTTGGAGTTTGTAGCTTTGGGGGGCCTTTGCGGCAAATGAAAAACTGTTTTTTTTTTTTTTTACTTTTTATATATGTTGGCGATAACGTCGACCAAACGGGCAACTAGCGATCGCTATCTCTAGCGGGAAATATATCCACCCTCGCCTTGGCCGGAGCAGACCATGATCGAGACGACATGAATGGGGTGCTCAGTACCCAGTGAGTGGCTCAGGGAGCTGCCTAGAAGCTGCTGCCCATATCTGAAAAGTAAAAATATGGTGGTGGTGCTGAAGTGCATCTGTCTACTTGGTACATACACTACTTTTTATTTAAAGCCCATAACTGCTGAGTGAACGACAATTCTGATATGAGTGTGCGCAAGATTGAGAAGCTTGAGACACTTAGCTGTAAAGAATGGGCGAATCATGAAGACGATAGACAGTAGTAAAAGTAATTGAGCGCGTGTACAGGCACTCGAGACTAGGGGAGCTAGGATCAAGATAGGAGGTTGGAATAAGCACAAGGGAGTCGCGGGCATCGCGACGCTATCAATTTCGAGAATTGGACGCCGCCGGAGCAACAGGATGGCAGGAATGGCATGGTGACCACTCAAAGATGCGGGTGCATAGGCTGGGCAGTGTAACTAGTGACTAAGGCAGGTGCTACAGGTCATAGTGGCAAGTGTCAGGTTGGCAGGTTGGCATAGTTGCAGCATGACAGTTGCAACAGGTAGTCAGGATGCAGTGTGGCATAACTTGTGCAGAGCCTTCCAAGTGCAGAGGCCGTTGTGGCAAGTGCGGCATTCAGGTGTGCAACAGTTGGCCAAGGAATGCAGGTGGCAACGGGTTCAAGTGGTCAATGCAGGAGGGCATGTGTCAAGTGGCAGATGTCAGGTTGCAACTCTCCTGGTGCCAGTGGTCAGTGCAGAACTGCAAGTGATGGCAGTTGCAGGATTGCAAGAAGTGGATGCGAATGCAGGGATGCAGTTCTGTGGCAGCGCTGGCATGATGGATTGGCAGCAGTGCAGATGGCTGGCAAATCAGTGTGCAGGATGCACGCGCGATGGGGCAAACAGAGCGTGGTCAGAGTGGCAAGTGTCCATGATGCAGTGGTCAAAGTGCAGGATTCAGGTGGCAACAGGTGCAGGAATGCATGTGGCAAACAGGTGCAGCCGTGGGCATGCAGTTGCAAACTCGGTGCAAGGGAAGTGGCTGAAAAGAAATTAGCAGGTTGGCAAGTGCAGGGAAGTGCAGGTGCAGGCAGTGATCAGGTTGCAACAGGTGGGCAGTACGGCTGAGTGCGCATACAGGTGCAGGAGTCGGACAGCGTCGGGCAAAACAGGTGCAAGATGCAGTCGCTAACTCCAAGTCGGTGGCAAGTTGCAATTTGGCGATGCGATGACGATGCAGTGGCTAAGTGCAGGATGCGGGTGGGCAGACGGTGGTGGGCAGGAGCGCTAGGCAATGATGCAGGATGCCGGGTGGGTCAAGTGCAGGATGCAGGTGGCAACAGGTGCAGGATGCAAGAGTGCAAGTGGCGGATGCATCAGTGGCCCAGCGGTGGGCAGGATGCAGGGTCGCAACAGGTGCAGGATGGGCGGGGTGTCTAGTGGGGCTCAGTCGGATGTCAGGGTTGCAAACATGGGTGCAGGATGGGCAAGGTGGCAAGTCAGGACTTCATTGTGCAGGAACAGGGTGCATGATGCATCAATTTTCCAATTCAGTTCACTGATGTCAGGTGGCAAAAAAAAACAACGTGCAGATGCATGTTAAGTACAACGGGTGGTCGGATGGCAGGTGGCAATCAGGCAGGTGGCAAAGGTGCAGGATGCAGTTGTGGGCACGGTTCAGGATCAATGTGGTCAGTGCAGGATTCGGTGGCAAGTGCAGGATGCAGGTGGCAACAGGTGCAGGATGCAGGTGGCAACAGTTGAAGAGGGGGCTCCGCCAAAACTACATATATATATATATATATATGAATTTCTCGCTTATATGCATGCATTATATATTATTGTAAATTCGGGTAAATGACTATTTTGTGTTGTTTCCTTTCCACCCCTATTTGTTTTTTTCTTCCCTTTTTCTCGCTCTTTTCCCCTCCTGTTTTTTATTTTTGTTTCTTTCCTTTCTCTCTTTTTTTTTTTTTTTTTTTTTTTTTTTTTTTTCTTTTTCTTGAGGAGGCTGAGGTGGAAACAATCGGCATTAAGCAAGGTCTGTGGCCTGTCCACTACTGTTTTGTTTTCGCGCGACGCTTCACAAATCAATCGACTCGGTGCAACCCCAGTGCGACGTGCTGCCCCCCCAACCCAGCAGAATGCAAATCGCGGAGCCCGGGGTGCTTGCGGGGATATGTATGACTAGTTTAGACGGATTCATGTGTTGCCGTGCAGAAACGGACTGGCGATGCGCCGCACAAAGAAAAAAACAGCGCAGTGCCCACTACAAGTAAGCCCTTGCTTATTAGTTCATCGTTCTCTTGCTTAATTGTTTTATTCTCCAATTCCTCCCCCGCGTTTACGTCTTTTGTTTCTCGGCCTCATTCCCTTTTCCCCCACATTTTCATCCCCTTCCATGCCGGTAGGATTTCAAGTCGTGGGGACGTTATCTCTCCTTAGCTAGGGCAGGCGTTGACGGACTGAAAGCATGTTACTGTATATCATGATTTTTCCGGGTAATCAAATATAGACCCGTCATCCTCGGCAGTACCGTGCAAACAAAAACCCCAACATAGTTACCATTATCCGAGTACGTCGTGCATGCGACGGGATTTGTTTCCTTCAACCTAACTCCCCTTTTTCCTCTGCTTATTCATTACCTACTCTCCGCCCTTCCTCTGGTCAGGCCGCGCACATTTGGAGTCCAGAAGGGCGCCAAGAAAAATGCAATCATCATCATGAATATCATCACCAACATTATCATCATCAACCTCCTCCTCCTCATCATCATCATCATCATCACAATCCCGATCATCACCCACCACATCATCATCCCGCAGCAATCCCTCGTATTCATCCTTGATCAACCCCCTCTCCTCCTCATCATCACCATTATCCTCTCACCTCCCTCCGCGCATCAATCACCTCTCCCCAGCCCTCCTCCCCCTCCTCCCCTCCCCTCCGGTCCTCCTCCGTCCCTCTCCTCCCCCGCTTTTCCCCTATCCTTCTCCACCTCATCTATGACACTGACATGAGCTCTCTTAACCCCAACACGCATCTCCATGTGAATCAGGACACGTTGTTGGGGTTAGTAATTATGAGTTGCGGTTGGGTTGGGTTGGGTTGGGTTTGTTTGCGCATTGGGTTTGGGTTTGGGTTCGGTTGGGTGTGTTGTGGTGTCGGTTTGGCTGGTCTGTCTTGTACTGTGTCTCTTTATTTTTTTAGTCATTGTTTTGAGGGTACTTCTTTTCTTTTTTTGTGTGGGTGGCTCAAAGTAAGGGGGGGGATTTAGTGAGGGGGGGGGAGAGGGGGGATTTAATAATTTTTTTGATGATGCAGGAGCGCAGGCAAAACCAGAAGGACCTGACAGACTAGTCCTGATCCAACACTCCTCTCCATGTGGAAGGCGGAGCTACGTTTTCGTTTATATTCATGCGTATTTCGTTTGGGCTTGGGTTGGGTTGGGTTAGGCGTGGGTTGGTTAGGGTTGGGTTGGGCATTGGGTTGGGTTATGGCTCGGTATGGTTTACGGCTTGGGTTGCTTTTCGTAACTTTATTCTTTCATATTGTCGGCTTTCCTTCTATATCTTCGTCCTTTTTTGTCTTGGTCTGTTTTTTTTATGTTTTTAGTTTTCGTTCTCACTTTCTTTTTCTTCTTTTTTTGGTTTCTTTGTTGTTTTTTTAATGTTTAATTGGTAGCTCAACAGTAAGGATGGGGGAGCAAGGCAAAACCAGTGAGATGAACCACTAATAGCTCCCCTGCTCCAACACCGCATCTCCATGTGAAGTACAGTACTATTTTTGTATGGATAGTAAGTTGTGTGGGTTGGGTTTTTTTTTTGTTTTTTTTAGGCTTGTTTTGTTTTGTGTTCGTTTTTTAGCTTTTCTTTGTTTTCTGTTTTTATTTTTTTTATTTCTTTTTTAAGATTTTTCTTTTTTTTGGGGTGGGGGTATCTCAAACAAGTAAGATGGGGAGCAGGCAAAATTCATGATATGGAACTGACAATGAGCTCTCGCTACTCCAACAACTCTTTCTCCCATGTGAGTACAAGCACATGTGTGAGGATATTAAAAAGATGTGGTTGGTTTGGGTTGGGTTGGGGTTGGGTTGGGTTGGGTTGGGTTTAGGCTTGGTTGTGGTGTGGTAGGTTGGCTGGGTCGGGCTGGGTTGGTCTGGGTTGGTGTTTTTTTGGACTGTTTTGTTATGGTGGGTGGGTTTTGGGGTGGCCTCAAACGTGTGAGGATAGTAAAGAGGTGGGTTGGGTGGGGTAGGGTCGGGTGGGGTAGGTGGGTGAGTGGTAGGGCTGTGGTTTTGTTTTCGAGTTTTGGGGTAGGGTTGTTGGGTTTCTGTTTGTTCTTCTCTTCTTATGTTGCAGTCACGACTATCAAAAACATGGTTTCTTTCCTCACCCCTGAGGACATTCACGTTCATTATATGCACCGACATGCATCGTACATACATACATACATCATACATGCATAAAACATACATCATACATTCATCATACACAAACCAACTTTTATTCCCAGCAAGCAGAAAATCAGAATAATTCCATACACTCCAAACCCTCTTCCCGTGTTCACCCTCTTTCCTTTCCTTCTGCACGGGCCTACCTTGGGGGAAGAACGTTTTTGGGGTTCCGCTTGATAGGTATTTGATCGAAGATTGCTCCAACTAGTGCCGAGCCACGGCCCTTCTGTACCCCCCTGCTGTCACTTGCACTATTTCGATACCCGACCTTCCTGTAGATGGTCCCCTACCTAAGGAAATTACAGAGGGAGCCTGGGGGTCGGTATGAAACACGAAGCCGGCCATAGAGACCGCCCCCCGCCTCCGCGCCACACCCCCCCCCTGAAAGGCAAAAGACGCCATCAGCCCCCCCCCGCCCCCCTCCAAGAAACACCCCCCTGGGCACACCGAAAATAGAAAGCAGAGAAGGTCAGAACTCCCCGCCGTCCCCAGCCCGCCCGGCTAGACACCATCCCCACACGAAGGCGATGCTGTCCGAAAGCGCTACGCACCGCACGATGCCTGTCCGCTCATCAGCCTCCTACAAAGAAGAAAGTGCTCCCCGTCGCTGCCGAGCGTTCCTTTATGTTCCCACAAGAGAAGCTGGAGAAACAGAAAGAAAAATTAGGAGGGGCCCCAAGAGTCGCTTCCCTTCCAAGGGACCACATTCTTTGCTGTGTCGTAGCATCGGATGGTGCAGTCCTGATGAGGTGGGGGGGAAGGGGGGTTGGGGGGGTTGGGGGGGTTGGGGGGGGGGGGGCAGGGTGTTCGGTTTGCTGTGCCGTAGCATTGGATGGTGCAGTCCTGGTGGGGGTGGGATGGGTGTGTGGGTGGGTGGGTGTGTGTGTGTGTGGGGGGGGGGGGGGGGGGGGGGGGTCGAAGCATTGGATGGTGCAGTCCTGAGAAGGAGGGCACATATGGCTTGGGGTATAGCTTTTCTTTTCTGCTACAATCAGCAGGTTCTAGTCAGCTTCCCTGTCTGGCTTTTCTGCCAAACTTGGAGCAAACTAATGCACCTTGAAGCTGACACAATCAGCTGTCCAGTACTGCTGAGATGCCGGTGCTTAGCCCAGTGTATGCCTCACGGAGCTACCTAGATGATGATATGAAAAGCTAGGGAAAGACCTGGTTTGAGTGTATTATATTGCATTGTCATTGGCAGGCTATTTACACTTCGGGTGGTGGTTTGATTCATAAGCTTCAAGTCGTTAAGTTTGAAGTCGGTAGTATGGTACCGTCGGCGATTGTCTGTGTCCGCTGTGTGGTTTCGGAGAACTGCACGGGGACAAGCGAAACAAATCCAGAATCGGGTGTATATATATATATATATATATATATATATATATGTACTGTATGTATATATATACTATGTGTATTGTATTGTGTTGTATTGTGTTGTATTTGGGGCAGCACACACAGCCACCCATGCGGAGAATGCAATCATTCTGCATTCAATACAAATGGTTGAAAAACTGGCCAGGGGTGACCATAATGACTCAGGCTAATGACTCAAATTAATGAGATGTCAGCCAGTAGTAGAATCCAATGGCCTATGCATGTAGGGACTGTGTGACACGGTGGCCATAGTGACTCCTCACACTGAATGCCACAAACACTTGGCGCAGATTGTCAGGTGCAAACACCACTGCACTGCCAGGGTGGCCCACTTTGTCGTCCAGCCTGGCATAGCGATTCTCGCGAAGATTCAGAACGTAGACAGCTCCCTTCGAGTCCACTGCACCCAGGTGGTGAGCAAAAGGGTCCAGGGCTGCGACCACCAGAGAGCTGGGTCGCACTGAGGAGGAGGATGGCATGCTGGGGGTTTGGAAGCAGGCAACAAGCCCTCCCTTGCCAGCCTTGGGCTTCTCGGTCCAGATGCGTCCGTTGGCCCCGAGCAGGGTGACGGGATTAATGCTTGGAATCATCGTGGTGCGACGCTTGGTGTTGGATGGTGTGCGCTTGATAAGGATGTGACAGACGGGAGTGGCATGAAATAAATTAGATGCAAGGGCGCGTGGGTAAGCCTACGCGACTCAGGCGTCCATCACACAAGGCTCGAATAAACGCATCGCCATAAGAGCTGTTTTCGACATTTGTGTGATGTGAGAAGAATGGGCAGGTACTGAGGCTGCGCCTGGAATCAAGTCTGGAAATACGATGAATCGAACTGGGTGGAGGATAAGATATAAGTATATATGGTGGCAGGAGTTATAGCGCAAGCAACAGGACACGATTGCAGGAACCTAATTGTAGGTGAAGCGCTTGGCAGAAAGCTGGCCAGAGTGCGCGGCAAGTTCGGAAGTTTGAATTCCGCCAGCTCGACCCTGGTTGTGGTACTTCGCATCTGGGTGGGTGTACTCCAGGTGGATTCTCCTTTCCCCCAGCCTATGTGCAAGCCTATGTGGCGTCAAGTCAGTCCTTTCAAACCTCGTTTATCCCCCCCCTGTTGTTCCAAAGCGTTGAGTATACATCCAATCGACCAGGCCTGCCCCTTATCTGCGTCCTCCGCACCCTAGTTGGGCTCGACTTTTCGAGGCAAACATGACCGGGCCGAGGATAGTGGGCAATTGGGAATTGGAGCAGCCCATTGGTTCTGGCTCATTTGCGGTAGTATGGTGAGAGCGCTCTGCTGCCTTGCTTGCTCCCCCCCTGGGTATCTAGGGTTTGCGAGGTGGAACCAACATGTGCCCCGCTTCCCTTCGCAGGCGCGCGCACCACATAAGGACTGGCAAGATGGCCGCTGTGAAAGAAATTAACACCGACAAGCTGAACAGGAAACTGCAAGAAAGTCTGGCCAGCGAGATAGCGGTGCTTCAGCAAGTCCAGCAGCGCAACATTGTTGGTTTCCAGGACCTCATCAAGGTAAACGCAGTATATCAGGATATTTCGCTCGCCCGAAGAGGGGAGACAATGGGTAGCTACTTCTCAGACCTTCCGGGCAAGGAATAGGTCTGCTGACTCAGCATCTGACACCTCCAACCTGGCAGGGGCAGGGGAGTGAAATTGGAGAGTTTAGGGGGTTAGGGTTTGTAATTAGAGCAATGCAAAATATAAGAGTCATGGAACCCCATGCAAGCCGTGGAAACATTTTTGAAGACCAGTAAGGCAGCAGGATAATGTTATTATCAGCAGCAGCAACACAAGCAGCAGCAGCATCTTATCAACATGTTGAGATGGTCTTGTCACACCACCTGTATAAAGGATGGCTAGAGGAGTGGGTGGATGGATGAGTGGATGGATTGATGGATGGATATGTGGATGTAACTGCCCAGGGGTAGGCTACAGGGACTTACCCTACCTAGAAAACATTAGTCAAGATCAGTATTAATTATCAGGAGGGCAATTTAAAATAATCACTGTGTTTCTTAAATATTTGCATATAAATACTGGGTGAATCAAATGTGTGTATACAAACACTGTGTTGATCACATGTGATAATGTACACACTGTGTTTGTCATATGTCTTTATAACATTGTGTGTTTAATTAATTTGTTTATATTGTGTATTTTAATTATTGTGTCAATATGGTGTGTTTTAATTAATGTGTTTATATTGTGTGTTTTAATTCAAGTGTTTATATGATGTGTATGATATGTGTTTAACACTGTGTTAATCATTTGTGTGTATATGATCACTGTTTGTATCATGTGTGTTTTATACGACCCATGTTTACTTTACCCCACTACTGTGAGCAGCCTGAAGGCTGATACACTATATTATCAAACGGACCATAAGATATACAATACCACACCATTGTGATACAAGAATCTGGGTGCATCCATGTGGTGCTTGAGCACTATGGTGGTGGTGCAGACCGTAGGCACTACTTGCGCCACTACCAGCATGTGAGACTACAAACACAAGGAGGGGCAAATGTATATCAACATCCCCACATGTGTTATACAGGGACCTGGACGCATCCATGTGGTGCTTGAGTACTGTGGTGGTGGCAGCCTTGGGCGCTAGTTGCACCACTACCATCATGCCTAGGTACACTCCACCAACAGCAAGATACACACTAACATGTACAAAAACATCCACACCAAGACCAGTTGCAGTCATACGTACAACACACATCCAATTAATTAATTGTGCATATGTGCATTCATATCATCTTATTATCATGTCAAACACACCAGACCGATCATACTTATAATATTTATTGTGTGATACAGGAACCTGGAGGCCTCCATGTGGTGCTTGAGTACTGTGGTGGTGGTGACCTTGGGCACTACTTGCGCCACTACCAGCATGTGAGCGAGGACACCGCGTGTTACTCCACATTATCATATCAAACACACCAGACCAATCATAGTTATATTATTTATTGTGTCTTACAGGAACCCGGGCGCATCCATGTGGTGCTTGAGTACTGTGGTGGTGGCGACCTTGGGCACTACTTACGCCACTACCAGCATGTGAGCGAGGACACGGCACGTTACTTTATGTTACAGCTGGCCGAGGGGCTGAAGACGTTGCGTGCGCACAACGTGATTCATGTAAGCGTTTGTTTCCATTTTTCTTTTTTTACAGATATTTGTTGACAGGGCGTTACACGTTCCTTCATGTTAAAGTTGGCTGAGGGGTTGAAAACGTTGCGTGCGCACTACGTGATTCATGTAATTGTTTCTCTTTTTTGTACATAAATTTGTTGATGAGGACACAGCGCACTACTTAGTGATATAGCTAGCCAAGGGGCTGAAGATGTTGCGTGCGCACATTGTAATTCACGTAAATGTTTGTTTCCTGTTTTCTTTTTTTACAGAGATGTGCTGACGAGGACACGGCGCGTTCCTTCATGTTACAGCTGGCCGAGGAGCTGAAGAGCTAATCCTTCAACCCCCAATAGCAATCCTTCAACCCCCCTACTTCCTCCTTCCCTCACTAGCTTGCTTGTTCTTGCGCAGAGGGACCTGAAGCCACAAAACCTGCTGCTGTCCAACACCAGTAAACAGCCACTGCTCAAGATTGAATCCCCCTACTTCCTCCTTCCCTCCCAACCTCCTCAATCCCCCAATCCTCATTTGCTTTGTGTTTTGCTTGTGTACGCAGAGGGACCTGAAGCCTCAAAACCTGTTGCTGTCCGATACCAGTAAGCAGCCACTGCTCAAGATTGCTGACTTTGGCTTTGCTAGGGGACTGGAGCCTCAGGGATTGGCAGAAACTCTGTGTGGCTCCCCGTTGTACATGGTAGGTGTGCTGGTGGGGGTAGGTGGTGGTAGGGGTGGGGGTGGGGGTAAGTGTTGGTGGGGGTAGGTGGTGGTAGGGATAGGGGGTGGTGGTAGTGGGGGTGGTGGTAGGTGTTCGGTGTGGTGGGGGTAGGTGGGGTGGTAGGGGGTGGTGGGGTTGATGGTAGGGGGTGATAGTAGTGGGGGTGGTGTTATGTGGTGATGGTAGTAGTGGTGGGGGTAGGTAGGTGGTGGTAGTGTTGTGGGTGGGGGTAAGGGGTGAGGTTAGGTGGTGGTAGTAGTGTTGGTGACAGGTAGGTGGTGGTACCCATCAGATTTGTATCATTTACTTGTTTGTATGACCTTTTTCAAGCAACCTTTATTCCCATCCTCAGGCCCCTGAGATCCTCCAGTTCCACAAGTACGACGCCAAGGCCGATCTGTGGAGCGTGGGCACTACCCATCATATCTGTATCACCTACTTGTTTGTATGACCTTATTCAGGCAACCTTGCTTCCCTTCCTCAGGCCCCTGAGATCCTCCAGTTCCACAAGTACGACGCCAAGGCCGATCTGTGGAGCGTGGGCACCATCCTTTTTGAGTTGCTAGCAGGAAAGCCACCCTTCAACGGCGCCAACCACCTGCAACTCCTTCAGAACATTGAGCGCTACGAGGCCAAGATACCTGACCACATCGCTGTCAAACTGTCCGCCCCGTGTATCCAGCTAGTGCACCAACTCCTACGTCGCAACCCGGTGGAGCGCATCTCCTTTGAAGAGTTCTTCGTGCACCCGTGGTTCATGCCCATGCTGCACACACAGCAACACACTCAACAAAACACACAGCAACATACACAGCAACACACACAGCAACATACACAGCAACACTCCCCAATTGCAACGCATGCAACTCACAGCAACACACAGCAAGTGCAGCGCCTGCACTCAAATGCCACAGCAGACATCAGCTTCAGCTCCACTACAGCTGACACCCCACCTTCCTCCCAGCAGCCCTCTGCCCGCCAGCCTCAACCCCAGCCGCAGCAGTCTATTAGTGCTAACCACAACTCCCCGCACGCCTTCACATCACCAGCGTCCACCCATCCACCTACCTCTCCTCCCAACCAGCAACGTTCCGCCCCCATATCCCCGCCAGTGTTCGACTTGACGCATTCCAAAGGGGGCCTGTTTGACCTATCACATTCCAGCGGACCATCATCTCAATCCATTGCTTCTTCAGTGACGAGAGTTGCTACAATATCGGGGGACTCTAGCACCGGTATATCAGTGAAAGAGCTCATCAACAGAAGCCCGTCCCCTAGGTGAGCAACATCTTTTTTTTTTGCGACGCGTAGCAAATTGAGCAACTCAGTGTGTCCCCAGTGTGACGAGAGTTGCTACAACATCTGTGGACTCTAGCACTGGTATCTCAGTGAGAGAGCTCATCAACAGAAGCCCGTCCCCTAGGTGAGCAACATCTTTTTTTTTTGCGACGCGTAGCAAATTGAGCAACTCAGTGTGTCCCCAGTGTGACGAGAGTTACTACAACATCTGTGGACTCTAGCACTGGTATCTCAGTGAGAGAGCTCATCAACTGAAGCCCTGTTCCCTAGGTAAGCAACATCTATTTGTCTTGCTCCGCAATGCAAGATGAGCAACTCAGTGCGTCCCCAGTGCATACAGACATACATACATATATACATGCATGCATACATACACAAATATATACATGCATACATATATACATACATGCATACATACATACATACATACATACATACATACATACATACATACATACATACATACATACATACATACCCTAACACTGACACCACCACCACTGCAGTCACCCTGACCCTAACACTGACACCACCAACGACCCTCCAGGTTCATGGTTCCCTTGTCGCAACAACTCTCCTCCCCATCCCCGCCTCCCATCCCCAATGGCAGAAGCTTGTCTAGCCGACCTGAAAGTGCATCACCATCAACAGCAGATCCCCCTAAGGTGAGTTACGGAGGGTCTATTTGATTGAATGTTACAGCTACAATGTTGCAGTCAAAATGGTAGCTAATCAGCCGACCTGAAAGTGCTTCACCATCAGCAGCAGCTCCCCATAAGGAGAGTTTCAGAGGGTCTACTTGTATAAATGTTACAGTCCAAACGGTAGCCAATCAGTCAACATCAAAGTGCATCAACATAAGCAGCAGCCTCCCGAAGGTGGGATACAGAGGGTCTACTTGAATGAGTGTTACAGTCCAGGGGTAGGCCAAATAGGCTAAAGGGACTTTCCCAACCGTGACAGGAGGGGCTTGAAACAAAAAGGCATTGATGAACTGACCCCCAAACAATATTTTTACCAACAGGAGCCCTGATTTTGTGCTGCGGTGAAAGTGTTATTCTACGATCTTATGATGATGATGATGATGATTTTTTTCCTGGTGCCCTACTGGACTCCAAATGAACCCTCGGCTTGACAGAATCAAGGGGGACTTACGAACATCATACACAAAGAAGAAAAGAAAAACAATATGGAGGTTCCAATATGTAAAAACATATGCACACACTCACAGAAGGAGCATACCCTGGAGGATTATTTTGACCTGGACTATGAGGTGGTCAGTCCACTTTGCTCTACCCATGTAACCATCAATATCATCATCATTATCATCATCATCATCATCACCCCCATTAAAGCCAGCATTATTTACAATTCTGGAATGATTGGGACTTACCGGTACATGCACACACACTTATAGAAGAAGCATGCTCTGGAGGATTCCTTCGACCTGGACTATGTGGTGGTCAGCCCACCTTGCTCATCCCATGAAACGTCATTATCATCATCATCATCATCATCACCCCCATGAAAGCCAGCATTATTTACAATTCTGGAATGATTGGAACTTACCGGTACATGCGCACACACTTCCAGAAGGAGCATGCTATGGAGGATTCCTTTGATCTGGATTACGTGGTGGTCAGCCCACCTTGCTCCTCCCACGTCTCCGAATCAGCACCACAGCCACATTCTGGTAGAGCTATGGGGGAGGCCACCCGGTTTCAGGCCACCCACTTCCAATCCAGGCAGGCTGCACAGAGCAAGGCAGAGGTGGTTGAGAGTCATAGTAAGGTGCAGCAGGCCCCGTCAAAAGTAACGCCACCGTCATGGGGCTCGCCCAGTGCCGCTACATCGCCTGTGGTGGTTGACGCTGGGGCGATGCCAAATTCCATGGAGCTGATTGTTAGGTTGCCAGAGAAAATCGACACACTAGATTTGCTTCAGGTAGGTGGGGGGGAAGGGGGGGGGGGGGGGACAAAAGTAACGCCACTGTCACGTGGCTTGACCAGTGCCGTTGCCTCGCCTGTGGTGGTTGACACTGGGGCGGTGCCAAATTCCATGGAGCTGATTGTTAGGTTACCAGAGAAGATTGGCACACTGGATTTGCTTCAGGTAGGTGGTGGTGGTGGTGGTGGTGGTGGGGGGGGGGGTAGGTGTGTGCGTTTGTGTGTGTGTGTGTGTGTGGGGGGGGGGGGGGGGGGGGTGGGGGGGGGGGGTGGGGGTGGGGTTTTTCTTTTTTTTTTTTTTTTTTTTTGTTTTGTGTGTTTGTTTTTTGTTTTGCTTTTCTTTGTTTTTTTGCTTGTGTTTTTTTCTTTTTTTTTTTTTTTTTTTGTTTTTTTTTTTTTTTCCTTTCCCTAACCTCCCGGCCCACTTCCCTAGGCTCACCCCAGTGCCGCTTCCTCGCCTGTGGCGGTCGACACTGGGGAGGTGCCGAATTCCATGGAGCTGATTGTTAGGTTATCAGAGAAGATTGACACACTGGATTTGCTTCAGGTAGGTGGAAGGGAAGGGGGGGTCAGGGTGGGTGTGTGGGAGGGGCGAGGGGGGGGGGGTGGGGGGGGGGGGGGGTTTTTTTTTTTCTTTTTTTTTTTTTTTTTTTTTTTGTTTTTTCCGTTTTGTTTTTTTTTTGTTTCTATGTTTTTATTGTTATTTCTTTTTTTATTTTTTTTTTTTTTTGTGTTTTTTTTCTTTTTTTAGGGCAATGTAAGCCGCTGTCCCGTGGCTTGCCCAGTGCCGCTGCCTCGCCTGTGGTGGTCGACATTGGGAGGTGCCAATTCCATGGAGCTGATTGTTGGGTTGCAAGAGAAAAGCAACACACTGGATTTGCTTCAAGTAGGTGGAGGCTGGGGTGTATACGTGTGTGTGGTGTTGGTGTATGGGGGTGGGGGGTAGTGTATTTATATGGCGGCCATGCCCCTGTATTGTTTTTATCTGACTCAGTCAATTTATGTTCTCAAATGGAATCCTTTCTATTTACATTCAGTTTGGTAGTCCAAGCTTAGGCGCAGTTGCGGTCAGCAAAACCAAATAAACCTAACAAAGTAGCCATTCTCTAGTATGTACGGTACATGCAAATTGGAGGGATCCTTCAATCTAACGTCCTGTGGCAGCTCGTACCAATTTTCATTTTTTGCATTAAGACTTAATCTTTTCCTTTATGTCGCAGCGCGTCATCATGGTGCTCATCGAATCATTCAAATTCAAATGTATGTCGCAGCGTGTCATCATGGTGCTCATCGAATCATTCAAATTCAAATTCAAATGTATGTTGCAGCTTTATTATGGTGCTCATTAAAATCATTCAAATTCAAATGTATGTAATTATTCAAATTCAAATTCAAATGTATGTCGTAGCGCGTCATCATGGTGCTCATGGAATCAGCTCGTGGGCGGCTTGATGCGTTGGCAAATGCAACAGCAGGTATGTGTATGCATGTATCTTAAATGTAAGGCTGTTGTCTGCTTGTCAACCGGTACCTCATGTCTGGAACGCACTTCACAGACTCTGCAGACAACACTATCAGGCCGTATCGATACAAGCACAAGGGGCAAATACCTGCTGTGTTCATTCTGCTTGTTGCACTGCCTTACCTTGCTTGCCACCTGCTACCTAAATGTATGTATGACGTGAACTGCTAGTATCTTACTAGTAGATGGGCCAGTCAACCCTTGCCAACTCAGATATGCAGGTCAGCCTTGTAAGTACAAGCACCTTGGGCGCATTCCGGCTTTATGTATTCTGTTGAACTGCCTGATTGGTTCATGCCACCTATCTACATGTTTGCATGTTTGTTACAGTCTTGTCAGCAAGAGCCCCTCAGGGACCACTCATCTTTACTATGCCCTCGTTGCACTGCTCACCATGTATTGTACACACACACCACTTACCCAACACACACACACGTTACCCTACACACACACACACACCTTACCCTACACACACACCTCCCCTGCGTAGCTACTGTACGTACTGGGAAGCAGCACTCTAGACAGCTGTCACCATACACCACATACATTGCACAGCTACACACACACCTACACACACATCTCTAACTGTCCCAACACACACTTCTCCCCTTCGTAGCCGCAGGCCCACTGGGAAGCAGCACTCTAGACAGTGCGGCTGTTGAGGCAGCCGTGATCGCAGCAGGTGCGTATGCATGATTTCAAATTTGAATTTGAATGCGAGCGCAGCAGGTGCGTATGCATGATTTCATGAATTTGAATGCGAGCGCAGCAGGTGCGTATGCATGATTTCATGAATTTGAATGCGAGCGCAGCAGGTGCGTATGCATGATTTCGTACATTTCAATGCCAGCGCGGCAGGTGCATATGCATGATTTCATAAATTTGAATTTGAATGCGAGCGCAGCAGGTGCGTATGCATGATTTCATAAATTTGAATTTGAATGCGAGCGCAGCAGGTGCGTATGCATGATTTCATAAATTTGAATTTGAATGCGAGAGCAGCAGGTGCGTTTTCATGATTTCATAAACTTGAATTTGAATGCGAGCGCAGCAGGTGCATATGCATGATTTCATAAATTTGAATGTGAGCGCAGCAGGTGCTTATGTATGATTTCATGAATTTGAATGTGAGCGCAGCAGGTGCGTATGCATGATTTCATAAGCACCATTATGACGTGCTGCGACATCAATTTTGATTTTTAATTTGAATTCTCCATGAGCATCGCTATGACGCACTGCGAACAAAAAGAAAAATAGCAACTTAATGATAACGCTGGGTGGGGTGGGGTATTAAGGGAGCCCTGTCTTACGGCGGTAAAGAACTTTGGGCTGCTACTTTACCTGGACAGTGCTACCATGGCGGGTAGGGATTCAAACCCAGCACGTTCTTCAGTCCAGCAAAATAATTAGGGTTGGGAAGCAAACGTATGTTTTGCTTTTTATATGCCATATAAACGTATGAACGCATGCATATAAATGTATGAAAACGTATGAGAAAAATTACACACCTCTCGAGAAAATACTTTTACATGGGTTTAAAGATATTGCCGCATAGCTAATTTCATTTGCATCACGTATCATTAATAATCAACCATTGAACCATTGGCCGAACCAGGTTTCTATGCATGGCTGTATGTATACCCGCTTTGTTCATTCTGCTTGTTGCATTGCCTGATCTTGCTTGCAACTTGACACCTAAATGTATGTGACAGTCCAGGGGGTGGACAAATAGGCTCAAGGGACTTGCCCAACCTTGACAGAAAGGGCTGAAAATAAATAAAAAGGCATTCATGAACTGAACCCCCAGGGATTGATTTACTGTCGGGGTCCCTGAGTCCGTGCTACAGTGATAATTTAATTCTGGCACAACCCCAATTCAGGTGCCTCCCAGGCGGAGCTGGTTGTCTTGTACTTGTACTGCAACCCCAATTCAGGTGCCTCCCAGGCGGAACTGGTTGGCTTGTACTTGTACTGCAACCCCAATCCAGGTGCCACCCAGGCGGAGCTGGTTGCCTTACACTTGTACTGCAACCCCAATTCAGGTGCCACCCAGGCGGAGCTGGTTGGCTTGTACCTGTACTGCAGCCGCATGCTAGAGCTGGCGCTGTTGGGGGGAGCTGTGGACAAGGCCAACACAGAACAGGGCTTTATGCTCCTATCCTCACACTCAAGGTCAGTAAATAAATAAAATATGAAATCATTAAAATGCAATAAGTACATACACATATATGGCGCCTTATGACAGCGTGTGAGGTTGAGGTGCCCAGCCCGTTTGCTTGCTCTGGGGCCAACAACTAATGCTGCTGGTACTGAAAGTGAGCTGGTTTATATATGTTAGTTTACAGTTCCTTGCATAAAAAAGTAATGATAACGCCTGTTTGGGCGTGGTATTAAGGGAGCCCTGTCTTACGGCGGTAGGGAATGGGCTGCTACTTTACCTGGACAAAGCTACCATGGCGGTTGACAGCCACCGCGAACACTAAATCGCACCCGTGGGGATTCGAACCCGGCAACTTCTTCGTTCTTTCTAGGAGCTCAACCATTGAGCCATCCGACGGAACGGGGATTTTCCTCCCATACAAGAGAGATTATTGTTTAGTTTAGACTGATTTAGACTTTTCTTAGAGTTCAGATTTTGTTTAGGGTTTGTTTAAAGTTATTTGTTTGAAGTTGTGAAAATCTGTTTATAGTTGTTTGTTTAGAGTTTGGAGTTCTTTGCAGGCAGCAAGATGGAGGGAATATTTTGTCGTTTAGACTTTGAGGCAAAGGTCCATCTTATAAAAACAAACTCACTCACACACACACACACCCTTGCAGGCCTTTGACCAAACAAACTTACACACACACTAACCCACACACCCTCCTTCAGGTATTTGACCACCGCAATCGAGGATAAGCTGCTGCGCCAGCAAGGTCCTAAGCAAGCAAACTTGCACGAACGCACTTACACACACAAACTTACGCACACGCCCTCCTTCAGGTCTTTGACCACCGCAATTTAGAATAGGCTTCTCAGCCAGCGTGACCTCAAGCAAGCAAATGCCCCGCTTTTGCACGCAGACTCGCCCTTCAAGGCAAAACTCGTATTGTAATAAATCAAACTTACACACGCTTAAACACACACTTAAACAGACACCCTCATGCAAGTCTCTAACCATAACACCCTCATGCTGGTCTCTTTGCCCAAACAAACGTAGACACGCACACGTACACGCACAAACTTACACACACTCTAACACACACACTCTCATGCAGGTCTCTAACCACCGCTTTTGCACGCATAGCCGCCCTTCAAGGCAAAAATCCGTCTTGTAATAAAACAAATGTACACACACTTACACACTTACACACACAACCTCATGCAGGTCTTTGGCTAAACAAATGTACACACACTTAAACACTTACACACACAACCTCATGCAGGTCTTTGGCTAAACAAATGTACACACACTTAAACACTTACATACACATCCTCTTGCAGGTCTTTGGCCAAACAAATGTACACACACTTAAACACTTACATACACATCCTCTTGCAGGTCTTTGGCCAAACAAGTGTACACACACTTAAACACTTACACACACAACCTCATGCAGGTCTTTGGCTAAACAAATGTACACACACTTAAACACTTACATGCACATCCTCTTGCAGGTCTTTGGCCAAACAAATGTACACACACTTAAACACTTACATACACATCCTCTTGCAGGTCTTTGGCCAAACAAATGTACACACACTTAAACACTTACACACACAACCTCTTGCAGGTCTTTGGCCAAACAAATGTACACACACTTAAACACTTACACACACAACCTCATGCAGGTCTTTGGCCAAACAAATGTACACACACTTACACACTTACACACACAACCTCATGCAGGTCTTTGGCCAAACAAATGTACACACACTTAAACACTTACACACACAACCTCTTGCAGGTCTTTGGCCAAACAAATGTACACACACTTAAACACTTACACACACAACCTCTTGCAGGTCTTTGGCCAAACAAATGTACACACACTTAAACACTTACACACACAAACTCTTGCAGGTCTTTGGCCAAACAAATGTACACACACTTAAACACTTACACACACAACCTCTTGCAGGTCTTTGGCCAAACAAATGTACACACACTTAAACACTTACACACACAACCTCTTGCAGGTCTTTGGCCAAACAAATGTACACACACTTAAACACTTACACACACTACCTCTCGCAGGTCTTTGGCCAAACAAATGTACACACACTTAAACACTTACACACACAACCTCTTGCAGGTCTTTGGCCAAACAAATGTACACACACTTAAACACTTACACACACAACCTCTTGCAGGTCTTTGGCCAAACAAATGTACATACACTTAAACACTTACACACACAACCTCTCGCAGGTCTCTGACCACCGCTATTGAGGATCGGCTGCTGAGCCAGCGTGATCCCAAGCAAGCCAATGCCCCAGTACCTGAGGGAGTTGACATGGTGTACGACAGTGCATTGCGCTATAGGTAATTGCGTGTGTGTTATCAGTATGGACCACCATCATCACCACCACCTGTCCACCACCATCATCACCACCACCTGTCCACCACCATCATCACCACCACCTGTCCACCACCATCATCACCACTACCTGTCCACCACCATCATCACCACCACCTGTCCACCACCATCATCACCACCACCTGTCCACCACCATCATCACCACCACCTGTCCACCACCATCATCACCACCACCTGTCCACCACCATCATCACCACCACCTGTCCACCACCATCATCACCACCACCATCTACCATGGTGTACGACAGTGCATTGCGCTATAGGTAAGTATGTATTATCAGTATGGACCACCACAGCCATCACCACCTGTGTACCACCATCACCACCACTACCACCACCATCTACCCACCACCGCCATCATCGCCACCATCATTACCACCAGCATCACCATCTACCATGGTGTACGACAGTGAATTGCGCTATAGGTAAGTGTGCGTGCTATCAGTATGGACCACCACCACCACCATCACCACCTACCACCATTTACAATTGTGTACGACTGCCTTGCACTTTAGGTGTGTGTGTGTGTTACCAATATGGACTACCACCGCCATCATCACCACCACCATCTACAATGGTGTACACCAGCGCTTTGCGCTATATGTAGGTGGTGTGTGTGTTATAAGTATGGACCACCACCACCATCATCACGTCCACCACCATTTACAATGGTATACAACAGTGCTTTGCGCTTTATGTAGGTGGTGTGTGTGTTATCAGTATGGACCACCACCACCACCATCTGCCCACCACCACCACCATCTGCCCACCACCGCCATCATCACCACCACCACCATATACCCACCACCGCCATCATCACCACCACCACCATATACCCACCACCGCCATCATCACCACCACCACCATATACCCACCACCGCCATCATCACCACCACCACCATATACCCACCACCACCCGCCATCATTCACACACCACCACCAGATACCACACACACGCCAGTAATCAACCACCACCACCAGAGACCCCAACCACCGCCATCATCACCACCAACCACCACCACCATATACCCACCACCACACGATCATCCAGCACCACCACCCACCATATACCCCCCACCGCCATCCATCACCACCACCACCATAATACCCACACCACCACCTGCCATCATCACCCACCAAAACCAACAATATACCCACACACCGCCATCTCACCCCCACCACCATTACCCACCACCGCCCATCATCACCACCTCCGCCATCTACCCACCACCGCCATCATCACCCCCACCACCATATACCCACCACCGCCATCATCACCCCCACCATATACCCACCACCGCCATCATCACCACCACCTATCCACCACTATCATCACCACCATCCTCATCACCTCCACCATATACCATGGTGTATGGCAGTGCTTGGCGCTTTATGTAGGTAGTCTCCTGATAGTTCAGGCTTTCGCGCACACACACCACCATCTAAGGTACTTATCTTATGTTTCGATTACGCAGGTAGTATAAATGCTACATAACAATGTAGAACACCGCACTCTAGAAGACAGATCGTTGAGTTGCCCTCCTTACTCTCACAACATGGAACCACCCGCACTCACAGCAAATGAAGACTCCCACACGCACCACACAACTGCCACCCTCACTCACACCACCATCACAGGTACTTGTGTTTTGCTCTGATTACATGGGTAGTATAAATAATGCCCGTTTCAGTGATACGATTGGTCTAGTGGTACACCAAATCGCTTAAACGAAGCAGGGTCGGGGGCTCGATTCCCCCTATGGTCACCCTGAGCGTTGCAGGTCGTTGTCAACTGCGATTGTAGCTTGTCCGGTCGAGGTGCTAGGCTGTTCTCTGCCCGTGTACGACGGGTTCCCTTGATACCACGCCCCACCAGGCGTAATCATTACTTATTAGGTAGTATAAATGCTGTATAACAATAAATAACACCACTCTCTGGAAGACAGATAGTTGAGTTGCACTCCTTACTCTCACAACATGAGATGATGATTTGATTATATTGTATAATTAAATGATCAGGGTAGCACAAACTTGAGGCCAGGGTTGCTACTTCTTGCCAAATTGGTCAGCGCTTAAAGCGCACAAACGGCAAATTGGGCAGCGCTTGTTAGTGCAAAAAAGGCAAAAACTGCACGCTGCGCCCACAGGGGTCAAAAAAACTGCGCGAAGCGCGCAGAGGGGCTCAAAAAGGCAGCTCGGCACCGCGCTGCCGCACGCGCCATGTAGTACCCTGCTCGAGGCCCCCGTTCTTTGGGGTTCGGTTCATCAATGCTTTTACTTTTTAAGCCCTTCATATCACGGTTGGGCAAGTCCTTTTCGCCAATTTTTCCTACCCCTGGACTGTAACATACTCAAACATGGAACCACTCGCACTGACAGCAATTGAATACTCCCACTCACACCACACAACTACCACCCTAACTCACACCACACAACCACCACCCTAACCCCCACCATAAATTCACCACCACCATATATATACTTACACCACACAACCACCACATTCACCATCAACCCAGTCAAGCTGCTGCTATGGATGAGCTCGTACGCCCATTCACCACCACGATATGTCCACTTACAACACACGTCCACCACCCTCACCACCAACCCAGTCAAGCTGCTGGTGTGGATGAGCTCGTATGCCTATTCACCACCACCATATGTCCACTTACTCCACACAACTACCACCCTCACCACCAACCCAGTCGAGCGGCTGCCGTGGATGAGCTCATGTGCCTATTCACCACCACCATATATCCACTTACTCCACACAACTACCACCCGCACTCTCACCACACAACTACCACCCTCACCACCAACCCAGTCGAGCCGCTGCCGTGGACGAGCTGATGTGCCACTTCGCATCCAGCATCGAGCAGTACGCAAAAGCTGCAGATCTCCTCCTCTTCCTGCTGGTTGACGTTCCAGCAGTTTCCGAAATTAAACCCAAACTGGGCCTTGCTGATGAGCAGCGCATCTACAAGTACTACGCAGCGGTTAAGATGAGGCAGTGCAGTTGTATGGCAGCGTTTAACTCGTCTATGGCCAAGGAAATGCAGCAAGTCAATCTCTCGTAGCCACTACTCCTTTTCTCCCTGAACTTGGACTTGGTTACATGGCTCTTTTTCTTATCACCGACAAGAACTAAGCAGCGGTTCAGATGAGGCGGTGCAGTTGCATGGTGGCCTTTAACTCGTCCATGGCCAGGGAAATGCAGCAAGTCAATCTCTCGTAGCCACCACTCCTTTTCTTCTTGAACGTGGACTTGGTCACATGGCTCTTTTTCTTATCACCGACAAGAACTACGCAGCGGTTAATATGAGGCAGTGCAGTTGTATGGCAGCCTGTAATTCTTCCATGGCCCAGGAGATGCAGCAATCGAGTCAATCTCTCGTAGCCACCACCGGGGACGCCGAAGCTGTATAGATTAGGGAAAGAGGGAATATTGAGTTCTCAATACCTTAGCTTTAGTTTTCAGCAATACCGTAGCCACCTTAGCTTTAGTTTTCAGCAAGGAGTGGTAGGCAGGTTTAACGATGAAGCAGTGGATGAATAATTAGTACGCCTTATTATGAGGTGTGAAGTTGAGGGGGGCAGCCCGTTTGCTTTCACTGGGGCCAACCACCATGAAGCAGTGTATGTGTACAACAGCATTTTAGAGTTCATAGGTATCCTTATCTCTGAGCTGTGTAATCTAGGCTTCTTGTTCAAGCGCTTGGGTGCTGCTGCTGCTGATGATGATGATAGAGCAAGATTGTAGCACTGTCTAGAGGGATGCACTTCCAGCGATGCCCGGGTGTAGCCACTTGTATTTATGTAAAGGATTAGTCCCTTGTAGCACTGTCAAGGGAGGTACACTTCTTGGCGCAACTGCCTTTAAAATGAAGACAGTTGCGCCAACCCTACGCCTTTGCCTTTGCCTTAAAATAGCGCTGCCCAGGTGTGTAGGCACTTGTAAGGCTGGCATGCCACGGGGTAGCCCCTTGTAGTGATGTAAAGAGCTAGTCCCTTATAGCGCTGTCAAGGGGGATACACGTATAGTGCTGTCAAAGTGTGTAGCCACGTGTGGTGATGTAAAGGTTTAGTCCCTTGTAGCAGTGTCAAGAGTCTGTCCCTTGTAGCACTGTTGAGGAGGATGCACTTATAGAGCTGTCACGGTGTAGCCACGTGCGGTGATGTAAAGGGTCTGTCCCTTGTAGCACTGTTGAGGGGGATACACGTATAGCGCTGCTCAAGTGTGTAGCTACTTGTAATGCTGTCATACCACGGGGTAGCCACTTATGTTTCAGTAAAGTGTCAGTCCCTTGTAGCACTGTTGAGGGTTAGTCACTCGCAGTGCTGTCCAGGTGTGTGGCCACTTGTAATGCTGTCATGCCACCTTTTAGCCACGTGTGGTGATGTAAAGGGTTAGTCCCGTGTAGCACTGTCAAGGTTTGGTCACTCGTAGAGCTTTCAAGATGTAGCCACATGCGTTTAATAGTGCTGTGCAGTTCAGGTTTAGTCACTTGGGTTGTAGTGCTGTTCAAGGTTAGTCCCTTGTAGCCCTGTCAAGGCTTAGTCACTTTTAGTGCTTTCACGGTATAGCCACATTCGGTCATAGTGCTATGCTGTTCAGGGTTAGTCCCTTGGGTTGTAGTGCTGTTCAGGGTTAGTCTCTTGTAGTGCTGTCAAGGCAAAACCTGACAGGCTACCTGGTTGGCCACTCGTAGTGCTGTCAAGGGGCGGGTAGCCACTTGTAGTGCTGTCAAGGGGTAGCTACCTAAAGTGATGTCGAGGGGTAGCCACTTGTAGTGCAGGCTACCTGGTTGGGGGGCATGAGGGTCTTAGGGGCTTCTTCATTACCTTCACCTTCAACAACTTCAATCCCAGCCTCCCACCGTTGCCCTCTCTAGCTACACTAATTCATGTATAATAGTATGTTAGCGTCATGGTTTGCGTATTATCTATTTAGTTAAGTTTCCCTCGAGTGTTTTGATACGACAGGTGTGGCAGGCTGTCGAAGAATGAGTTCACTTTTCCACAATCTTCTGCACTGTAATTGATAATCGTGCTTTTGATCAGTTGACTTATGGCTTGCTGGCGCTCTTAAGCATGCAAATTGTTGCTGTTGATGCTGATTGTGCTTTTGACAATTTGACATTCTCTGGCGAGCTCAAGCTTGCAAATTGTTGATATGTGTGCTCAACTTGGGCAGATTCCGTTCAGCCAGGGGCTACAGCAGGAACGCAGAACAGCGCCAGAAACGCGCCAGCCGGCGTTACGCATGACCTGCGGCTGTGCCCATGCATGAGTCTGTGACAATAACCTCTGTGACACGAACGCGACAGTGACACGTCTTACATCCCAACCTTCCAGAAACGCCCCTCTGATAGAATCCACGCAGAATCCACATGATGTAAGCATCAGCCTTTTGTCGATAAGTAAAGCGTACCTGATGTTCGTTGTGTATTTCGCATGATTTCGTATGACCTATGCTCGTTGTTCATTTAAAGGTTGCACATACGCAGTCACGGTCAATTCTGGTTGCGAACGGCCTGGCATCCTTTATCCCAATTCCCCTTTCGTGATTGAACTTCTAATCTGCGGCTCTACAATTTCAAGTTTTGATTTTTGGTTCCCACGTTTTAGTTGGGGCTGCAGTCGCAGTCGGGGGCTGCAGTTATGGGTAGCTACGGGTAGCTACGACTTGAAGGGATGGTTGATATTTCCGGGAATACCTGTATCTGAACTCTCCCCGATATTTCGTTCGGTTTCCGCACCTGCAAATGTCCGAGGTTCACTTGAAAGTATTTTGGGGGCCTTTGGGTGAGGCTGGTTGAGGGATAAATTGATTCAAAAGGGAAAACGAGGGCCAGAGACTCTATTGATCACATTTGTCGGGAAATCCAGAGAGCATTTTTGAAGAATGGTTGGAACACCCTTCCAGATGTGTGGATTGGATCAACGGGCTTGTCTTGGGTCAATAATAACCTTTCTATGAAAGTGTAATGTTTTAAGTAACTTTTTGTATGCTTTAGTAATATCCAACCAGTAGTTGTTATAGACCGGTTCTCCCGGTCCAGCTAGAGTGTCCTGGTGCGCCAAGCCCTCAGCCTGGAAGCTTCCATTGTAGTGTCTCTGCCCGATAGGGCCAGCACCTACCGGTGGCAGTACCCTGAGGTACTGTCGCCTTTCTCTTCTTATACCTGCCATGTCGCCTGACATGCTATCACGATTGTAAAGCACACGCCCTGGTCCATTCCCTGTGAGAGTGCTTACGACATATCGCTCCGGAAAGCTAAAGGTTATCGCTCATCAACGCCGCCCCGTGTTCCACTGCAACAGACTTGAGCGCATCAAGCCTGTTACCCTGTCCGTAGATCCCGAGCTCCCGCGCACCTGCAGTGTCTTCAACAGTTGCTGGCGCAACAACCGAAGAAAAAGGATCTCAGGCCCAGAAACACTTCTGATAGCTAGGCACCCTGCTGGAACACCAGCCCCCCCCCCCCCCCCCCCCCCCCCCCCCCCACTGCGTCTACCCATCAGTTCCCCTCTCCTCTCCTTCCGCCACCACCCATAACACCGTCGGCCCCGCAAGCCAAAACTGCCCCCCGCCCTTCCCCTCTACTTCCCGTCAACTACTTCCTGTAGAAGATCTCCATTTCCTCCTAACCACAAGACTTCTGCATTCCCTTGCTCTCTTCGTCTCACCCCATCGCGGATTCCCCATCCCATTTCAACTCAAGACATCACGATGTGACGAAGTACTCCATACGATGGTAAGGGTGGTTACGATATCTTCGCAACCTGGTATGCAGATCTTGTGGCCCCCCTGCTCGAAAAGTCTTCAGTCTTCTCAGTTATTGATGGCGATCTAGACTATGACCCCATTGATGAACCCTCCAATGGTTACCACTACCCTAGAGACAGCAGAATCACACCCGTATCGAACTATGTGGCTATGGACCATATTCTGCGAAATTGCACATCCACCCTTGCTACAAAGCTAGACGCGTACACCAACAATGCCGCTAAAGCTCTGCGCTACATTAGATTCAACTGGGGCCAAGGTTTCACCTTATTGCCCCACTTCTACAAGGGCGTAAACCCCCATTACGACTCCTACACAACCCTAACACCCCCTTTCTACGACTATTACCCAGCTTCCGCCCAGGATGCTGCTCTCCCCCCCTCTACCCCTGTCCACCAGCCCCCTTCATCCCCGTCTGACGACGGCGACTCTACAGCTCCACCTACACCAACCTCGGACGGGGAGCCATCAGATCTCCGAGCTTTCGAGGATGCAGCAGCCGCCGCGGACTTGCTACGGGGAGCCATCCCTATGCTCAGTGCATGGGGAATCAACTATGAAGTATCCGATCCAGTGCCCCCTGAGCCCAGGCCAGAAAACCGACTACAATGTGGCCACCTGCATCCCCCCAGTGCCTCATATGCACAGGGTTTGGGCATACTGCATCCATTTGCCTAAACACCACCCCCTTTGCTTCGGTAATTCACAACTGTGATAACTGTGGGGGACTTAGACACCATGAGGGGCAATGCAGCAGTTGCCAGAGGCCCAACAGCCCATCTATCAGCCCTCACACAAACAAGCTGACAGAGGTCTGCATCAACGGTAACGGCAGAGGGCACTATGGCAAGCAATGCTTCTCATCCACCAGGGTCCACCCAACCAGCAGGAACTGCGCAGACTGTGGAGGCTATGGTCATCATGAGTCAAGATGTCCAAACCCCTGCCAGGCCACTACCCAACTGGAGTCCCCACCCCAAGATTCTGGAGATGACTCTGGAGATGGCAACGAGCCCAAAACCGGTGAGAACCCTGATACCACTGACTCTGAGCTAGGAAAGTCCCCCCCCACTCATGAGACTTCCCCATGTGATCTATCTACTTGCTTCCACGGCCACTGGTGTCTCACCACAGACTCTACCTGGCACATGACTTCAAATGCTGATTGCCTTATCAGAATCACACCTCTCAACCCACCAGTGTCAGTCCTCCCCCCAAACTCCTCTACACCAGTTGTCTGCTCCTACACTGGCACAGCTGTACTTGAGGGTTTAGGACTTGTAGTTACACCGCTAGATGTCCTTCTTGTGCCCGTGCCCAACTCCTTCAACCTCATCAGTGCCCCTGCTATCATGGCTTATGACGAAGACATACACATCCACACTGACTGTTGTACTGCACAAATTGAGCTACCTTACCAGCATGGAGACGGTCTGATCTGCTATACTACTGGCCTGGAATGCTCAGTATCATCAGCCAGTGGACTGTACACCACCAGTCTGAACCAGCCCTCTCCATCTGATCACCCAGACAACAACCTCCCTGATGACCTATGGTACCTTGAGCCCTACACCATGGTCCATCATCTGGCGCCAGCAGGCAAGTCAAAGTGGAGACAACGCTTCTCTGCCTCTCCCCCTGCACCTCCTTCTCCTTCTGCACCTCCTCCTCCTATCCCACCTCCACCACCTCCCCCTCCTCCAGCCCCACCTCCTCCTCCACCTGCACCTCCCCCTGCTCCACCTCCCCCTTCTCCAGCCCCACCTCTTCCTCCCCCTGCACCTCCCCCTGCGCCCCCCCCTGCACCTCCCCCTGCACCTCCCCCTCATCCAAATCATAGGAAAGAATGCTCACAAGACAGAAGCCCCTCAAATCTTATGACATGCTGGAACTGTGGAGGCTATGGTCATAACTCCACCACATGCCCAAGCAACTGTACCAACCTTGCTTTTAGACCACCCAAGGTCCCAATTCCTATCCCTGACCCACATGCACCCAATGCAGCAGATCTCAAAGATGTCATTCAAGGTTTCTTAGGCCACCTCACATCCCCTGCCACACCCAATGAGTCTAAACAACCCCTGCAACCACCCCCAGGATTTCCAGATGAACCCTTAGACTGGCCTACAGTCAAAGACCTGCCCTCCACATGGGCAGAGTGCTGTAAAGCAGCTGGATTCACCCCCACTCCCCACCTACCTACCCCACCTACTATCCCTACCAAGAAAACCAGGTCAGCAACTAAGAAACGCAATGCAGATGCACACAAGGTCCTTGGCCACCTGACTAAGATGCATGCAACCCTGACCCACATGTACCACAGTGTCATAGTTGCCCTCCAGACCAACGTTGCAAACCATCCCTCACCCCTGCCCCTGCAGACAGAACAAATCCCCACACCATCCCAGTTCACCAGCCACCCACCAAACCAATACATTTGCAGAAAACATTCCAGGTATGTCTTTATGTCAAGGGAGTGGCCTTGACATGCACATATATGAATACTCAAAATGTATTGTACATCATTATATGGATTTGGTGTGTGTTGTTGCATACACATGCATGGAATGTTTTAAATATTGACGAGTGAGTTGGTGTGTGTGAGTGAGAGTCAGTGGATGTTTGTCTGTGGATGGGTGAGAATGGCAAGTACTCCCAGTGACACACACAGACTGGAGCAGTATACCTAATGCACTCGTGACATCAAAATACTGAGCGGGTGTATATGTTGAAAATTGCAAGGCAATATGTATTACTGGCTTTATAGCTTAATAACAGTCTGGTATGCTTTCTATTTATGGAACCACGGGGAAGGTGACTGAGGCCATGTCAAGATTAAATCCTATCATAGATCATATAATCACTGTAAAAGTAAAAATAATATGTCCCAAAAACAGAAGTACTTGTGCAGAAACGATCTGTGGTACAAATAGATGCACAGACTTCCATGAACAAAATGAATCAAACTCGATTGAGCACTGTCAGCATCATTGAGCATTATCTCCCCATCCTCAGCACTGCGAAGCCTGAAAATATGATATGTCTGAAAGCAGAATAGTTTATATAGGGCGAAATATTGGTAATCGCTGTTTTTTTTTAATGCTACACGATTTGGCCTAAAGAACATAAACAGGCATTTGGGAAAAGCCCTATAGCCAAATGGTTTCCCACTCTTGCTGACCCATACAGTATCTCAAATTAATCTTCATTTTCGAGGATGGGCAAGTCCCTCTCCATGTCTATTCAGATACCCATGGAACACACATGCAATGTGAGGACAAAACCGTACCTGTCAACTGCTCTAGCAGCCTCCTCTGGTGCGGGGTAACTTGAAGAATAGAGATTGCTCACTCGAATGATCTCAGGGAGCTCAAGTTGAGCCTTTTTATCAAGCTGCACTCGTCCCCTCCATGTATCTCCGTATGCTAAAACACATCTTAACCTTTCAGACCCCATGTTCAAAATGTTCTGCTGGGAGATTATTCTACACTATTGGATGCATGGAATAGCTGTCGGCATTCATTAGGACGGCTGCATGCTAGTATCGTCACAAAGTACCCCCCAAGCACTACCCACTATTCTGGGTAGGGGCACAAATGGTAGGTTAGGAAGTATAGTTGGACGCCCATGTAGACTGTAGGGTGCTTGTGGATACTTGGGAGTCGGGAGGCCGGATACTGCTAGTGAAACGTTAAGTGGCGTAGGACGCAAGATTGGGAGAACGATTTGCGAGCAATATCATCGGCGGTTGGCGTTATGCATTTGTCGAGTGCTGCGCAAGACAGGGAGTGGTGGCATGGGCTCGCGGACCTGGTTTGTCGAAGGGCACCGCTATACTACGCCTTGAACGATGTCGTTGACGTCAGCAAGGCTGGGGGCGGCTGGAGGGCGGACCGGGGGGCGGACCCCCCTCGCCCTCCAGGAGGGGTTCGCAGCGCAGGACTTGATGGAATTCCGTTGACTTGACACTTGAGCGAGTTTTCAATTGCGCAAATTTAGAGCGTCCGCCCCCCAGTCTTGCTGATGTCAACGACATCGTTTAAGGCGTAGTATAGCGGTGCCCACTTTGGAAGGTCGGGGTGGTTGTGAGGGTGGACGAACGTGAACATCTGGATTCTGGATGTTCAGGACGGTGGAGCACGAACTGAATGCGAGGGGTCAGCTCGGCTGGGTGTCAGCTACCCCGCCCCGGGTGTCGGCCGGGTGTCACCTACCAGCGGACCGAGCCCCCGACCGAGCCCCGGGGATGTGTACAAGCAGGGGGCCCTGTGTACAAGAGCTTGGGGAGATGGGTTTCGGAGCTTGAGTGCTAGGTTTCGGAGCTGGGACGGGTTCACCGCGGTTGTTTTTTGTTCTCCTTCGCTCCACTGCCTAGTTTCTTGCTCAATTGTGCCCACTCATGCATGGCTTTTCTTGTCAGCTACGAGCAGCAACTTCTAGGCAGCTCCCCTGTCTGGTTGGCTGGCTTACCCCCCCAATTTGCACATGTAACGATACTTCTTGTTCTCTTCATTGCGCGGCTCAACCCAGCAACAGCCTCCCCCCCCCCCCCCGACCACACTCTCAGACCTGCAACACCATGAGTGAGGTACCTTACCCCCCTCACATACGTTGTGTAAAAAATTTGCTTTGTTAGAGTTTCAACTTGGTAACATGGATCCAACAAATCATTAGGTTGCCCGCTGTCCTCGGCAGGAACATAAATAATCCAAATATGCAATGTCAAGGGTCCAGGCTGCGTAGGCTGCTGTCAAGACGTACGTACTGTACATGGACTGTACAATATACTGGTACATCCCTAGATACTGACTTGACTGGCCAGGCTTACACCCAGCCTCAAAAAAGTATCCAATGCTTGAGAGATAATAGATAAATAATGTAGATTATAAAATCTATTGAAGTCAAGGGAATGAGTAAAAAGGCTTTGATGTCAACAACAACAATGTAATCGACAATGCTTAGAAGCTGATGCCTGTAGCCGAAAAGAAAATCTATGGACATGTGGGTGTTGAATCCAGTGGAGAGACCTCAGCTTCCACAAAGGTCTCGTTGGTGACGAGGAGAGTTCAAGTGCTCTTGGGCTCCAGCTCGCCGTACACCTTACGCTGGTTGCGAGCGACGTAGTGGTCTTGGTACATGTTCTGCAACAAAGCAATACATGAGCTTTTTAAATTGCTACTTAGTACAGTTGTGTGTGTGTGTATTTAGGTATGTTTATATATGTGTATGTTTATATGTCCATGGGCAACGTAGTGGTCTCGGTTTATGTTCTGCAACTAAGCAATACACGAGTTTTATAAAACTGTTATTTAGTATAGGCTGTGTGGATGTGTATATAATATGTACATCGGCGACGCAGTGGTATTGGTACATGTTCTGCAACAAATCAATACAAGAGCTTTTCAAATTTATTATTTTGTTTAGTTGCATGTATGTGTACATATAACATGTACATAGGCGACCTCGAGATGTTAGTACATCTTTTGCGGCACTACGAAGGGAAGAACATACTGTATTTGCTGCCCCTACCGCCCGTTTGTTCCTGCTGTAGTGGTTTTTTAAACGTCCAATCCATCCATCCAATACATCCAAGTTGACATGATAGGTGTCAACAAGACGAGGCACATGGAACGTGCACCGAACTAAGTAGTGCGCATGAGGTGCAGGACATCTGAAAATGAGGCAGCAGCCACAGACAAGGCACAAGCCCCCTGGAATTAATCCATAGGTACCCTGTCCTAAATCCATCTGCCTCCTGATTCAGCCCTGGACGGTAATATACTGGAGCAAGGTGGGACTGTAACATAGTTGGGAACGCACGACTGGAACATACATCCCCATGCTGATGCTTCACCAGGGGTTGACAGCACCACGGACACCACCACCCCACCAAAACCCCCCTCATTACCACAATCACCACCTTACCAGGGACTCAATCACACATTTGCGTGCAGCCTCAGCGCCCAATAACATAACCGGAACCAGTACCCACCAACACGGACACCTCCATCACCACCTCCATCACGACCACCATTGATGACTCACCAGGGACTCGATCACACATTCACGTGCAGCAGCAGCACCCAAGAACATAACCGAAACCGATACTACCATGGATACCACCACCTCCGCCCGCATCACGACCTCCACCATCACTACCACGATCATCACTGATGACTCACTAAAGACTCAATCACACATTTGCGTGCAGCTTCAGCGCCCAAGAACATTACCGAAACGGATACCACCACCACTGACAACTCACCTGAGACACGACCACAGTTCTACGTGCAGCGTCAGCGCCCAAGAACATTACCAAAACCGATACCACCACCATGGACGCAACCACCACTGATGACTCACCAGAGACTCGATCACAGTTCTGCGTGCAGCGTCAGCACCCAAGAACTCATCGACAACAACCTCCTTGTGCTCGTTCTTCTTGTAGTCCTCAAAGAACCTGTTGCAAAATTGTTTGTTGGTCAGAAGGTTGACCTCTTGTGATGGAAGATTTTGGGGGCGATACATACGCCTTTATAATTACCCATGTAAACATGTGCAAGGTTTGACGTGTTATTTGAAGGTAAGAGGCCCGAATCTTCGGCTTAGCGGCAGTTGCGCTGCCTAGCTGGCGGAAGGAATCTGAGTTAGAGTCTCGGCAGGGTTCGACGGGGACGGATTCGGCTGTCTTGTATCGTACCCATTTTTTAAACCAAGATTTCATTCGCACCATTTTAGGTTGATACAACCGTTTTAGGTATTATCTACGTAATCAGGTGTCAAGTTCCACTTTACATTTGTCTAATCAATTACTTAATGTGTATTCCATATATTCCTTCGCCCATGCCAACGTCAAGTTTACATCTCTTAACCTGATTTTCTACTCTCGTACTCTTAGCCAAAACGTGATTTAAATCTCAATTACCCATATACAATCTTTTGGGACAAACAAAACATGCATTGTGGCATATACTTGGGTTGTCAATAAGTGAACTGGACAAAGTCGTCCCACTGGAAGACGAGGAGTAGCCCATCGTAGATGCAACGAGCTAGCAACAAGTCAAGACCGGACATGGTCTCCGCCCTCCACCCGCCTGCAAGCCATGTCGCGGTAAGGATGAAACCGTGGCGTAGCTTGGTGGCGTACCCCTCGACTTTGTTGACGTTTTGGACGTAAACTAGGCAAATCATTCGTTTTACAGACAGAAGAACCATGGGAGTGAGTTCCTGCGTCTCTGCTGACCGCCAAGCAAGTGGAATTTGATGGTGCTTGTTACTCAGTATTTTCTTTGTCCCCCGGGCAAAGTAAATCCGAAGCCGATGTCAAGTGTATGTCACTTCATGTTCAGTTGATCCTGACTTGATGCCAAGTTAATGTCAGGGCAAGTTTATGAGCACAACTTTATGCATTCAATGCATGACATTTTTAATAATACAATGAGTTGTCGAGGCATGCTCATATCCAATGCCAACATGGAAAGGGCATTGGGTAATCTATATGCTGCTTTGATATAGCGAATCATTCGTTTTTAAGACAGAGGAACCATGAGGGTGAGTTCCTGCGTCTCTGCTGACCGCCAAGTAAACGGATGCTGATTCTGTTAAGGTGCGTGCTACATTCGCCAAGGTACATTCGCTGAACTAGTGACAAAGCTGACCTTTAGGTTGATATCAAGAAATGTCAATTCACGCAGATTCACGTGTGCTTTATAATGGCTTGAGGCAAAGTTTGTGTCAGTCTCAGGTTCACGGTCACAAAATTCTGCATTCAATGCATGACATGTATATTTGTATGTTGAGTTGTCGAGGCATGCTCATATCCAATGTCCACATAAAAGGGCAGTGGGTAATCTAAAATGCTACTTTGATCTAGCGAATCATTCGTATGTAAGACAGAGGAACCATGGGGGTGAGCTCCTGCGTCACTGCTGACCGCCAAGTGAAATGATTTTGAATGTGTAGGTATAATTGGTGGTTGGCCCCGGCGCAAGTGAGCGGGCTTGCCCCTCAACCTCACGCCTCACCAGAAGGTGTTGAAGTAATTGATTTATTTATGTGCATGTCTTGCTTCCATTCAATGCATGGCATAAATTTACAAGTGGAGTTGTCGAGGCATGCTCATATCCAATGCCCACAAGGAAGGGCAGTGGGTAATCTAAAATGCTACTTTGATCTAGGCAAGTCATTTTTATTCAGATAGAGGAACCATGGGGGTGAGCTCCTGCGTCTCTGCTGACTGCCGAGTGAATGGATTTTGAATGCTTATGTATGATCGGTGAACTTTAGCACAAGCAGACTGGCTGGCCTCATCAACCTCATGCCTCACCAGAAGGTGTTGAAGTAATTGATTTATTTATGTGCACGTCTTGCTACCATTCAATGCATGACATATATTTACAAGTGGAGTTGTTGAGACATGCTCATATCCAATGCCCACAAGGAAGGGCAGTGGGTAATTTAAAATGCTACTTTGATCTAGCGAATCATTCGTTTTGAAGACAGAGGAATCATGGGGGTGAGATCCTGCGTCTTTGCTGACCGCCAAGTGAATGGATTTTGAATGCGTATGTTTGATTGGTGGACTTCAGCACGAGCGAACAGGCTGGCCTCCTCAACCTCATGACTCATCACGATGTGTAATAATTGATTTATGCTTGTATGTTACAGTCCAAAAGTAGCCAAAAAGGCCGGGCCGCTCATCCTCAAAGAATCAAAATCACCACTGGACGACCAGGAGGGGTAATATATAGAAACAAGCACTCAGTGACCTGATCCCCAAACAATTAAATAAATAGTACGCCTTTTTTTACTAAGCATGAGGTTGAGGGGACCAGTCTGTTGGCTTGCACTTGGGCCAACCACCTGGTCCCCAAGCATGTACTTAAACAACATTTTGCGGAGGACCTTGGGAAAATGCGGAGGTCCTAGGACTGTGGGGCTTGTACCCGAATATGAGTGTACCGCAGCAGCCCCCCTGGGCTCGCGTCCCCCTACCCCCTCCCTCCCCCTGTACTGCATGATCCAATCGTACCTCTTGATCTCAGCCAATCGGTGAGGAGGCAGCTCAGAGATATCAGAAATGTTGCAGAACTCGGGATCATCAGCATGGACGGCAATAAGCTTGTCATCCTGCAGTGGCACAAGTACAGCTTTAAGACAGAAGTGCACAAATATCAGATGAATAGCAGAACTGGGGATCATCAACATGGACAGCAATGAGCTTGTAGTCATGCAATGCCACAAGTACAGCTCTGATTCTCAAGTGCAGAGTCGCAATTCAAAGCTAATTCTTTGACTTCTCATCCCTTGACCTTGCCCACTGAGATCATTCGCTCCTTTCCCCCCGTGCCCCCCTAACAAGCAAGGAAGAAAGCAATAGCAAGCAGGCAATCTAGAAAGCGACCCATGCAGCCCAGAAAGCAAGCCAAGCAGCCTGCCAGTGCAAGAAAGTACCTGCCCCCCCTGGTCTAACGTCTGCATAACACCCATGGAAACCCTTAACCCATGAAAGTACCTGCCCCCCCTGGTCTAACGTCTGCATCACACCCATGGAAACCCTAAACCCATGAAAGTACCTGCTCTCCCTGGTCCAACATCTGCATGACACCGATGGGCTTGACCCTCAAGAAGCACATGGGGACGACAGGCTCCTGCACATATGACTAACAGGGTGGTCAAAAACAAAATATATACAAGCACATGGGGACGACAGGGATGTGTGACTGTGGCCAAAAAATAAATGTACTGAGGCCAAAAAATAAAGTGCAGGGTGCTCAAAAAATAATATACGCTGATGAAGATGGTGTGATGGAAATGATGACGATGATGATAATGGCCCCCGTTGCATTCTCAAATTATAATATGCAAGAGAACTTTTGAAGCCATTCACATGTATCAGCTCCAATATCAGTCAATCAAGGGTGGCAATAAGGGACACAAATGATGGATACTATATGTGACATAAATATGCATATTAATAAAATAATAATATATGTGTTACTTGATGAGTACGCAGTCCCGGTCGTTAGTTGAAGAGTCTGCAGGATAAGCTTGAAGTCAGGATGCAAGGGTCAACATAATTGGTTGCCAGCTTAAGTGGACACAGCACCACGAAGAGTCAATAACGGCTCGACGCCAAGAGATGCGCTACCCAGGCCAGTAACGAAGACTCGGCAGTGAACACAAGATGGACAGCCATGACGACGCTGACGGAGGACTATCGGCCTGAGACAGGCAAGCTGCTTTAATTAGAGGAATAGATACCCTTGCGGATAATAGCTTAGAATATGGAATATGCTTTGTAGAGTATCAAACCATGTATTATATTGTCTTATGTATAGCTTGGCCCATATGACATAAGACAAGAACCTACAATGGTTTTATTATACTCGATTAAGCATAATCTTTACTCTGAACATATTCTAAGCTATTCTCTGCAAGGGAATACATTCTTCGACTAATTAAAGCAGCTTGCATGCCACAGGCCGGTACTCCTCCCTGGCTGGCAACCGATAATGTTAACACTTGCATACTGAACCTCATTTTATCCTGTGGACTCTTAGGACCGGAACTATGTACTATGCAACTGCTCTATATACTGCAACATTCGCGCAGTCTTCAATGTTACATGCAGTTTTATGTTGAGTAATCATACATGTGAAATTAATGCATGCAGGTTGAGTTGTCGAGGCATGCTCACATCCAATGCCCACAAGGAAGGGCAGTGGGTAATCTATATGCTACTTTGATCCAGCGAATCATTCGTTTTTCAGACAGAGGAACCATGGGGGTGAGTTCCTACATCTCTGCTGACCGCAGATTGAATGGATGAGTGTATGTATGATTGATGGTTGAACCCAGTGCAAGCGAACGGGCTGGCCTACTACTCTAAAGGGATTATGAAGGCCCGTGATACTCAGTAGTTCTCTGCGCCAAAGTGTACATCACTTCATGTCTAGTTGATCATGAACTCCAACAACAGCACTTTAAGATACTAGTAATTGCTTCAGATTCACCAGTTACAATTGTAACAGACCGGTAGGGAATCTGGTATGCCAAGTTTGTGTTGAGTTTGTGTCAAGTCTGTGACAAGTTATCGAGCACAACCTTGTGCGTCCAGTGCGGGACATGCTTTTTGCGTGCATTAACATGTGTAGGTGTTCAACTTCAAGGACTCTCTCAGCTTCGGTGTATGCAGGGTGGTGCAAGATTCTTGCACCAACCTGCAGACATCGAATCTGAGTGAGGCTAATACACAAAGCTAATACATAGGCTACTAGTAAGGGTATACCAAAGTCGTCAAATGGAGTTGTCGAGGCATGCTCATTTCCAATGACCACATGACAAGGGCAGTGGGTAATCTAAAATGCTACTTTGATCTACCAAATCATCCGTGTTTAAGACAGAGGAACCATGGGGGTGAGTTCCTACGTCTCTGCTGACCGCCAAGTGAGTGGATTCTGAAGGCTCTTGCTACTTAGTATATTATTTATGCCCCGAGCAAAGTAAATCAGGAAGCTTCATCAAGGGTATGTCACTTCAAGTTTAGTAGATCATGACTTCATGCTAAGTCTAAGTCAGCCTGAAGTTCATCAGCACGACATTATGCATCCAATATATATATATATATATATAAATAATACGCAAATATGTATGTGTTGAGTTGTCGAGGCATGCTCATGTCCAATGCCTACAAGGAAAGGCAGTGGGTAATCTAAAATGCTACTTTGATCTAGCGAATCATTCGTATTGAGACAGAGGAACCATGGAGGTGAGTTCCTGCGTCTCTGCTGACCGCCAAGTAAATGAATTGTGATGGTGCTTGTTACTCAGTATATTTTTTGTGCCCAGGGCTGAGCAATTACAAATGCTGATGTCATGTGTACATCACTTCATCTTCAGCTGATCATGGCTTGATGCCAAGATTATGTCAATATCAAGTTTATGGGAACAACATCATGCATTCAGTGCATATTTAATGATACAATGAGTTGTCGAGGCATGCTCATATCCAATGCCCACATAGAAAGGGCAGTGGGTAATCTAAATGCTACTTTGATCTAGCAAATCATTCGTTATTAAGACAGAGAAACCATGGGGGTGAGTTCCTGCGTCTTTGCTGACCGCCGAGTAAATGGATTGTGATGGTTATGGCTAGCTACTCAAAATATTTTTGACGCCCCAAGCTAAGTAAACCCTACAGATTACGTCAAGCAAATACCTCTTCTCAGAATCAGGGTCTAGGACATCAGGATCTATGAAAACAAATATGCATTGCATTAGTTGTCGAGGCATGCTCATATCCAATGCCCACATGGAAAGGGCAGTGGGTAATCTATAGGCTACTTTGATCTAGCGAATCATTCCTTATTAAGACAGAGAAACCATGGGGGTGAGTTCCCGCGTCTCTGCTGACCGCCAAGTAAAGGATATATATTATGTATGCCTTGAAATAAGTAAATGAATTTTGATGGTGCTTGGTACACGGTACATACCCTGAATTAGTGACAAGTCTGAATCATAGGTTTATGTCATGAGTATGTCACTTAATGTGCAGTTTATAATTGCTTGATGTCAGTGCCAAGTTTACAGGCATACCACAGAATAATGCATCCAGTAAATTACAATATATGTTGAGTTGTTGAGGCATGCTCATATCCAATGCCCACGTGAAAAAGGCAGTGGGTAATCTAAATGCTACTTTGATCTAGGCAAACCATTTGTTTTGAAGACAGAGGAACCATGGGGGTGAGCTCCTGCGCCTCTGCTGACCGCCATGTAAATGGTGCTAGCTACTCAGTATATTATGTATGCCCCGAGCAATGTAAACCCTGAAGGTCAAGTCAAGCGAAAGTCACTTCTTGGCATCAGGATATAGGACATC
Source organism: Chlamydomonas sp. ICE-L (assembly GCA_013435795.1). Taxonomy (NCBI): domain Eukaryota; kingdom Viridiplantae; phylum Chlorophyta; class Chlorophyceae; order Chlamydomonadales; family Chlamydomonadaceae; genus Chlamydomonas; species Chlamydomonas sp. ICE-L. The sequence continues at coordinate 144,095,932 of JACBWV010000610.1, forward strand.
AGGATCTATGTAAATTATCTTCCTTGCATGTCCTATATTTATATGTTGAGTTGTCGAGGCATCCTCATATCCAATGACCACATAGAAAGGGCAGTGGGTAATCATAAATGCTACTTTGATCTAGGCAAATCATTTGTTTTAAGACAGAGGAACCATGGGGGTGAGCTCCTGCATCTCTGCTGACCGCCGAATAAATAGATGAAGGTGCTTGCTACTCAGAATATTCCGTATGCACGAGCAAAGTAGACACGGAAGCTTACGTGAAGCAGTCATGATAAGTTGATCATGACTTTATGCCAAGTATCTGCAAGTGTTCAGTTTACAAGTAAAACAACATTCTGCATTCATTGCATGACGTGTATTACTGTGTAGGGTTGTTGAGGCATCCTCATATCCAATGACCACATGGAAAGGGCAGTGGGTAATCATAAATGCTACGTTGATCTAGGCAAATCATTCGTTTGAAGACAGAGGAACCATGGGGGTGAGTTCCTGCGTCTCTGCTGACCGCCATGTAAGTGGTGCTAGCTACTCAGTACATTATGTATGCCCCAGGAAAAGTTGACCCTGAAGATTAAGTCAAGCCTAAGACTTATTGGCATCAGGATCTGGGACATCAGGATCTATGCAAAATTATATTCGTTGCATGACAAATATTTATATGTTGAGTTGTCGAGGCATCCTCATATCCAATGACCACATGGAAAGGGCAGTGGGTAATCATAAATGCTACTATAATCTAGGCAAATCATTCGTTTTAAGGCAAAGGAACCATAGGAGTGAGTTCCTGCGCCTCTGCTGACCGCCGAGTACTAATGTATTGGCGGGATGGGTAGTTATTGGCAAACAAATGTTGGTGCAGTGATTAATGGTTCATCCTCAATGGCCCAGCCTGCAACAAAAGATGTCGTAGAGCAGTACAATCATTGTCAAAGAGATCGTAAGTAAGGACGTAAACAAGTCTAGCTGCTTAGTCTAGCCTAGCCTGACTGCCTGTCTAGTCTGCCTTATTACTTGCAGGGTGATAAGCACATTCAGGTGAAGCGTCGCAAATTTAGCAGCACGGTGGGACCCCAGAGCGACGCGCTCCCCAAACACTGCTAAGCACAAATTGCAGAGCCCCAGGGTTTGCGGGGCATCTTCCATAAACTTAGCCAGACCCGTGCATCGCCATGCAGTGGCGGAATGGCTACTGGTCGCACACAAAAAAGTGGTGGAGCACATCAAAAGGATCTGCGTCTTCGCACAATAAGTGCGGTGGGAAGTGCCTAGGAAATAGTTATTGATGCAGTGGGGAGATGTTCATCTTGTATGGCCTGGCAAGCAACAGAAGATGCCATATTCACCTGCGTGAAAACCCTAATCCTTCAACAAAAAATTGTCCTGCATCAGGACCCTAAACCCAATAACCCTTACCGCTCACCCAAAAAACATTACATGCATGAAGACCCTCACCCCTAAACAAAATAGTGCCCTGCATGAGGACCCTAAACCCAGAACCCCCAAAGTCCCACCCCAAAAGTTACCTGCATGAGGACCCTAAACCCTAAACAAAAACTGCACTGCATGAGGACCCTAAACCCAAAACTCCTCCCCCCCCCCCCCCCCCCTCCCCCCAAACACACACACACAAATGTCACCTGCATGAGGACTCTGAACCCACCCCCGTCTCCCCCCACCCCAAAAAAGGTTACCTGCATGAGTACGAGCACATCAAGAGCATCATTGTCATCGCACAAGGTCTTGGGAATGAAGCCGTAGTTGTGTGGGTACACAACAGAGGAGTAGAGGATGCGGTCAACGTAGACCAGACCGGTGTCCTTGTCCATCTCGTACTTCACCTGCGGTCGAGTACAGCAGTTGTTGGGGTCGTGTACAGGAGTGGTAGTGTACAGCAGTTGTACAGCGATTGTTGTGGTCGTGTACATGAGTGGTTGAGTACAGCAGTTGTAGGGTTCGTGTACAAGAGTGGTAGTGGACAGCAGGTATACGGCAGTTGTTGTGGTCGTGTAGAGGAGTGGTCGTATACAGCAGTTGCTGTAGTCGTGTACAACCGTGAACGTGTACAGCAGTTGTTGACGGTGACATCAGTTTGGTTTGGTACAGCTACGTGGATCAGCTACATGCTCCATCAGCCGTCAGGTCAACATGGACAGTAGACCACAATTATGACACGGAGGGGGGGAAAGGGGGGCGGGGCGGGGGGGGGGGGGGGGGGTATAAACACTAGTAACTGTACTACGGAGTACTATCGCATCAGTTTGGACCATGGCCCAGAAGTGAGGCAGTTGAGAATGGAGGTCAGACCATGGATGGTGAATGGAAGGCATGGAATTGGGAGGTAGATTCAATCATATCTAGTTGTTTTGTTTTGCTCGGCTTACATGGTCTATCATCACTGTTTCTTTTTTGGGCTACAAGTGGCAGCTTCTAGGCAGCTCCCTTACCCTGTCCTTGAGCCAATCCTGAAGCTAGTGTCTGAAAGCTGGTCTGACAGGCATTAAAATGCAACTGAAGCTTTGGGCTTGCCCCAGTGGCTGGCTTGTGGAGCTGGCAGGGAACTGCCATGAGTAGCCCAAAAATGAAACAGTGTGCATAATGGTCTAAAATGGTTTATCGGCCTTCAGGCTGCCCACCGTTGGCAAGCGGGGTGGACATGGGTAGCATAAACACTACTGCACTACACTCCCAAGTACAGACTGTAAACAAACGGCTTCAGAAAGTTTAGAGACATGTCCATGTCCTATGGCCCATCGGTGGGTGGAAATGGCTAGGGTATGGAGTGTTAAGGGAGGCTGTAGGTAAAGCATGGCGGGTTGAAGGGCAAGGGAACAAGCATGGAGCATGGAGGAAGGCTGCCAGGAGCTACCCTTCGGCAGCATGCACCTAGTTCAGGTTGTTAAACAGCTGGCCGGGAATTAAATGCATGTTAATGAACATCATTGGTTAAATAAGTAGTTGTTAGACAGGCGTCTACCACCCTGAACACCTGCTTAACAACCTGCACAGGATGCATGCTGCCACAGGGTACAGCATGGGGGTGGGGGAGGGGGGGGCACAAAAGCACTGCATGTCAGCATGAAGGCGACCAGCTGGATTTTGTATATAGAGGGTGCTTGTAAATTCATGATTGGGTGGGGGACTGGTGGGTGAGGGGAGAGCCAGGGATTGAGGGGGGAGTCAAACACAATAACCTGCCGGCGGGCAACATTCGCCTACCTTGGAGCCACGAGGAATTTCGATGACGGCATTGATGATGTTGGGCACATTGTCTCCAACTGCACAGACAGTTGCGAGAAAGAGGGTCGGCAGCAGGAGACTTGTCAAGGGGGTCGAGGCGACACCGCATGACATGGGCAGGTTGGAGGACAGCATGCCAGATCGCAACCTGATCAACCGCATTATTTTTTCCCACCATTACATTTATGCCAACAGCGGGATTGCATGCGCATTCAGAGAGCGCATCCTGCCCCACTACTCCAGCCCCCCTCATCCACCCATCAAAATATTCGGCGATCCCAGATCACAGGCGGAATATACGACCAGTACGTAGTAGGTCCAAAAGATGAAGCTGGACATGCACACCAGGAAAATGCGGGGGGAGGGGTAGCGACAGCTCGATCTACTTACTGGCGAGGTCGTGCCAAGGATGAGCTGTGGGGCATGGGGGGGAATTGAGATGTTTTAGCGAAAGGCGACTTGGCAAAGCGGGGGAGATGCAACAAGGGTGGGGGCATTGAGGAAACGTTGTCCATAATGGCCAAGGATTCCAAGGGCCAATTAGTTCCCCAAGACCCGCCCAAACAGAACAATCAATCACGATTTAACATTGCATTCGTGAAGAGCCGAAGCTATGACTCGAATTCAGCGCAACAGTTTCGGCCAAGGGCTCCACTCCGAGGCCACTACTCACAAGCGGTTCCCCTGTAGAAAGACATTTCTGAACGATCTGCAGTGGGGGGTGAAAGAATTGCTCACATGCCTCGGTGAGGAAGCTGGTATATATCAGTGGAGTAGTCTTCTTGGGCGGCGCCCCCTGGAATCGTTTCGTGGCGACGCGCCAGCAGAACAGATTTGAACTTTCTGGATTGGGACGGCGAGCAACGACGGGAGCGGGAGGGCCGCGATGGGCGCAGCATTCTTAATGATCAGAATTCGAATCTCGGGTTTTCAGGGTTGGCGACATCCAGCCTGGCTGGCATGTGTCGTCGAGCAGCCATGACACAGCTTGCTGATGGCTGCAGCCATCAGCAAGCTGATCTGCGGCAGTAGGACGATAGCAGCCATCACAGAAGGATAATCGCAGCCATCGCAGTGTGACGGTCGCAGCCATCACAGAAGGATGATTGCGGCCATCGTTCTAGGGCGGTCGCAGCCATCACAGTAGGGCCGAGTAGGGCTATCACAGCCATCGCAGGAGGAAGACCGCAGGAGGATGAGCGCGCACCTTCCGGTTGCACTACGCATGTACAGCGCCTAACATGTCTGCATCCCTGTGCCATGCCCGGGTCCCTTCACGATGCCCGGGTCTAAGTACCAAATTCTCTGCCCAGTTATCAGCCCAGTTGTGGGGTTTTTGCGGCTTAGGGCGTGTTTCCAGTGGACCAAATAGTTCAACTGTGGGCGCCAGCGTGGCACGAGTGTTTCCAGTGGGCACAGTTCAACTTCAACAGTTCAACTTTTCGCCGATGTGGCACGCCAGGTGGGCAGCCACGTCAGGGTTTGTCCGTCGTAACCCTAAACCCTAAACCCTAAACCCTAAACTCCCCCCTCAACAGTTCAACTGTTGAGCAATCCCGAACCCCCCCCCCCCTGTTCAGGATTGCTCAACAGTTCAACTATTTTGGGGGGAGGGCGGTGGACAATTTCGAGGGAGGGCGGTGGACAAAATCACAAAAGTGATACAGCAGCGAGCATCTTCGCAGATTCTCCCCGAGATCTGTCAACACGCCCCGAGTTGCGAGTAATTGGGAGCCAATTTCAAGTTGGATGGGCGAAGACATGAAAGAAAGGCGGGAATTAACCAGTTCGAATGATGTTAGCGAGAGCCACAGATTCGACCGAATTCTCAATCTGACCCCCCGATCCATTCGAACGGACGGAGCAGATGCAGAAGCGGCAGCGGCAGGTGGAGCAAGAGAACAGATGGAAGTGAAGAGCGCAGCGAAATAATACACTGGCGGTGGTAAGCGGTTGATGCGGTGACTTGAGGAAACTTCGAGCAAGCTTGATCTTGCAGCGAGGGGGGCAAGGGACCAGAACGCGCTCGAGGGGCAGCCGTGATGACAAGGCACTTCTTGAGGTTTTAGGGCCCAGCTCAGCACTCGAACTTGAACTGTAGGTTTGAGTGGTCTACTATACACAGTTGAACTGTCTGTTGTCCACTTGAAACACGCCCTTACTGGAGTGGTGCGGGCGGTGTGATGTGGCCGGTAGTTGGTTGAGGTCTGGGGCCCGAAGCGTTTGAGGAAACGGTGCACTCGAGCACTGGACTGCTGGAGCAGATTCTTAGGCGTTGGATAACTGGGGGCCTTCCAACCATTCTACAGCTGGGAATCGCTGAGTACAAGCAATATAGCAATGAGTCAACGACCATTCGTTTTTCGTGCAGGGAATTCTCACTTCAGTTGTTCAATACGTTACAGTTCACGCCTCAAACGCAGATTTTGGAGAGGCTGATAAGACGGAAACTTAGATTTGGGCTCAGGAGACATAGATTTTGGTAAGGAACGTAGATCAGGTCTCGTGAAACGTTGCTTCTTATGCACCTATGGACAACCCTAGTGCCGATCCACGATACCACGACCAGGGTTGTTCAAAGCCCTCTGAGAAGTTGCGTGACACAATTTGTGCATGAAATCACGCTCATCCCAGATTACCAGATACAGCGTGCGTGATTTAACTCACTCAAGCACTCACCCCTCTGGACTAGAGTCTGGAGCGTGCGTGATTTTTGACTTTTTCACGCAATCACGCAAACACGTACGTTTTAAACTACCCTGCCCACGACCAATCACACCTGTACCCAAACCTGGCAACAACTGCTCAGTGGCACCCTTCACTTGGGAAGTTAGCCCAATAGTTAAGGGGGATTAGGGTTCAGAGATTCAGATTTTGAGTTTAATGTTTAGGGCTTAGGGTATGGTGTTACTGGGGCAAACTTAAGTGGGGGCTGACTTCCCCACTTTGGCCACTGGTGATCAGGGCAGACAGGAATTATACATTGCTGGAGTAGCGTGAAGTATAAATGCATCATACATAAATAGTACGCCTTATTATGAAGCTTGGGGTTGAGCGGGCCAGCCTGTTTGCCTGCCAACCACCAAATCAATGCATCACAGTACTAGCATGTATGTACGATATGTACTAGGCCATATAGGCTTAAGGGACTTGCCCGACCGTGATGGGAAGGGCTTAAAAAGAAAAAACACTGATGAACTGACCCCCAAACAATCGTTTTACCGACGGGGGCCCTGAGCTCGTGCTACAATGATCATTTAATTAGACAATGTAATTAAATCATCATCTCATCTGGGATAGTACTGGACTACTGGTATGATGTGCTGGAGATTTAGCCACTGTATTTATGCTGCAGTCCAGGGGTAGCCAAATAGGTTTGACTTGGACTGAACTTGGTTATATAGCTTCAGCCAGCAATTTGGCTGCTCGCTGTCTTCGGCAGTATTTTTGTTTTTATCCAAATAGGCTAAAGGGACCTCGAATGATCGAGATCACTGTAGATTACCAGGAGGGTAGGTTTTATGGCACCTACTATATCCCTAACAACGCGAAAGCAAAACAGACGACAAATCGATTAATCAAATGCAAAATCTATACCGTAGTATATAAAAGCACAGCAATGGAAAAGATACAACTCCTAACACATACAACCGCATGATCAGAGTTAGCTGAAGAACCATGTAACTATTCAAATCAACAATAAGAGTGAGAAATTACGTCGCCTTTAATGGAATTGCTTAGTGGTTGTTGGCCCCAGTGCAAGCAAATGGGCTGTCCCCCTCAAACTCACGCCTCGTAATAAGGCATACTGCCGGCATTTATTTATTTTATTTATTTGAGTTGCTTATTTGCAACAAATGATTCAAAAGTGGACCCGAGAGAGAGGACTCCTGGTAATACATATTCATTTTGTTATTTGTCAACACTACCCCATGTAAAAAAATGGGAAATGTGATTCGTTTGCGTTTACATTTTCCTGTCCTGGTAATTGTTTTTACTGCGGAAGACGGCGAGCAGCCAAATTGCTGGCTGAAGCTATGTAACCAAGTTCGAGTTCAAGTTCTACCCCATGTGAGCCTCATACCTTCTACCATATAATTATGGTATCTTACAGACGTACATTATTGTACATTTTACCCAAACCTGATTTCCTAACCTATTGTTTTCCTGGCTTCTTGTAGGCGATTGGGCAGGGACACAGATGGTAGCGACACAGTTGTTGCACAGTTGGTACAACGATGGTGTTGAGATCATGGCAAGATGAACATTACCGATACTAGTAGCCAACAGGCATGGCGGCCATAGGGCCTGCCTCCGCTACTATACAAGAGCCATACCTGGCTGACGGTATCAGCCACTAGCTGGCATGCGGTCCAGAGTCGCGGACCTGGCCAGGCGTCTCATATACAAGGTCAGTATGGTATGACCAATAAGGCGTACCCTAACATAACCCGAGATTCAAATGATTCCTTTACATTACTTGATGTGCAATCCAGAGTTCCAGACTAGAGGTGGAAGGTCGTGAGAAGTTGCCTTTATTTATCAAATGATTGTACTGGTATGAAGAGATTGGATCAAATATATTTTGACAATAATGCTTCGATTTGAATTAAGTGTGTCACTGCCTAAGACGGCAAGCAGCCTTAACTGCTGGAGCCATAACTTGTAACCAAGTTCAAGTCAAAATACACCATTCCACACCAACTTGTCACATAATAAATCAGAGTTCGGCAGTGGTGCATTTGCTCCATATCTAAGCCTCAGTAAGTGGTGTAAAACAGGGTACTTCAGGAGGACTCCCAGCTCTGCTACCTGAGACGCAACCAATTGTATAGCCTGCGTCCTGCGACTCAACGTACTTTTCCTTCTAGTCAACGGACCCTCCCCACGTTGCGTCCTACGACGCAACAGACCCATTGACGTTGCGTCTGCGACGGAGGACGCAGCGTCCAGAAAAACCCTGGTGTGAAAGCTCAGCCATGCTGTCTATCTTGATTGATGGAGGTTGGGCAATGGGCAAATCCCTTTAGCCTATTTGGCTACCCCTGGACTGCAACATACATACAAACTACACATACAGCTCTGCCATGTCGTGCAGCTGCGACCCCAGTGCGACGCGCTGCCCCCCAAACCCCGCGGAGGGCCAAGCGTGGAGCCTGGGGGGGTCCGGAGGGCCAGTTCTGACTAGTTTAGCCAGACCCATGCGTTGCCATGCAGGCCGGAGTGGTGATGTGTCTTTGAAAACAAAAACACTGCCGAGCTGTGCAGCAGGCGTGGGGCTAGTATATAAAATATGAGTATGCATATGAATATACTTATCAGGCACTTGTCGGTGTCCTACCCGGTGGAGAGACCGGCATGTCATACGATGTTGACCAAAGGCGATATCATATGATGCAGTTTGTATGATATCATATGATATCATACAAACTGCATCCCATGAAATTGTATATAAATGGTCTTTTTAACCTAGTCAGACTGCCGGCATCATATGATATCATGATATGTGCAGCAGGCGTGCGGCTATTACACAAACAAAATGGTGTGCATACTTATATATTGGCCTTTGGAACCATATTCATCAGTCCAACCAATTAACCCTTGAAGATATAACTGTGCATTCTAGAAATATATATCTCCAGTCCTCTCTTCATCTGCCTTCTTCTTGGTCCACAAGCTGCACTCCTCCTTGTGTGCCTCCCAATGTGCATGCTGACACCTGTTGAAACAGAGAAGAGGTAACGAAGTGAGTACGTCTAGGCTTGTGAGTATGAATGACACCTTCCAAGGACTCAGAAGTGAGTACGTCTAGGCTTGTGAGTACGAAGTGAGTACGTCTAGGCTTGTGAGTATGAAGTGAGTACGTCTAGGCTTGTGAGTACGAAGTGAGTACGTCTAGGCTTGTGAGTACGTCTAGGCTTGTGAGTACGTCTAGGCTTGTGAGTACGAAGTGAGTACGTCTAGGCTTGTGAGTATGAATGACACCTTCCAAGGACTCAGGCGCTCACACGCACATGCCCATGCAGTAATGATAATACCTGGTGGAGCGTGGTATTAAGGAAGCCCCGTCTGACTGGGGTAGGGAACGGGCTGCTACTTCACCTGGACAAAACTACCATGACGGTTGACAGCGTCTGCGAAAACTAAAGCACACCAGTAGGGATTAGAACCCGGCACCTTCTCTATTCAACGAGCTCTACCATTGAGCCATTCGTCGAAAGGGATATACCCATGCAGCATAACATGCAACGAGCCTCACCTTACAGAACAGTAGCGAGCCTTTTGACAGCTGATACACCGTTTCAGCTTTGCCTTGGGCCTCCAGCACTCCCAGCACGCCTTGTCTCCTGCCTCACCCTCATCCTCGCCCCCAGCAGCCCCCTCCCCTGTGGGGGAAAATAAAAGCCCCGGCAGAATAACATGCAACCAGCCTCACCTTACAGAACAGTAGCGAGCCTTTTGACAGCTGCTACATCGTTTCAGCTTTGCCTTGGGCCTCCCGCATTCCCAGCATGCCTTGTCGCCTGCCTCACCCTCGCCCCCAGCGGCCCCCTCTTCGGTGGCGGCTGAGCTGCGGAAGCTACTACTAGGGCCATTGGTAGCCCCCGTGCTGGAGGCCTCAGGCCAGCTACCTCGTTCTTCTGCGATGCTGCCTCTAATGCCTGCAACCCCGTTGATGCATGATGGATGGGTATGCCCCATGCCACTTTGGAGAGGCTGGAGCACCTGTGCTGTGCGGTCGTCCAACAGAGAGTACAGCTTGTGCATCTGATCACCATCGAGGGGATGACCCTGGGCATGAGCTGGACTTTGTGACGTGGCCCTATGCCCACCGCTGCCAGCCAGGCTGCCAGCACCCCCATCCTCATCCTCATCTGAATAAGACGAATATTCGCTTGTGCTATCCCCACTGCTGCCCCCTCCATCGCCCTTCTCCAGCACCACAGGAAAATTATTGGCCATTGCCCTTCGCTGGGTGCGCTCCCTGTTGGATGAGGCGCCTGCCTTACTGGCGGCGTTCTTATAGCCCAGGCAAACAAACTGCCGGAGCAGAGTCCCACCGGGGGCTGTGGGCAAGGCCCCCCTGCCAGGTGGGAGACTAGGTGGGGGGCTGGATAGCAGGGATGAGAGCTTATCTCGCGTGGACATTGTTGCCGGACCCCCAGTGGTGGAGTACTGGCTGAAGGCAGTACGCGCTGGAGTCCAGTCAAAAGACTTGCTGGCAAAGCCGTCTCTCAACTGCTGACTGGTCAGCTGTACCGCATGGAAGTTCTTCGCCGCTAATTTTGTGTTCACCTGAGAGAGGGGGTTTAAAAAATTGCTTCAATCATGCAGCCGGGCTCCAAAACCTTGCACGCTAGCACGCGTCATGTAGATCCCTGGTCTGCGGCCAAATGCTTGAGTGCAAGCCGGGGTATGGTTGTATGGTGCTACAATGCATATGGGATAGCTGTGCTGCATGGAAGTTCTTCGCCGCCAATTTTGTGTTCACCTCCAGAGTTTAGGGTTTACTTTTAGGGTCATAGCCAATTATGTGTTCACCTGCAGAGTTTAGGGTTTAGTATTTGAGTCTCAGCCAATTTTGTGTGTTACCTGCAGAGTTTAGGGTTTAGTTTTGGGGTTGCAGCCAATTTTGCATTCACCTACAGAGTTTAGGGTTTAGTTTTAGAGTGGCAGCCAATTTTGTGTTTACCTGCAGATTTTAGGTTTTAGTTTTGGGGTTGCAGCCAATTTTGTGTTCGCCTGCAACCCAGCCTGCAACCTACGAGTGTCAACACAAGATACAAAATCTAAATAGCATGAACTTCAAATATAATAATCTATATAAATAAAGAAATCATGGTCGTGGTCGTGGTGGTCGTGGTGGTCGTGGTGGTGTCATCATCGCGTACCCACGTGCCATGGGCGTGCGAAGTGTAAACGGCTTGCAACCGACTTTCCGTCAAACCCAACTCACATCACCCCGCCCAGTGATTTTGTCAAAATACCGAACCTGCAGATGCGCAATGTTAAGCGCGCGCGCTCATTTCGTCCCCACATTTGCTTTGCCTCCCATACTATGACTGCAAGCAATATAGATCCAGAAGATTCTCTCCTCGGAGGTCATCTGCTGACCCTCGCTTTGCATGGCGCTCAGAATAATCGTTTCAGTTCATTGCTTCTTCACGGAGCATGCGACCATGATGCATGCCAACGGTCCTAATGGACAGGAGGGCCCGCAACACCGCCAGCCAGCGCTCAAAGCGAGTCTGCATGAGCAAGGAAGAACTGGACAGAGCCGGGCAAAGCCAACAAGAGTCGACGTGATGCCCACGCTGCCCGACCGCAGGAGTTACGCCAGGCTCGTAATCAAGCCGGACGTGAACAACGCGATCCAATGCCTCAGGATGAACGCGAAGCTGCTAAGCTGCTCTTAACCAAGCCAGGCGTGAAGACTTTGCTTTCCAACCTCAGGAGTTACGCCAGACTCATAATCAAGCCAGATCTTCAGATCGTCATGCTTTTTTTCTGCGCCTGCGAGCGTTGCCACCGTTCATCTCACGCATGCGCACTTTCGCCTTGCCATCGCATCGCCTTCGTCATGGTTGGCTGGTTGTTGCGATTGATTCGACTTTCTTCAGATCGCCACGGCCATTCCGTCCCTCTGCACACCCTCGCGCTTGCACCTCTCATCCCTTATCTGAAAGTTCTTTTCGTTGTATTGAAGATCGTGAAATACGATTTGTGCTGTTCCAAGAGTTGACCGAGTATCAACTTGGGCACTGCACGAGAAGATGAAACTGCAAGTTTGTAGCTTTGGAATTGCACTGGTCTGGTGTTCTCGGGGTGATCGAGATCTGAGCGTTCCCAAGTTGTTGGTCTGCACTTTCCCCTCTTTCTGCAAGATTAAATCCCGCAGCCGTAGTGAAGGGTATGAGGTAGGGAGGAGGAGAGTGTGTGTGCGTGTTGGTGGTTGGGGGAAGGGAGGCTTTTGGGGGCGAAGGTGAGAGAAAGAGGGTGTGTGTGGATTGGGTAGGAAGAGGCCGGGGGAAGTGGAGGATACTGTGTGTGTGTGTGTGTGTGTGTGTGTGTGTGTGTGGGGGGGGGGGGGGGGGGGGGGGGGATAGAATACGTGTATGACAGAGGGGGAGGCCACAGCTGAAGCAGAAGGGGAAAAGGTAGAGAGAAGAGGTGTGCGTCTGAGAGTGCGGGGGGAGAGGGAGTGTTGGTGTGGCCACCGGCCACACGGGCTACCGTACTAGTAATAATAATAATAATTATTATTATAATAATAAGAAATAATAATAATAATAATAATAATAATAATAATATAATAAATATAGAATGAACTCCGGGCCCCGGTTACAATTTGTTGGTGTTCAATTCACCAGTGCTTGTTTTACATACAGCCCTTTTCAATATTGAGGTCCGGCAAGTCAATTTAGTCTACTTGGCTACGCTTTTACCGGATAGACTGTAACAAAACAAGTTGACACAGGGTCTGCGGCAGGGTCCTACATTTAACCCTTACCCTGACCTTGGAACCTCCGCCCTGACCATGACACCCAACCCCAATGACCATGAACCTTACCCTTCAACCATCATTCAAAGCCACCTGATCTCCCTCCGGTTCCAGATACTCAGCATCAACCACGTCCATTGGGCCTCGGGTGTTGCCCGATAGAATCACACAGGTATAAATGTAAAGCTCATCCCATCCACAGCCGTCTGTGCACTCCATTTGGCTCAACCTTGTACCCCTAACCCTAACCCTGAACCTTACAATTCAAACCTGTGCCCTAACCCTGAACCTGACAATGAACCCCAAACCCTATGACCATGAACCCTAACCCTGACCATAAACCCCAAACCCTATGACCATGAAGTCTATTCCTCAACCATCATTCAAACCCACCTGATCCCCCACCAACCACCATCATTCAAACCCACCTGATCCCCCACCAACCACCACCACCATCATTCAAACCCACCTGATCCCCCACCAACCACCACCACCATCATTCAAACCCACCTGATCCCCACCAACCACCACCACCATCATTCAAACCCACCTGATCCCCCACCAACCACCACCACCATCATTCAAACCCACCTGATCCCCCACCAACCACCACCACCATCATTCAAACCCACCTGATCCCCCACCAACCACCACCACCATCATTCAAACCCACCTGATCCCCCTCTAGCTCCAGGTACTCAGCATCAACCACGCCCATTGGGCCTCGTGTGTTGCCCGATAGAACCACTCCGGTATGAATGTACAGCCTCGTCCCGTCCATGGCCGTCTGTGCACTAGTCTGGGCGCCTCCAACGGCTGCTTCCTTCCCTCCGCCACCACGATTGCTGCTGCTTGCGGTGGTCTGCTTGGAATGGAGAGGCTCTTGCATCATCGCCAAAGCTCGCGGCTTGACAATGGATATTGCAAACCCCCTGAAAGGTAGTGTTTGGAAATGTGTGACCGGAGGCAGAAGCAGGGCGAGGAAAGTGGCAGTGGCAAGGGCAGGAGCAGGAGCAGGAGAAAGAGGAGCAGCAGGAGCAGGAGGGGCGGGAGCAGGAGGGGCGGGAGCAGGAGGAAGAGGAGGAGCAGGAGGAGGAGGATGATGAGGATGAGGATGTGGATGATGATGATGATGATGGGGAGGAGGAGGATGAGTAGGAGGAGGGTGTGGAGGAGGAGGAGGAAGATGAGTAGTAGTAGTAGTAGTAGTAGTAGTAGTAGTAGTAGTAGTAGTAGGATGTGGATGAGGATGAGGATAAGGGGGATGAGGAGGGTGACAATGAGGAGCATGGGGGAACTCACTTATTGTTTGAGATCTTTGTTCCTGGGCCAATAACCACAGTGGCTGGTGGTTCTAGCTGGCTTAAGGCCTTCACAAGCAAAGCCTGCCAATCAGGCGGTAGAGGTGCCAAGGGAGGTTTTAGGGAGCTAGACGCGAAGCTGGAGTCTGACCCCTGTGTTGGCACCCCAGAGCAGCTAGGGCCATCATCTGCACCAGCTGTAGCAGTAGATGCACCATGCAGCAGATCAGCCTGGTGCGTAGGTACGTCAAATTGGCTAGGGTCACTATATGAACCACGAGTAGCAGCAGGCCAAACGCCTCCTGCTATGCTATCAGTCGTGCCACCTTCTGAGGTACAATCAGCTGTACCGCACACCTCAGAGCCCGAAGCCGTTTGGAGCGGTACAGAGCCATTGGTATGACATATCCCGTTGGTGTCAGCAGCAGTACAACCAGCAGCATGAGCACTGCTTGCACTGGCAGTACCACATGTGGTAGCGGTGGCGGCTGTACCATCCAGCTGCCTGAAATATAGAAGGCAGAGGCCAAGAAGGTCTTCCACTGTCAAGACGGGGACAAAGCACGGCAGCATGGCGCAGATCGGCCGCAAACGTACTTGAATCTCAACAGCTCCAAGGTCCCGGGGCACGATCGCATCCCCACGCCCGCACTGGCTGATAACAGAATCAACCACCTCCAAGTGACCCCCAGCCTCTACCTGCATGTTTGAATGCACAGGTCTAAATATTTTGCTCCTGCCTTTGAATGTTTTTCCTTTCTTGTTGTTTCTACCATTGACCCAATGGTAAGCACAAATGCTTAGGGTTGTCAATACTGTTCTGGTTCAGACAGTATCTGGCGATATATCATGCAATATATCATACAATAGCGTACAATATATATATATATATATATATATATATATATATATATATATATATATTGAATGGTATATCCTTGATATCGAACTTGACAACCCTTCATATGCTACAGTCCAGGAGTATTCAAATAGGTAAAGGGGACTTGCTCAACCTCGTTCTATCAATACTAAGTATACATAATCTTGTCCCACCCTACTCCCACAAACTCTCTCATGCTGCCCGTAGCTGAAAAAGCTATGCTGAGCGCAATTTCACATCTCCTCTCTCTCATTTTCTGCGTCTTGCACTAAACAGATCAACGCCTAAACCTTACACCCTAATCCTAAGTGCTTACATCAAGTCGATCATGCCCTCCACAGTCACCCCTAAACCTGTAATCCTGAACCGTACACCCTAACCCATAGTGCTTACATCGAGTCGACCATGCCCTCCACAATCACCCCTAAACCCGTAATCCTAAACCATAACCCATCGTGCTCTCACTGCTTCCACCTTCCCAGGCCAGCCCCGCATTCAAATTCAAATTCAAACACTACCACGCATCTCCACCAGATAGAGGCATCAAGAGCACGAGGATCAGCAGCAACGGCAGTGCACCTAGAAGCCTTAGACAGTGAGCAGCCCAGAGTTGGCTGAAAAGCCATGTCACAATCAAATCCAAGCCAAGCCAAAGAGTTGGCTGGAAAGCCATGTAAAAATCCAAGCCAAGCCAAAGAGTTGGCTCAAAAGCCATCTACCAATTAAATTAAATTCCAAAGCTTTCCCACAACACTCACCTGTACAGCACTGCTGGTAGCACCAACCACATTGCACCCATACATGCTCAGGCGTCCCTTCCCTTTTACCCAAGCTCCACCACCGCTGCACTGCAGAGTGCAATCGATCATAGTTGTAGCACCAGCCATAACCTGTACACATTTGGTGGTGTTCACATGTGGGTGGTGGTGGTGGTGGTGGTGTACACATGCTAAATATAGAGATCACTAGTTTTGACCCCGATTTAGCGAAATTATCGCTATAAAAAAGGTAAAATAAAATGTGTGTTGCCTTCCATGGCCCTGAAAAGCTACAAAAAGCTATAAAAGCTGTATAAATCACTAAAACGCTGTCCCAGGAGGAGGCCTTCAACCAAAAAGCTAGAAAACCCCACTTTCAGAAATGAAAAAAAACTGCCTGCACTATATCATCGTATCTACCCAGTTAGTTAGAGCAGTGTCAGGTTCTCTGAACGTGAATCTATTTATTTACATCTGAACGTGAATTTATTTATTGATTTATATTTAATGTATTATTTATTTATTTTATTTTTATTTACATACAACATGCAACCAACCAGCCGCAGGGTCCTACCTGCATGATACCCTTATATCCCCCAACTTCAAACAGCATCAGGTTCCCCATCTGATTATTTATTATATATTTATGCATTATCTCTTTATTATTAATGTACTATTTATTTGCATTTACATATAACATGCAACCAGTCGCAGGTCCTACCTGCACGATACCCCCATATCCCCCAAGTTGAAGCAACGTCAAGTTCCTTATTTTATTATGCATTTATTATTTATTTGCATTTACATACAACATGCAACCAGTCGCAGGTCCTGCCTGCATGAGACCCTCATATCCCCGCAGTTGAAGCAGCGTCAGATTATCCATCTTATTATTTATTATTTACTTATGTAATATTTATTCATGTGCAATTTATTTGCATTTACATGCATGCAAACAAATAAATCATTGTTTTTATTATATGCAGTGTTTCACCTGGACTATACCCTCATATCCCCCCAGTTGTAGTAGCGTCAGGTTCTCCATCTGGACGTCATCCCCATAGCACTCAATGAAGGAATCGTCATCTGCGTCGTTGTAGATCACCACGTCCGCCTGCTTCTTGCCCATACCAACAATCCTAACGTTTGATAGAATCACGCATGCTGAGGTCTCAGGCAGGTTGTAACGCCCAGGGGCAAGGAAGATGACGTCCCCATCCTTGGCCAATACCAGAGCCTGAAGTGTGTGGGAAGGGAAGTGGATGTATGGGTGGGTGTGGGGGGTGTGTGGGGGTGGAGTGGGGTATATGGTAGGTTGTACCGCCCAGGGGCCAGGAAGATGACGTCCCCATCCTTGGCCAATACAGGCCTCCCACCTCCCCCACCCACCCACCCACAAACACACCCGCACACGCGCACACACGCACCCACCAACAAACACACAGGCGCCCACCCAAACCAATACACACACGCACGCACCCATAAACACATCCCCACTCCGAAACATGCAGACACACACCCAAACACATCATCCTCCCACTCACCCACATATCACCTTCCCTCACACCTACACATCACCCTCCAACCCACCCACACATCACTCCCCCACCCACCCATCCTCCTTCGCACCCACCCATCCACCTGCTCAAACCTCTGTTGGCAGGGATCATACACACGAACACACAACACACATGAATACACACAAACACACACGCGGACACCCACCCACCAACCCGCCTTCTCAAACGTCTGTTGATGTGCAGCATATACAAAAACACACAACACACATGAATATGCACAAACACACACACGGACACCCTCGCACCCACCCACCCTCCCACACCCATCCACCCACCATCCCACCTTCTCAAACGTCTGTTGGTGTGCAGCATATACAAAAACACACAACACTCATGAATACGCACAAACACACACACGGGCATCCTCGCACCCACCCTCCCACACCCATGCACCCACCCACCCCCGCATTCACCCACCCTCCCACACCCATGCATCCACCCACCCCCGCATTCACCCACCCTCCCACACCCATCCACCCACCCACCCACCATCCCACCTTCCCAACATCTGGTGGTGTGCAACATATACAAAAACACACAACACTCATGAATAAACACAAACACACACGGACACCCACCCACCCACCTGCTCAAACGTCTGTTGGCGCGCAACATATACAAAAACAAACAACACGCATGAATACACACAAACATCAAGTGTCAAGCTCTGGGCTGTATGGTATAGTATTATCCAGTCAACGATCAGGTCATCAGACAGGTCTGAGGTTTGAGCCCTGGCCAGGCTCACAAAATATCAGATTTGCCGCCTTGGAAGAGGTAGAGAACTTCCCTCCGTGCTGTTGCGCGGTAGTCCAAGCTCAGGCGCAGAGGGTCTGCGAAACCAAATAAACCCAACATGGTAGCTTTCTCCAGTATGTACACACGCATGCAAACAGGAGATCAATCTCATGCCTGTGGCATGGCGTATTAATTTTCAAGAATTTTCAATTTTACACACGAACACACACGGACACCCCCCCACCCTCCCACTCTCGCACCCATCCACCCACCCTCCTACGCCCACCCTCCCACCCACCCACCCAGCTGCTCAAACGTCTGTTGGGCGTGCAAGATTTACAAAAACACACACGGACACCCACCCACCCTCCCACACCCTTTCACCCACTCACCTGCTCAAACGTCTGTTGGCGTGCAACACACACACAAACACAGAACACACATGAATACGCACAAACACCCACCCACCCTCGCACCCACTCACCTGCTCAAACGTCTGCTGGCGTGCAACATACAGCGGCCATAGAGTTTCTGGATTCAGCAACACGGGAAAGTCAAACACCCTTGGCGCACTTCCAAACATGGGCGCGCCTCCTCCCACCAGGTGAGGGGGTATGAGAGTGAGGTCATAGCCGGTGGGAAGCTCAAAGCCTGGTTGCATCACTGACACCACCTCCCTGGGGATGAATTCAATAAAGTGGGCGATGTGAATGGAGGTGGGGTTTCTGTCTGATGACCCTAGCTGTCCACTGGTCCCATCTGTGGTGGGGTGAATGTTAATCCCTCCAGGTTGGCTGAGCTGTTTGGTGTTACTGTCTGTTGTCCCTAGCTGTCCAATGGTTCCAGCTGTAGTGGGGTGAATGTTACTCCCTCCAGGTTGGCTGAGCTGTCTGTTTTCTTGTTCACTTGGCTGATTGGTTGACTGGCAATGGGTTTGCGAGGGTGACTGGCTATGGGCAGCGGAAATGCCGTCACCACCACCTGCACCACCGCCAGCAGTAGCATCATCACCAGCAGCAGCAGCAGTAGCAGTAGCATCATCACCACCAGCAGCAGCAGCAGCAGCAGTAGCATCATCACCAGCAGCAGCAGCAGTAGCAGTAGCATCATCACCAACAGTAGCAGCAGCAGCAGCAGCAGCAGTAGCATCATCACCAGCAGCAGCAGCAGCAGCAGCAGCAGTGGCATCATCACCAGCAGCAGCAGCAGCAGTAGAACCGCCACTGCCACCGCCTCCACCACCACCACCATGCTCTGGGGTGTGGGTGGGACTAGCTGGGCGTGGTGTGAGGGCAGTGATGCTACCGACTGCGGTAGAGGGAGATGACGGTAGCGGAGGGGCAGCGGACATGTCACCACCATCACCACCACATGCGGCAGCAGCAGCAGTAGCACCACCAACACCAGCAGCAGCACCGGCAGCAGCAGCAGTAGCACCGCCACCACCACCACCGCCATAAGTCCCCCTTGACTCTGCCAAGCCGCAGTCACATTTTGAGTCCAGTGGGGCACCAGGAAAAATATAATCATCATCAAACCCACTGCCATGCTTTGGAAGCGGGGGGCGTTCAGGGTGGGGGAAGCCTTGCTGGGCCCGCGCCAACTGACCTCGGAAGTAGCTGAAGAAGCTGCTGTTCTCAGGCCCCTCCAGAACATCCTCCAAGTTACAAATGCTTGCATGCTGTTGAACTACTATCTGGGAGATGTGCTCCACCACCAGGGCTGCCATAGGACGGGGGGTAGGGCCTAGCCCAAAAGGCATGTCCACCACCCCCCCTGCCCCCTGCCCCCCCCTCTTAACTGCATGGTGGGCAGGACCCTGCCCGGTCATGGCGTCGGTCAACTTGCCCTGGATGCTCTGCAGCTCGGTGAGCCGCTCCCGGCCAACTGCGAGGCATTCGTGTATGAAGCCAGCTCGCAAGGCGGTGGAGACTACTTGCTCTTCTGTGAGCTTGTTATACTGGGCTGCCGAATCCGTTACCCGGTCCTGCAGCCTTCCCATCTGTAGCTGCAGCGCAATAATGTGCGCGCGCGCATTCGTCCTATCAGTGTGCACATCGAGGTCTGCTCTCGACGCCATCTACATGTTGTGGCTCATTTCGAGCGGGCTAGTCGTCCAAGGGAATATTTTGAGCCATGTACCACTTCTTGGACAAGGGGAGATTCCCCTGGGTAGAGCAAGGCGGAATTAAACGGTCTGGTGACAAAAAGGTTAAATTCAGGACAAGTGCGCGTTGGTTAGTTGGATGAGGGGCGGGGGCGGTCGTCACATGCGCACATTCAATTGCCGTTTGTGGCGTGGGCCAGCTGGCTGGCTGACGGTTGGAACAGACGGGGTTCTATTATTCCAGTAGAAGAGAGGCTGTACCACGCCGAGACGCCGCCGTACTCCCAGCAGTCTGCCGACTGGACCCCAAGTCTCTAGCAGGGCTGCTCAAAATGACCTGTCTCACGTCTCAAACGCAGATTTTTGAGAATCAGTTGCATTAAGGGGCCCTTGTTTCATTGCACGTGTAGATGACGGCTCACGAGATTTACATTTTAGCTAATGAAGCGTAAAATCGGACTCATGAAACGTATATGTGTAAATCAGAGATCTCGTGTAAATCATTTATGTCCCAAAACGAATAAACTGAAGGACCCTTGAGCACCCCTGATATCTAGCCCTCGCCAATGTCACTATGACCTGGACATGTCTTTAAAGTGTTTAGCCCTGTGTGGTTACATTTTGCACTTAGGAGTGTCGTGTCATGGTGAAGTAGTTCATAAGTGTTTATATCTGGTATTTATGTAAATGCTGAAGACGGCGAGCGGGAGCACCTCTGGCTGGAGCCATGTAACCAAGTTTATGTTCAAGTAGTGTTCATGCTTCCCATATTTAATCCGCCTGAACTTCTTCCAACGACTTGGAGGTATAAACTAAAAGGGCAAGGGCGCACACAATGGCATCTTCAGAATTCCCAAACAGGGATTGCGTGAAAGATCAGCTTTGGTGTGAATTGATTATGTCACTGCCGAAGGCAGCTAGCAGACTTAACAGCTGGAGGCATGTAATCTTTAGCCTAGTTGGCCTACCCCTGGACTGTAACATACATACATACACACATTACCAAGATCAAGTTCACGAAGCTGGCAAGCAGCTATAAAGGCTGGAGCTACATAAACAAGTTCAAGAACAGGAATCATCAATCAATCATCCTACAGGAGTCATCAACACGAACTTGCCGAAGACGGCGATCAGCCAAATTGCTGGCTGGAGCCGTGTTCCCATGTACCAGAGTACAGGAGAACACGAAGGGTTGTAAAGTATGTTGGGAAGGGATTGATGAGACTTACAACGTAAACATGGGACTTGGCAATCCGAGTACGGCATTTGTTGCTTAGGGCACGATATGCTACTTCTTACTAGGACACCACACCTCGAGATTCAAATCCCAAAGACTGTCAAACATGTATCATCTTAGACGGTGAGCAGCCTAAGTGCTGGCTGAAGCTATGTAACCAAGTTCAAGTTATCATCTTCTCGAGTGCATGTCAGTGTGGACACCATCTCACAAAAATCACACTTTCTTGCTTCTTTGATGCACAGTTTTACTGCCTGTACCTTATGATTTCGAGGATGGTCGCATGACTGAGTGCTGCTGAGCAGGCTTGTCTTGGGTCATCTATAGCCTGTCTATGACAATAATGTTATGTAAAAAATGGGGTGCAAAATGACAAAAGCTGAAAACAAAAGCCAGACTTCCATGGATGCTGTAGTTTAGTAGAGACAGGGAGCAGCCAAATTGCCGGCTGGAGCTATGTAACCAAGTTCAAGTAGAGACTGAAAAAAGTTTGCTCTCACACAAATGTGCCTGAGAAGCTATAATTTGGGTTGAGTTTCTCTCTCTCTCTCTCTCTCTCCCCCCCCCCCCCCCCTCCCCCACGCACACCCTATCTCTCTCGTTCTCACACGTATCCCTTCAATCCGCTCACATGGGCACATCAGTAAAACACTGACGTCATCTAAATACTCCATTCTACTGATGAAAGCACTCTAGAGCGAAACATAATTTATCTAATTTTCCATCCTTTCATGGAGCGGGCTTGTCTTAGTTCAACGAAGTGCAAACATCTACTCATTCCATCCACCCATGAAGGCAGGCATCTTGAGGCTAGCCTTAGCCGACACCCGTTTTCCTGGTAAATTATGTTATATTGATGCCAAAGACGGCGAGCAGCCAAACTGCTGGCTGCACAATATGCTCCCTGGTTTCCGTGGGTATCGCATGGGAGGGGAAGGCTTGGCATTGGAAGACAATGAGCAGTCCAGGGTTGGCTTAAGACCCATCACATGTAACAATTCAAATTATGGCACCTTCTTGTCCATGTCCTTTGGTTCAGGCTCAGCCTTCTTTCCCACCAGAAGCCTGGCCATACATAGTAGGGAAGTTTGCCAGTTCTCCCCCCGACAACGCGTCGCCATTCCGTCGTTGCATGCAACGTATGACCCCCGGGGCCTGGCGCTTCGCCTCCAACATGCTATGGCTGCCCAACAATCCTGAATTCAAGCTTGAGTAGCTCAATGACCCTACATAAAACTGAAATAAAAACACTGGAGTAAAACCTGAACCCACCTATATCTTAAATCTAATAATCAAAACCTAAACCCCATAAACTGAAGTGGTGGGTAACTTCCCCAGGACTGGCCACACCAATGAGAGAAGTTGCTCATCTACACAGTGTTTCTTTTTGGGGGCTAGTCATGTCAGCCTCCCGCCAGCCCCATTAGCCGCCAACCAAAGGCTTGCACCTGCAACGGAATGCCTGCCATGCCAGCCCTCAGGCGCACTAGCTAGCTCCAGGTTTGGGCCAATGACAGGGAAAGGGAGCTGACTTGAAGCTGCTACCTATAGCCCAAGAAAGAAGCAGTGATGATGATCTACAGGCAATCCATATTATGAGCAGGCTCCCAAGTGTACCTCAACAAGTTGTTAAACTGCCTCTGTAGAGACCTGTAAATGTCTATAATCGGTATGAGTCTGAGTTCAAACCCTGTCATACTCCCTGATTTTCGTGGCTATTGCACTGAGGGAAGTAATGTAATCTGCAAACTGTTAGACGCCGAATTGCCGGCGTAAAGAACCTCGTAACAATTCTTCTTCTCCTTCCCCAGTGTAAGAATGTATTAGTACACATTTTACTTATGCCCTTGCCTCAGCTACATAATGGCTAGAAGACCCCCTGAATGTGAGGAGCAGGCTAGTCTTGAGAGGTCAACTTTGACATGGCGATGACAATGTGGGATTGTATTGGGTCAACAATGGCCGGTCTATAACAATGTATTGTCAACACCTATCTCTTAGCAAGGTCCACCATGACTCCTCAAGGACATGAACATCTAGTTCATAGTAAGGTCCAACATGACCACTCATGAAGCCAGTCTTCTCAGGAACCATCGCAGCCTATCATGAGCTGTCGCAGAAGCCCAGGGTCGTGGCCATGGGCGCTGCGCCAAGACTTGTCCAACATCTCCCTGAACAGCGCGATCCTCACCGCGAGGCTCATCGCTGATCGCGAGCGTGAAAGCCCCGCAGGAGAACAAGGGTACATCGACAAGGACTTCCTCTCCAGGGCCTGTGGCTTTTTCTCCTCAACCTCCTAAGCTGCTTGTCTTGGGTCAACTCTGGCCTGCCCATCACAATGTATTGTTAACATCAACTTCTGTGTAAGGTCCGCCCACTCATGAAGCCAGCCTTCTCAGGCACCACCTGTGACTCCTTCTCTTCCATACCCTATGTGCTGCTTGTCTTGGGTCAACTCTGGCCTGTCTATGACAATGCATTGAGGTGCACACATATACTTCTTTCATCCACTCGTGAAGCCAGCCTTCGCAGACACCACCTATGGCTCCTCCACCTATGCTTCTTGTCTTGGATCAACAATTGTCTGTCTTTGACAAAGTAATGTAGTGCACAAATATACTTCTTCCAGCCACTCGTGAAGCCAGGCACCTTGAAACCAGCCTTCACAAGCACCACCACCTCCTCTTCAAGTTTGTGCACAGCCTTCTTTCACACTGATGTGAAGACCTGCTAATCCACAAGCATTATATCTTGTGCCCATGCAAGTGTGAGATCGTACTCTTACACTTGTACGCATCTACTTCTTCCATCCACTCATAAAGCCAGGCACCTTGAACCCAGCCTTCGCAGGCACCACCACCTCCTCCTCCTCCACAGGTTCAGGCACAGGCTTCTTCTTTGCGGTCTTGGATGAAAACCACCCAGGTGTCTTGATGTTTTCAGATGCTGACGATGCTCCGTTATTTTTCTTTCGTGCAGGCGCGACGTCAGGGGCACCGGAGCGGTTCTTGCCGCTTCCATTTGAGCTGCTGCTGCCGTTGCTACCACCCTCCTCCTTCCCCTTCTTCCTTTTCAACTCAGACTGCAAGCAAGAACAGGATTGTGATAAGGAACATTTGTGGTTAGGGAGGATAATGGTTTGGAAAAGGATTGTGGTTCCGGAGGGTTATGGTTTGGAGCAAGATTGTGGTTTGGGACGATTGTGGTTAGGGAGGGTTATGGTTTGGAACAAGATTGTGACTTGGGACAACTGTGGTTAGGGAGGGTTATGGTTTGGAACAAGATTGTGACTTGGGACAACTGTGGTTAGGGAGGGTTATGGTTTGGAACAAGATTGTGACTTGGGACGACTGTGGTTAGGGAGGGTTATGGTTTGGAACAAGATTGTGGTTTAGGACAATTGTGGTTAGGGACGATTGTGGCTAGGGAGGATTATGGTTAGGAACAGGATTGTGCTTTGGCATGGATTTGGCTTCTATTTGGATTATGCAAAATTCAATTCGTGCTGCCACTGCTACTGCCCTCCCCCTTCTTAGTTTCAACTCAGACTGCAAATGTGAACAGGATCGTGATTTAGGATTGTGTCTTCACAAGCATTTGGCTTCCATTGTGGCAAGGAAATAGATATGATGCAAATGTGAACATGATTGTGGATTCACATGCATTTGACTTCAATTGTGGCAAGGAAACAGATAAGATGCAAGTGTGAACATGACTGTGCTTTATGATTGCAGATTCACATGCATTTTTCTTCCACTGTGGCAAGGAAGCAGATCTGATGCGAGCGTGGACATAATTGTGGTTCAGGAATGTGGATTCACATAGATTTTTCTTCCACTGTGGTAGGGAAACCGATCTCATGCGAGCGTGGACATGACTGTGCTTTATGAGTATGGATTCACATGGATTTTTCTTCCACTGTGGCAAGGAAGCAGATCTGAAGCGTGGACATGATTGTGATTTAGAAATGTGGATTCACATAGATTTGGCCTAGACTGTGGCAAGGAAACAGATCTCATGCGAGCATGGACATGACTGTGCTTTATGAGTGTGGATTCACATACATTGGCTTCCACTGAGGCAAGGAAGCAGATATAATGCAAGCGTGAACAAGATAGTGGTTCCACGTGGATCTGGCTTCCATGTGATGGTGTTGCTAGCGCCTTGTGCTGCTACTCGTGCACTATCTTCCAATCCCAACTCTTGACAGGTTCTTGCTTATGTCAGCCCTCCCCCCCCCCCTCCCCCCCCTCACACACACACACAAACACACTCTTGCCAGCCACACCCTCTCGTCTGGTCTCCACCCACCCACCTCCCTGACCATACCCACCCACCACCCACATCCATACCTTGCGTTCCTGCCACCATGCGATAGTGTTGCTAGCGCCTCGTGCTGCAACTGGCGCACTATCTTCCAATCCTAACTCTCGGTAGATGCTCGCCTCTGTGAGGGCATCTGCCTTGCCAGCATTCAGGGTGTCTTGCAGGTAACCAGACTGGAGGGCATGGGTGAGGGGATGAAGGGGTGAATGGGGGGGGGGGGGGAGGGGATGAACGTGGGAGGGAGTGAAGGGGGTAAAGGGGTGAGTGGGTGAGAGGGTTAAGTGTTGGGGAGTGAAGGGGTAAGATTGAGGGGGTGAGTGGGTAAGGGTGAGGGTAAAGGGGTGAGGGGGTGAGGGGATGACGGCGCGAGAGGCTGGAAGGGAGAGAGGTAAGCGGGTGAGTGAATGAGGAGTCGCCAGAGCGTCTTGCCGGTAATCAGTCTGGAGGGCATGGGTGAGGGGATGAAGGGATGAATGGGGTGGGGGGGGAGGGGATGAACGTGTGAAGGAGTGAAGGGGGTAATGGGTGAGTGGGTGAGAGGGTTAAGTGTTGGGGAGTGAAGGAGTAAGATTGAGGGGGTGAAGGGGGTAAGGATGATGGTTAAGGGGTGGGTGGGTGAGGGGATGACGGCGCGAGAGTCTGAAAGGGAGAGAGGTAAACGTGTGAGTGAATGAGGAGTCACCAGAGCGTCTTGCCGGTAACCAGTCTGGAGGGCATGGGTGGGGGTGGAGGGGTAAGGGGGTGAAGGGGTGGGGGTATGAGGGGATGAGCACGTGAGGGAGTGAAGTGGGTGAAGGGGTAGGGGTGAGTGGGTAAAGGTGAGGGTTAAGGGGTGAGTGGGTGAGGGAGTGAAAGGGAGAGGGGTGAGAGGGTGAGTGAATGAGGAGCCACTAGTGTGTCTTGCAGGTAACCAGTCTGGAGGGCATGGGTGCGGGGGGGGCGGCGTGAGGGGATTAGAGGGTGAGTGGATGACGACGCGGGGGAGACGGGGTGGGGTGAGGGTGGGGATTAGGGATTGGGGAGAGATATGAGGTAGTGAGGGGTGAGGGGATGATGGGTGAGTAGTCGAGGTGGTGGGGTGAGGGTGAAGGTGTGTCCCAAGCCCAAGCCCGCTCAAACCACTTTTTGTTGTCAAATCTGAAAGTGGGTTTTTTCTAGCTTAATGTTTTTAGGCCTCCTTCAGGGACAGCGTTTTAATGCTTAGTGTTTTAATGCTTAGTGTAGCTTTTATAGCCCTGTCAGTGTCGTCAAAAAAAACCGATTTTAAACATTTTATAGCAATAATTTCGCAGAAACAGGGTAAAAACTAGAGATTGCTATATGTGGTGGGAAAAAGCCCTGGCTCAAACTTTTAGAAAATGTTGTATTCTACAGTCCAGTGGCTCACGTTATCATCACATCACACACACCACACTTTCTAAAATCTCACACACACCACACATCATCATCACCTCATATTTACACAACACATTATCATACACCACACATATTTATCACCCCACACATTCTAAAATTCCTCACACACCACACGTTATCATCACCTCACACACACCACACTTCCAAATATTCCAAAAATTTAAAACTTGGATTTAAAAAAAAATGATTGGTCCCCAACCACAGTGACCCACATTTGAGCAGAGTCCAACACCGTTTTTTAAATTATAATATTCTGAACTTCAAAAATAAGAAAACCAATCTTTGTTCCCAATCACAGCGACTCACACTTGAGGGGTGGCCAACACCATTCATTACCTTACCCAATTCATAACTTCAAAAGGTTAAATTTGTCCCCGACCACAGTTATTAACGCTTGTCGAGATGCCTGAGCCGACAGCTTGAGTCCCTGCCTTGAACATGAAGTTCCCATTTTCGGCAACATTGGCAGGGCCAGTGAACTCCAACAGCCCACATTGCTCTCACCCCAAACCCAACAAGTTTTCAAATGTTAAAAAAACGAATTTGTCCCTAACCACAATAAGTGACGTTTGTCGAGAAGTCGGAGCCGACAGCTCAAGTCTCAGACTTGAACATAGAGTTCACGATTTAGGTGACATTGTCAGAGCCAGTAAACCCAATGGCCCACATTACTCCCACCCTAACATTAACATAATATACAAATTATACCCAACCAGTGACTCACGTTTTTCGAGATGCCCGAGCCAGTAGCTTGAGTCCCAGCCTAGATCATGGAGTTCACATTTTTGGCAACATTGGCAGGGCCAGTGAACTCAAATGGCTCACATTACTCCCACCCTACTCATAACCATTTCAAAAGTTCACATATTATTTACAAAATAAAATTGTCCCCAAACAGTGGCTCACGTGTGTAGATATGGCCGAGCCGACATCAAGCGTCCCGGCCTCGTACAATGAGTTCATATTTTGGGAGACGTTGGCCGAGCCAGTAAACCCAACGGCTCACATTATTATCACCCTAAACTCAAGATCTTTTCAAATGTTCAAATATGATAATTTTTGTTTTGTCCCCGACCACAGTGACTCACGTTTGTCGAGATGCCCGAGCTGACAGCTCGCGTGCCAGCCTTGTACAAGGAGCTCATATTTTGGGCGACATTGGCCGAGCCAGTGAACCAGGGGTGGTTCAAGGACTCAGCAGCGGAGGGCCTGGATAGGAGTTGGTAGAGTCAGGGTGTGGGATTATATGTGTGTGTGTGTGTGTGTGTGTGTAATATATATATATATATATAGAGAGAGAGAGCCTGGATAGTAGTACAGAGAGTGGCGGGTTGTCAGAGAAGATACTAGGGTTTGGAGGCTCGGGTTTCAGGGTTTAGGGTCAGCACCTCTGCAGCTCCTTACTAGGAGATGATTGCCCTCATAGCTAGTAGTGGTGTGGTGTGGTGTGGTGTGGTGAGGTGTGGCAAGCATACGTCAAGAGTTGGGATTTGCAGACAGTGCACGAGTAGCAGCAAGAGGCGTTAGTAACACCATTGCATGGAAGCCAGATCCACGTGAAACTACTATCTTGTTCATTCTTGCATCAAATCTGTTTCCTTGCCACAGTGGAAGCTAAATGAGGGGGCTTGCTTCCGTTCAGTCTGATCCCGTTAGGTTAAACGACTCTGCTGCATCCAATTCGTGCACCCGGCAGAACGAATGCGGTTCTAAGGTTGGTCCTTCTATCAGGGGCGGTAACAACCGGACATAAGGGTAAATCTGGGGGCTCCCGCTCCCCTGAAGGGGTGAGGGTGAGGGTGAGGGGGGGGGGGGGGGGGGGGGGGGGGGGGGGGGCACCAAGACAATACGACCCCCGGAGCCTTTGTTGCGTCCCCTTGAGGGTGGTGTGGTGTGGTGCGGGTCAATGAGGTGGCGTGAGATGCAGGCTTACGTTCAGTCTGAACCTGTTAGGTTTACACCAGAGGGTTTACACGACTCCCCCGAACCCAAACAGCAGCCCCCCCACCTCCCCCCCTCGCACACACACATCAACACAGCCCCCCACCTCTCTTTAGGCTTGTAGGCCATCAAGTCTCACAGGAGCTCCCATCCAGCGCCCTCATCTAGGCATCCATCCAACACATCAAAGCTGTCCTTCAGCTCACCCACTGACACCCCAACCCACATGTCACTGCGCTCGTAGCTCAAAAAGCAGACCCCCCCCCCCCCCCCCCCCCCCCCCCCCCCTGCACACACACATAAACAGCACCCCACCTCTCTTGAGGCTTGTAGGACATCATGTTACACAGGAGC
Source organism: Chlamydomonas sp. ICE-L (assembly GCA_013435795.1). Taxonomy (NCBI): domain Eukaryota; kingdom Viridiplantae; phylum Chlorophyta; class Chlorophyceae; order Chlamydomonadales; family Chlamydomonadaceae; genus Chlamydomonas; species Chlamydomonas sp. ICE-L. The sequence goes on from JACBWV010000610.1 coordinate 144,125,312, forward strand.
TCCCATCCAGCACCACCAACTAGGTCAAACATCTCAAAGCCCTCCTACCCACCCCCCAACCCACTCACACACACACACCCATCAACACAGCCCCCCACCTTTCTTTAGGCTTGTAAGCCATCAAGTCACACAAGAGCTCCGATCCAGCGCCATCATCTAGGCATCCATCCAACATCTCAAAGCTGTCTTCCAGCTCACTCATTTACACCCTGACCCACATGTCACTCCCCCGAACCCAAACAGCAGCCCCCCCCCCCCCCCCCCCCCCCCCCCCTTCAAACACACACACCCCACACACATCCATAAATACAGTAGCCCACCTCTCTTTAGGCTTGTAGGACATCAAGTCACACAGGAGCTCCCATCCAGCGCCATGATATAGGCATCCATCCAACAACTCACAACCGTCCTTCAGCTAACTCATTTACACCCTGACCCACATGACACTGCGCTCGTGGGACAAACAGCACCCCCCACACACCCACACACATCCATCAATACAGTAGTTTACCTCTCTTTAGGCTTGTAGGAAATCAAGTCACACAGGAGCTCCCATCCAGCGCCATAATCTAGGCATCCATCCAACACATCAAAGCCGTCCTTCAGCTCACCCATTTACACCTCAACCCACATGTCACTGTGCTCATAGGACAAACAGCAGCCCCCCCCCCACACACACCCCATCAACACAGCCCCCCACCTCTCTTTAGGCTTGTAGGACATCAGGTCACACAGGAGCTCCCATCCAGCGCCATCATCAAGGTCCAACATCTCAAAGCCGTCCTTAAGCTCCGACTTCTTCGCCCTGCCACTCTTCTCCTCAGACTTGCGCCATGCTCGGAGATCCCACTTAAGAGATTCTAGCTTCCTGTGGTTTGTTGGTTTGTTGGGTGGGTGGGTGGTTTGTTCGTTGGTTGGTTTGTTGGTTGGCTGGGTGGTTAGTTGGTTGGGTGGTAAGAAAAGAAAGAAAGAGTTCTCCTTAGACTTGCGCCATGCCCGGAGATCCCACTAAAGAGATTCTAGCTTCCTGTGGCTGGTTGAGTGGGTGGCTAGTTGGTTGGTTTGCTGGGTGGTGCGAAAATAAAAAAGAGTTCTCCTTAGATTTGCATGCATGCGTGCAGGACCAACTTCGTAGATTCTAGCTTTTCGTGGTTGGTCTGTTGTTTGTTTGATTGTTTGTTGTTGTGCTTGTCTGTTGTTGTGGTCGTAAGTCAAATCAAGCCAAGCCAAGTCAAGCCCACCCTAGTCAAGTCAAGTCAAGTCCACCCAACCCAGTCCAAGTCGAGCCAAGCTCACCCAAGTCAAGCCCAGCCAAGCTCACCCAAGTCAAACCAAGCCAAGCTCACCCAAGTCAAGCTCACCCAAGTCAAGCCAAGCTCACCCAAACCAAGACAAGGTCACCCAAGTCAAGCCAAGTCCAGCTTACCCAAGCCAAGCCAAGGTCACCCAAGTCAAGCCAAGTGTAGAAAGTAAGGAAATTCACTTGTTGAATACAATGATGTTGTTGTTGTTGGGCAGCCCAGGACATTTGCAACATTGACACGCCATCACTGTTCATGCCCCCCCCCCCCCCCCCCCCCCAACACACACATCCACCACCACACCAGACTAGGCAAGCGTAGAAAGTCAGGGAACTCACTTGTTAAATACAATGATGGCGTTGTCGTTGCGCAGCCCAGGGAATGACATTTGCAACAGTAACACGCCATTACTGTTCATGCCCCCCCTCCCCCCCCACCCCATTCCACTCTCCTCCCCCCACCCACCCCCCCACACACATCCACCACCACACCAGGTAAGGCATAGAGAGTGAGGGAACTCACTTGTTGAATGTAATGATGGCGTTGTCGTTGCGCAGTCCAGGGAATGACATTTGCAACATTGACACGCCGACGCTGTACATGTCAAAGCGGTCAGGTTTCTCCATACCCCACAGCACGGGAGACAGGAGGGCAGCTACTGGGAGGGGTGGCGGCTTCACTGTTTGGGTGCTTGTCACCAAAGCCACTGGGAAATAAGTAGGCTTTAGAGGTTAGGGCTAACGTCGATCAAAATTAGCCCTAATTGTAACAGCTAATTAGTGCAAACTTAGCCAAAACGACCAAGAAAAAGTGCCACGTGTGTATGAGAGTGTTGCTATGCATCCTACTGACCTTTGTGGCAATTGTGTATGATCTGACCGTCATTAGTCCATGATAAAGTAGCTCATGGTGTACAGGAACATGGCAAAATACCGAATGAATCTGATGTTTGGGACGGGTTTGGCCACCATGCCTTGCCCTCTTGGGGCACAGAAACCTTGCTGCGCTGCTTTGCAATGCGTGGGCTACTCCTCAGTTCCACCTTCTCCACCCCCTCCAAATCCTCCTCATTAGAGTCATCAACACCGTGCAGCAGCTCATTCAGTGCTGAAGCCGACTTCTTCTTGTCTTCAGCCAGTGACCCTTTGCAGTAAGATTTTTTGGTCGGGTCAGAATGCAATTTAAGATGCCTGGGGGGTCGAAGGGCTGAATACCTGACTGCATTTCGTGCAAGCGACGACGCACTGCTCCTTGATCCCATCCATGTCCATCCCATCTTCACAAGCTTGCATCTCAGGTCGAAAGAGCTTCTTCCAACTTCCCTTGACGCTATTCAGTCGTCCGAAAAGCTGGCTACGCGGCAGCGTCGTGCTCATGAATACCTGTTTTCCACCTCTCATGTACCAATACTTGGGTGGATTGGAAACGGTTGCCTTTCACGAATGAGAATTACTGAGCGACGCAATGCGAAAATTACCTAACGAGAATATCTCAGACTTCGAGTAACTGGTAGAGGACAGATATCTGTACTGCCTGCCCTCTTGTCGTACTGTTCCTGCGGGACCTGCTACTCGTACCCTCACCCCTCTGTTACCGTCGCGTTTCGTTTCCTAAAGCCACGCCGACTTGGCGTTTATCTTTCTTTCTTTCCAGCCACGACGACGTGCCACGACGACGTCTATTTTCTTTTCTCTTCACCTCTAGTTAGTGCTAAAAATCCGAGATTATTTTTAACACTAATTAGCGCTAAGGAGCTATGACCCCCCCTCCGAACCCTAGAAATAAGTATGCAATCAATGCACAAACAAGGATGGAAGGACAGAAGGAAGGCTGTGAGGCACAAGTGTGGTGGTTTGTCAACTAGCTCAAGCATGGAAACGATGTTGTACTGCTGAGGGGTGGGGTGGGGTGGGGTGGGGGCGTACCTTGGATCTAGGAGGTACTCCCTGGGCACGTAGTTGATTCCAATGCGAAGGTCGGCAGCAGCTCCCAAGTCGATCAGCTTGATCTTGCCGACACCTGTCTTTCCCTGGCTCACAATGCAGTTCTGGGGTTTGACGTCTCTGTGCACAATGCCTGCATGTAAGAGAGGGGGGGGGGGGGGGGGGAGGGGGAAAGGTGTGTATGTAGGGGGAGGGGGGGGGGGGCAGCTCATTGCACAGGCGCATACCTGTCAGAATTCACCAGCAACAGCAGCAGCGGCAACAGAACGATATGAACTCAAATTAGCACCGGTGAGCCAGAAGTGCGTGGACGTAGGCTTGTGGTGTGTGGGGGGGGTGGGGGGTGGGTACCGTTGCCTATTCGAGTTTGCATTATGCCGTTGTTGCTGCTGCTGCTGGTTAATTCTGACGGGTATGCGCCTGTGCAGTGAGATGTCCCCCCTCCCGCACACACAGACGAGCCCCCCCCCCCCCCCCCCCCCCCCCCCCTCACTTGTACATGCAGGCATTGTGCACAGAGACATCTAACCCCAGAACTGCATTGTGAGCCAGGGCTGTGCGGACGTGGGCTGGCAATAGAGGACCTTGAGCAGCAGTCCTGCAAGCTTGTACCACCATCATTGGTTACATCCAGCAGCTTCAGAACCCTGCTCAACCACTCTACATTATAGAGAACGCTGCCATGCAGCATGACTTTCGATCTCCAGCCATTGCAACCGAGGACTTCAATGCAATCAACATGAGCATTGGACTACCAATCTGTGTGGATGCTGCCACCTTCAACTCAGGAGCCTCAGCCTGAGTTGAAGGTGGCAGCATCCACACAGCTTGGTTGTCCAATGGTCATGTTGACTGCATTGAAGTCCTCGGTTGCAATGGCTGGAGTTTTTTCCCCCCCGAAAGTTATGCTGCATGGCAGCGTTCTCTATAATGCAGAGTGGTTGAGCAGGGTGCTGAAGCTGCTGGATGTACCCAATGATGGTGGTACAAGCTTGCAGGACCACTGCTCAAGGTCCTCTAAGGCCTCTATTGCCAGCCCACGTCCGCACAGCCCTGGCTCACAATGCAGTTCTGGGGTTGGATGTCTCTGTGCACAATGCCTGCATGTACAAGAGAGAGGGTGAGGGGGGGGAGGGGGGGCTCGTCTGTGTGAGCGTGTGTGCGGGAGGGGGGGCATCTCACTGCGCAGGCGCATACCCGTCAGAATTAACCAGCAGCAGCAGCAGCAGCAGCAGCAACAACAGCACAATGCAAACTCGAATAAGCAACGGTACCCCCCCCCCCCCCCCACACACACACACACCACAAGCCTACGTCCACGCACCCCTGACTCACAATACAGGTTTAGGGTTAGATGTCTGTGTGCACAATGCCGGCATGCACACAAGCAACTTCGTCAGAAAAACAACAATTCAAGCAACAACACCAAGACGGCAGCGGCAATAACGAAAAAAATGATGACATAACGACAAACGACAAAGACAACACGTACCTCCAGAAATACGCCCGTACTTCCCCAGTTCACCCCACCACCAATACCACCAAACCAACTCAAATAAGCAACCATCTTCCCCCCCCCCCCCCCGACTGACTCCCCCCTTCCTTATTACACCCACCCTCATGCCCAGCCACCACCCACCTGTTCTGTGGCAGCAATCCAGGGCTTCAATGAGCTGCTTGAGCGCCAACTTCACAGTCACCAACCTACGGCGGGGGCCCTTGGGCAGGTTGAGCTCCCTACCCAACAGGATGGTCTCCATGTTGTACGGGAAGTCTCTCTTCTCCATCACATCGTTCAGCGTGTTGTCACCCTCAAACTTCCACACCAGCCAGATGTCGGAGTCAAGGGGCGAGGTGCCTGCACGGTGGGGTTGCAATATTATTTGTTGGGTTCCAAGATAATTGTTATAAATGTATTATTTATTTATATTATTTTATATTATTATTATATTATTATTATTTTATTTATTTATATTATTTCTTTCTTTATTTATTATTTATTTGGTGGGGCTGGGTGGGGTTATAAGTTGTATTTTTGTTTTGCATGTTTAATCTATTTATTTTTGTTTAGTTGGGGGTTACAAAGGCACATACACATGAAAGGTGGTGTTCACACAAACACAAAGACACATCATTGGTAGATTAAAATGAAAGGATTTCAACCTCAGCCAACCAGCCAGATGCTTGAGTCAAGGGGCGAGGTGCAGGCACGGGGGGTTACACATTTATATTTTTTGTTCCAAGATAAGTAGTATTTATTTATTTGGTAGGGCTGGGTGGGGTTACAAGTTTTGTTTTTGTTTTGCATGGTATGTTTATTTGTTTACGTGGTTGGTGGTTACAAAGGCACAAGCACATCAAAGGTGATGTTCAGACAAACACAAACACACACCCTTGGTAGATTAAAACAAAGGGATTTCAACCCCGGCAAACCAGCCAGATGCTTGAGTCAAGGGACGAGGTGCAGGAACGGTTGTGACATGTGATGATGATGGGGTGCCTACAGTAGCACCCACTTGGCCCTACGCCATCACACTCGTCAAAAGCAGCCACCAACTCAGTACAGTGCTTGGCCCCCTCCATTCGCATCATGCGCTCGTTCATAAACACCTCCGTCTTGCCATACTCTTTCGCCTATTTCATGATCACAAACTGATTATATGAACCATATGAGATGTACAGTAATTAATATGTTACACAAATGACATATAGCATATTTAATACACGGTATGTTACCTAAATGAGATATGACACATTTAATATGTTACACACATGACATATAGCATATTTAATACGGTAAGTAACATAAATGAGATATGCCATATTTAATATGTTACACAAATGACAAATAGCATATTTAATACGGTTAGTAACATAAGCCATATTTAATATGCTAGATAAATGAGATATATCATACATAACACGGTATGTAACAAAAATGCAAAGATGACATTTTCGACATGGCCTCTGGAATACACACCTGGACCGGCGCCATCACGCTGGTCAAAAGCAGCCACCAGCTCAGCACAGTGCTCAGCCCCGTCCACCCTCATCATGCGCTCGTTCATCCAAACCTCCGCCTCTCCAAACTCTTTTGCCTTCTTCACAATCACCTCCGTGTTGTTTTTATCCTTCAGAGTCGCACGGAACACCGAGCCAAAGCCTCCCGAGGCCAGCTTGCGTCCCAATCGAATATCATCCTGGGGGGTGGAGGTCATGCGGGGTGGGGAGTCATGGGGTGTGGAGGGTGGGGGGTCATGGGGTGATCGCAGTGGTGGTGGTAGTGGTGGCATCTAGAGAGATTGTACAATCACCTCCGTGTTGTTTTTATCCTTCAGGGTCGCACTGAACACCGAGCCAAAGCCTCCGGAGGCCAGCTTGCGTCCCAATCGAATATCATCCTGGGGGGTGGAGGTCATGCGGGGTGGGGAGTCATGGGGTGTGGAGGGTGGGGGGTCATGGGGTGATCGCAGTGGTGGTGGTAGTGGTGGCATCTAGAGAGATTGTACAATCACCTCCGTGTTGTTTTTATCCTTCAGGGTCGCACGGAACACCGAGCCAAAGCCTCCCGAGGCCAGCTTGCGTCCCAATCAAATATCATCCTGGGGGGTGGAGGTCATGCGGGGTGGGGAGGGTGGGGGGTCATGGGGCGATCACAGTGGTGGTGGTAGTTGTGGTATTTAGGGAGATCTTATGATCATTTTGGTGGTGGTGTCGTCCTTCATCCCCACTCCCCATCCCCAAATCTCCAACCCAAGGCACCCTAACTCCCAATCCCCCCCCCCCCCTCCACCCCAAGACCCTCTTACTCTCCCCCCCCCCCCCCCCCCCCCCTCCCCCAAGCCACCCACACCCTGTCCCTATACGTTCCACATGTCCCACCCACCCCCACCTGCTCATCCGTACCCAAAGCCTACCCTGGAGATGCTCTTCATATTATTGTGGTAAATATTGCGATTGATGTAGTTATCTATCTATGCCCCCCACTCCCCCATCAAACCCCCTGTCCCCACACCACCCCAAGCCCACATCCCTATCCCTTCCCCCTAACCCCCATTCCTACCCACCCATCTGTACCCTAAACCTACCCTGGAAATTGTCTTCATATTGTTGCGGTAAATATTGCTGTTGATGTAGTAATCTATCTATATCACCACCCCAGGTCACCATCCCTAACCCTCCACTCTTACCCCACCTTCCTAAACCCCATCCCTACCCACCGATCTGAACCCAAAACTTACCCTGGAGACGATTTCATATTGTTGTGGTGAATATTACTTTTGAGGTAGGCTGGAGCCATGTAACCAAGTAACCATGTCTGCCCCCCAGCCCCCCAGCCCCTACACCCCCCCCACCCCCCCCCCCCCCCCCCCCCCCCACACACACACAAACACATGCACCTCATCAATACCCCAAAACTACGCTGGCGATGTTCTTCATATTATTGCGGTAAATATTGCTGTTGATGTAGGCTGGAGCCATGTAACCAAATAACCAAGTCAGACCTTGAAACCTTCAGCCCCCCCCCCCCCCCCCCCCCCCCCCCACACACACACACGCACCCCAACCCCTCATCAATACCTGAGACCTACCCTGGCGATGTTCTTCGTTTAGTTGCGGTAAATATTGATGTTGATGTAGGCCGGAGCCATGTAACCAAGTAACCAAGTCTGACATTGAACCCCCCCCCAGCCGCTGCCCCCCCCCCCCCCCCCCCCCCCCCCCCCCTACAAATACCCCAAACCTACCCTGGAGATGTTCTTCGCATTGTTGCGGTAGATCTTGCTGTTGATGTAGTAATCAATGGCTCCAGGAATAGGGCCTGCCAAGTAAAGGTATGAAACGGTTCTAACACGTGTGTAGTGAAGGTGGTGGGGTAGTCGTGTGGTGTGGTGTGTGTGTGTGGTGGTGTGTGTGTGTGTGTGGTGGTGTGTGTGTGTGGGGGGGGGGGGGGGGGGGGGCAGCCGCTGTCATCAATCACATTCAATCAAAAGTACGGCGAGCAGCCAAATCGCTGGCTGAAGCTATGTAACCAAGTTCAAGTTGATAACAGGGATGTTTTTTGTTGTTGGCCCCTGTTCAAGCAAACGGGCTAGTCCCCTCAACCTCACGGCTAATAACAAGGCGCACATTTTTTGTTCAGCTTTTGTTGTCAGCTTTTAGGCATTATTTACTTACTGACCATGTTGTTTTAACTGCCAAAAACGGCAATCAGTCCAATTGCTGGCTAGAGCCACGTCACCAAGTTCAAGTTCTAGGCAGCTCTCTGAGCCAGCTACTGTGCAACTCCTAACAATAGCAGCAGCTCTTGACAGGGTAGCTCTTTAATCTCCGATTCGACGAATGGCTCAATGGTAGAGCTCCTCGAACGACAAAGGTGCTGGGTTTGAATCCCTTTGGATGCGCTTCAGTGTTCGCGGTCACTGTCAACCGCCATGGTAGCTTTGTCCAGGTAAAGTAGCAGCCCGTTCCCTACTGCCGTAAGAGGGGGCTCCCTTATTACCACGCACAACCTGGCGTTATCATAACTATTTAGATCTGGGCAGGGGAGGGACAGCTGATTGTGCTTCAAGGTCGGGTCTTTTATTTTCGACTTCTATTAGCAGCTTATTGGCTGCTCCCAAAGCCAGCAGTTTTCAGCACCTTCAGTATTTCAGCAGTTCTGGACAGCTGATTGTGCCAGCTTCAAGGTGCACTGGGTTGGGTTAGGTTTAGCCGAATAGCAAGTCGGGGGCGCTGCCTAGAAGCTGCTGCTCACAGCTGCATAAAAACGTGTTCAACGTTCACAAGCATGCGTCAGGTTTGGCATGAGAGCCAGTCAGGGGGGCTGTCTAAAAAATGCGCAAAAAAATGCATATGGGTTTACTCCTTTCTGTGTGAGGTAAGTCCCATCTATCCCGTGAACAAGATTGACCTGGAAGGTTGGATGGGCACCAGCGATTGTTTGGAGGACCAGGTCAAGGAGTGCTTTGTATTATAGCCCCTCCTGCTAGTCTATGGGTGATCATGAGGTTGGGCAGGTCCCTAGACGCTAGTTGGCTACCCTGGTCTGTAACATACATTTAGATGAACAAACAGCAGGAAGACAGGAAAAGGGAACAGGAACAGACAGGATGCAAATGCATAGGCCTATGCAAAGATGCAACCCAAGAAGTGCTTGAGTGGGACTGGACTAGCAATGGTCCTACCCACTGCAGGGTACTGGCTCATTAGGTAGGACCATCTAGTATCACATTGCCCTGATAGTCTAGTGGTGATCTTGAGGTTGGGCAGGTCTCTTTTCACTTGTTGGCTACCCTGGTATGCAGGGATCGGCATATCATTTGATGTTGACAAAAGGCGAGTATGATATCATATGGTATAATGGTGATCTTGAGGTTGGGCAGGTCTCTTTTCACCCCCAAGGTTACCCCATTGTCCGTTTGTGCGACCGAACGAAAAATTGAAGCCTGACACGTCAGCCGACTGTCTCATAACTAACTGGCTTTGGTCAGCTCCATTTCTGTTGCCACCTTTCGTTCAGTTGCCAACACACTCCGCCAATTTCCTGCGTCGCTTGCGACGCTGCATAGGACTTGTCACTAGTTGGCTACCCCTGGTCAGTAACATATATGTGCAGAATACAGAAAACAACAAGAAGACATATGGGAATACAAATGCATATGCACAGGCCTGTCCAGAAATGCAATCCAAGCATTGAATTTATGTTCCGCTGTGAGCAGCACCTTCTAGGCACCTCCCCTGCCTGCCTGCCTGCCCAGCCAGATTAAACGCAGTCTAGCGCACCTAGACGCTGATGTTATCATTACTATACATCTGCCGAAATCTTTGTGCGTAGCCGAGTGGATGAGTGAGTGAGCTGCTTAGAAGCTGCTGCTCGTAGCGGAAAAGAAAAGCTATGAATCCAAGACGTGCTTGAATGGGCAATGCTTTTTTTTCTCCTAATCATAGCAGCTGCTAGGCAGCTCCCTTTCCCCGTCCATGGGCCAACCTGGATCTTGCTAGTGTGACTGAAAGCTAGCATGACGGGCATTCCTAAGTAGCTGTCAGCTTTGGGCTTGTCCCAGTGGCCAGCTATTGTACCAGGCTGGAAGCTGCCATGCGTAGCCAAAAAAGAAACAGTGTGAGTGAGACTAGACTGGTAACGGTCAGCGGTCCTACCCTCTACAGGGTACCTGCTCAGTAGGGGGGGGCATTTATATCACAGGGCATGTAGGCCCTCAAGGATATCACATACACACATGCATGGGCAGCTAGACTGTAATATGACCCCTGGAATTTAAAATACATACTTGGGCATGCATCCGACAAGTTTCAAGTTGACAACATACATGGGTGGCAGCAGGGTGCTGGTGGCGCAGTGGGCCCGACATTATATCGCACCTGGTGGTAAGAAGAAGTAAGAAAATATAGAGGCCAAAAGCAAATAGCCCCTCCAGGTGAATCCCCCATCCTCGCCTCGCAACACTAGGTCCAAGGTACTGCGGAGAGGGTGAACGGGCACATGGTAGGTTAGCGAGATCGACTAAGCTACTTTTATCGAGGGGGCTCGTTCCCTTCCGCCCATGCGCTGCCGCAAGATTCAACATAAGAGCAATGTTGCCTCGTTGGGGGAGGATAGTTGATATATGGGAGCAAGGAGATTCGAGGAGACACAGTGAGGGAACTGGGGGGGGAGGGACTCCCATGCGCTCGACTGCCATGTGCAGACATCTCTGTCCATTATTATTAGCATGCCTGCTATTTCTGATTGCGATTAACTACGTGAAGAGAGGGCGAAAATAACACGAAAAGGGCTGACAGAGGGAACTGACTTCTGCTGTCGATCGAACCATGCAATGAACTACCATGCGCTTTCCAACAATCTCATCCGAGCAGCTTCAAATGCTCTTGCAATAATCGATTTCGCCCTTGGAGCTTTGCAAGATTCGCAACTGCCCTGACTCACCTACGGTATTCCACGTCCCCGCACTTCATCAGGCTGCATGGGGCGGCAACAGGCTCGTAGGCCAGAGGTAGATGCGGCATGATTTGATGCAGATGCGCGGGGTCTAGCATTGACAGCGCGCTTGCAATTTCAATATGAGCAGATACGGGAGTGCTGAGAGGTCGGCGTCCCTTGTGGCTGTTGCTGTTGGTTCTGATACGGCTGCTGCTCCCGAGAGAGTTGGACAGCCTAGGGGAGGGCATGGCTTGCGCATGTACAGCGCGTTGCGTTGAGGTCGTGAGCATGGTTAGAAAGACAGAAAGAAATTAACGCCTGTAAAATAATTAAGAGGTGTTACTCGGCAGAGAATTTCGAATGGGAACGGGAAAAGGCTGATTAGGGTTCGGGTACGGTTTGAAGGTACATGAGCCCTGTGCGATGTGCGTGAGGCGTGACGAGGACACGTTGTCGGAAGCAGAGGACCCGAGAGGACCCTTCAGTCGGAAGGGGGAGGGGCGGGGAGGGGCGAAAAATAGTATCGGGATGTGCCGTCGCCGATTTGGAGTCGCGTGTTTGGCGGTTTGCCGCACCAACGAACAGCTGCAAACTTTCTCAATACGCGCTTTCACGGCCTCTCGCTGCGATCAGAAGATGCAGAAACTCCACTCCACTATAAAAATGGTCAGGAACACTCATATGCCCTATCTGCCAAACTAACCTACTCTCTCATCGTCTCTCATCTTCAAGCGGAGGAAGCCTTCCCCCGCTCCTCCTAAGGTCCAACACCCTACATGTAATGTGCTCCTCTACTTCTATGGCCAAAAACGCCACTCGGAGGATCCCCCCATGGATTACCCATTAGTTATAATTTTCCTTGCAGCTCTCTTCTTAGTTGAACGTCCAGTTGCTCCCCTTCCTTGTTCTTTCTTTTCAGCTGTATATAGTCTATATATAGTTAGGGGGCGGCAAATCATATGATACTGATCAAAGGCGAGCATGATATCATATGATATCATACAAATTGCATCATATGATATTGTATATAATTATATAAATGGTAACAATAGCCTAGTCAGACTGCCGGTATCATATGATATCATTTTTTAATATAATATCGTATGATGACATTATATCATATGATATCACATTGCCGTTCCCTATATATAATACCTTGTTGGCGGCTCCCCTGACTGGCTTTTCAGCCAAAGGTGGCGCAACATCGAGCATCTTAATTCTTGAAGCTGACATAATTATCTTTCCAGAACTGCTGAAATTATGGATAGCCAAGTGGTCGGCTCGGGGATCTGCCTAGAAGATGCTAAGAAATGCCGAAAAGAAAATCCCTGGCCACTGCTCCCAATCGCAAGGGACGGGGATCTGAAGTCGTTGTAAAGGAATGGGGGTGAGATTAGAAGCTGTTTAGTAATTGATTTGGATTGTTACATGGTTTTTCAGTCAACTCTGCCCTGCTCGTCGTCGCCCAATTCCATATCTCCCCTTGCAAACCCTCGGAAACCAGGAAGCAAACTAAGCGGATTAGATAGTTTAAAGATTTGTCCAGATCAGAGATGGGTCTTACGGTACAGTGTGAAGGGAAATGCAGTATATGAGTGGGGTAATACACATGATTGTACAATGAAGTAAATGTGGTTTACACAAAAGCACAGTATACTGTAAAATACATACCGTAAATGAAGTAAAATACAGCATACCTTAAAGCACACTAAAACCTAAAACACCTAAAACCTAAAATACAGCATAGGCAGGAGGTGCCCAGGCCTCCAAAATGTGTATAATGCCTATCGATTTATTCTCAGAATGAGGCTATAATGGCGTGATTTATGGCAATGTTTTGAGCAATTTTGGGGTCATTCTGAGCAACATTAGGGGATTGTGGTGGGGTGGGTGGGTGGGTGGTGGTGGGCGTGTGTATGAGTGGTATGGATGGGTCAACGGGTGAGTATGGGTGGGTGATGTGGGTGGATGAATGGGTGAATGGGTGAGTACTACCACACAATCCCTGTTTGGTAATTCTGAGGATGCCATTGTGTGTTGGCTGACGAGGTTGACGGATTCCAGGCTGGAGTCACCTGAGTGTCCACCGCTGAGTGTCCACCGCTGAGTGTCACCGGCTGAGTGTCTGGCAAACCAGGTCCGCGAGCCCACGCCACCACGTCCTGACTTTCGCCGCACTCGACAAATGGATCACGCCAATCGCCGATAATGTTTCTCGCTAATCGTTGTCCCAATCTTGCGTCCCACGCCACTTGACGCTTCACCAGCACTATCCGGCCTCCCGACTCGCAAGTATCGACAAGCACCCTACAGTTTACATGGGCGTCCAGCTCTATTTCCAAACCGAACCTTTGTGCCCCTACCCAGGATAGTGGGTAGTGCTTTTGGGTGGTGGTGGTGGTGGTGGTGGGGGTACTCTGTGACGATACTGGCATGCAGCCGTCCTTTTGAATGCCGACAGCTATTCCATTTATCCAATGGATGATAGTGTAGAATAATCTCCCTGCAGATCATTTTGAACATGGGGTCTGAAAGCTTTAGACATGTTGAAGCAATCAGAGGCAAATGGAGGGGACGAGTGCGTCTCAATGAATTGGCTCAACTTGAGCTCCCTGAGATCCTTCAGGCGAGCAATCTCTATACGTCAAGTTACTCAACACCAGAGGAGGCTGCTAGAGCAGTTGACAGGTAAAGGTTTGTCCTCACAATGCATGTGTGTTCCATGAGTATCCAAACAGATATGGAGCGGGACTTGCCCATCCTCGGAAATAAATGAAGACTTATTCGAGGTACTGTTTGGGCAAGAAAGAGTAAACAAATATTTGGAAAAGGGCTTTTCCCAAATGCCTGTTTTTCTGTCTTCAGGCCAAATCGTGGAGCGTTCACAAATCCCGGCATTTTACAACATTTTGCCGTGGCAAATATCTCTGCTTTTGAAACATATTTTATTTCCAGGTCCCACAGTGCTGAGGATGGGGATAATCCTTGATCATGCTGACAGGGCTCAATCAAGTTTGAATCGTTTTGTTCACGGAAGTCTGTGAATCTCTTTGTACTTACTTATTACTTATTACTTATTTATGCACAAGTACTTCTGTTTTTAGGACACTTATTTATTCATTTCCAGTAATTATTTGATCTATGAAAGGATTTAATCTTGATGTGGCCTCAGTCACCTCCCCCGTGGTTTCATAAATAGAAATCATACCAGACTATTATGAAGCCGGTTATACATATTGCCTTGCAATTTTCAACATAAACACACGCTCAGTATTTTGATGCCGCGCGTGCATATACTGCTCCAGTCTGTGTGTGTAATTGGGAGTACTTTCCATTCTCACCCATCCACAGAAAACACCCACTGACTCTCACTCACACACACCAACTCACACATCAATATTTAAAACATTCCATGCATGTGTATGCAACAACATGCACCGAATATATATAATGATATGAAATACATTTGGAGTATTCACATATTCACATACGTTTATTGGCCACTCTCTTAACATCAAGGCACACCTCGAATGTTTTATGCAAATGCCACCCACCCACCCACCCACCCATCCCCTCAAGCAATCTCATACAATAACACACACCCACCAGCACCCCACCACCAGCATACAACAACACAAGTGATACCATCAATATTTACTCATTACTCAGTACTCGTGCATGAGAGCAAGAGCTGAAGCCATTTAGATTCAACAACAAGACTCTGTGTTGTGCTTGCAGGATTTTATACAAGTTGGGACGCCCTTCATCAATGAACTTCTACTTATACGGTGTGATGGAACGGTGCGATAAACGTCCCGGACAAAACAACGGGGTGATAAACACGAGAACGGGGTGATAAACTGGGCCCAGATAGCATTATGTAATTAATCCAAATATAAACCAAAAATATCGTATCTATGGATAAAAATAGAATTACATTAATCCGCGGATTAATGTAATTCTATTTTTATCCATAGATACGATATTTTTGGTTTATATTTGGATTAATTACATAATCCGCCTTACATAAGCAGGATCAGATTCGTTCTATAGCACAGTTTAGAATGGGTTCCCATTGGCTGAACACAGAAAGAATGAGGGTGGTGGATAGAGCACACATCCCTCGCTCAATGAGACACTGTCAAATGTGTGGGTTCCAAAAACCTGAGGATGAAATGCATATGTTTGAGTGCCCTTTTTATAATGATATTCGCCTCCGCTACCAGAAGCTGTTTACAGATATTTAAAGGCATGTCCATGAGGATACCAATTTAACCGTATGGAATGTGGAATTCTGCGATTCCACATTCAGAACCTTTATGAATCGAAATGGCACTAAGTCTTTTTGGAGCAACCTAGCCGACTATCTTTCTACTTGTAGAAGAGCAAGACAGGAAGCCCTGGACTGCTTAGTGGCACCGTAATTTATCATCCCTTTTTTTCTTCTTCTTGTGACTTCTCATTTGTTAGCTTCTTACCTCCGCCACTGTAAGTGGTTGAGATCTGGGTCCGGCTCTAAGGGGTTTAATACCTACGCCACCAAAACGGTGGTTGGGAGTTTGGTTTGTTTGTCCTCGACACACCCCTGATGTAATGGGGTTTTTTGCTTTGTGGGTGCTTTTTCTTTTTGTTTAAAGCACAGAGTCTCATACACCCTCGCGGTGTCAAGTAGACTTTAACATGTAATGTAATGTAATGTAATGTAATGTAATGTAATGTAATGTAATAATGCTATCTGGGCCCAGTTTATCACCCCGTTCTCGTGTTTATCACCCCGTTGTTTTGTCCGGGACGTTTATCGCACCGTTCCATCACACCGTGTACAGATGTCTGCATATGCGGACTCTTCAAAATGCCTTTCAAATAGAGAGAATCATTTCACACACAAACAACCTCTAAAACAGATGTCTGCATATGCGGACTCTTCAAAATGCCTTTCAAATAGAGAGAATCATTTCACACAACAAACAACCTCCTAAAACAGATGTCTGCATATGCGGACTCTTCAAAATGCCTTTCAAATAGAGAGAATCATTTCACACACAAACAACCTCCTAAAACAGATGTCTGCATATGCGGACTCTTCAAAATGCCTTTCAAATAGAGAGAATCATTTCACACACAAACAACCTCTAAAACAGATGTCTGCATATGCGGACTCTTCAAAATGCCTTTCAAATAGAGAGAATCATTTCACACACAAACAACCTCCTAAAACAGATGTCTGCATATGCGGACTCTTCAAAATGCCTTTCAAATAGAGAGAATCATTTCACACACAAACAACCTCCTAAAACAGATGTCTGCATATGCGGACTCTTCAAAATGCCTTTCAAATAGAGAGAATCATTTCACACACAAACAACCTCTAAAACAGATGTCTGCATATGCGGACTCTTCAAAATGCCTTTCAAATAGAGAGAATCATTTCACACACAAACAACCTCTAAAACAGATGTCTGCATATGCGGACTCTTCAAAATGCCTTTCAAATAGAGAGAATCATTTCACACACAAACAACCTCCTAAAACAGATGAAGGGATTCATATGCGGAAAACTATGGAGACGTCAAGCAGGCTTCTGCTTGACATATACCCTATTGGATTTATGAAGGGGGGGGGGGGGGCGGGACAAGGAGTGGGACAAGGAGAAGAATGTGCGGATGCAACTGGTTACAATATAGCTCTCAATCAATATATCTCCATCTCCATCCCCCACCTCATCAACCTCCAGCCCCACCCGTCGCCATGCTAAGTGGGCATACACCACAGTTACAGGCTCCGAATGTAGTCGAGTGATCGACTGTCAAAACTGCATTTGCAGGGCAATCCCTGCAATTCACCAGCAAAGGGAGAGGCATCATACCAAACATCTCCAGAATTAGGACACGAAAATCTGGAGATGACGAGTGCTTCAAATCTCGCAGTCAAACCCCTTCTCTGTCGCCACCATCGTCGATGATGCAAAAGTTGCCATGCTTTATGTACGGCAAACTTCCTACATACTCGAACTCCATACACCTTTCAGTTCGGAGCCGAATCTTGATAGACCCTTTCTTCTTCATAGCCATCTTCAGTGCCTGCGAACATGGGTGGATGTTTGGTCAGCTCATGCTTTCGCAGCCAGCACAATCTTCGCAATCAATTACTGGATAATGCTTTCGCAGGTGGAGCCATAGAGCTAGCAAGCCAGCGCAATCCAAACGCGAACTTCGCAAATACTAGCAGCAATGAAAGTAACCATGACTGGATAATGCTTTCGCAGGTGGAGCCATAGAGCTAGTAAGCCTCGCAAATACTAGCAGCAATGAAAGTAACCATGACTGGATAATGCTTTCGCAGGTGGAGCCATAGAGCTAGCAAGCCTCGCAAATACTAGCAGCAATGAAAGTAACCATGACTGGATAATGCTTTCGCAGGTGGAGCCATAGAGCTAGCAAGCCTCGCAAATACTAGCAGCAATGAAAGTAACCATGACTAGATCTCGATGACTGCTACTATTGAACTCACCCTCGGAATCAGCTTTCGGAGTTCGCTGGATGCTCCCTAACACACTGAGTTCACCCTCGGAATTAGCTTTCGGAGTTCGCTGGATACTCCCGAACACACTGAGTTCGTGAGAGAAGAATAGGAGTACTTCGGTACTTGGTTAAGATTGACATGGCTGGGGTGTGTGTGGCTTGGCCTGGGTGTGGCGTGGCCAGGGTGTGGCGTGGCCAGGGTTCGTATTTTTCGAGGCGCATGGGGACACGTGTCGGATATGACTTGTTTACACTCGTGGTTCGATGCGCATGGGGACACGTGTCGGATATGACTTGTTTACACTCGTGGTTCGATGCGCATGGGACACGTGTCGTCTCAAGCAGACTTCTGCTTGACAACTATGTCGGGAGTATGAAAGAGGAATCGCGGGACCCACGGAGTGGGGCAGGGGAATTCAGTTGAGGACTCGTGTGAAGCTTCGAGGCGCGCGAAAACACATTGGATTACGCATTGAGGGATAGGGATGCTGATCAAGAGTTGGGACGCGCGTCATCATGCGGATTTAGTCGACGACAAGGGTTTCGTGTGCGCCTCAAAAAACGAGTGTAAGAAACGCAAAATCCGTACAGATTACAGCAAAATCCGTACAGATTACAGCAAAATCCGTACAGATTACAGCCGTACAATGGCTACACTCAATACTTTTAAGGGGGCCTTGGCCACGCATAAGTACAGTCCAGCGAAGCTCGAAGAAAACTCTTGCACCCCCCCAAGTGCTTCTTCAGATCAGCAAAAGCAGGATAGCGTGTCGGAATCAAGTCGGAATCAAGGCCGCCTTATGATCGAATTCCGTGGTGAGCGCAAGCAAATGCCGCGTCTACGAGGTTGGTTGAGGCCGGGAGCCGATAGGCTTTGGTGCAACGTCTCTAGTATCGAGCCAAGACTTCGCTTCAAGTACGTGGACCGTGTTACATTCGATGACGATATGTGGGAGTGCAACGCAGTATGGTTGCATTGCCTACATTTACCAAACGGATCAATTTATACAGCGTCGGTCTTTGAGATGCTGAAGGAGGCAGTCAACATTTTGTCACACACACCCGGTGCTGCAAGGTACACACTCCTCGACTCGCATGATGATGCGCACCGTTTGGGAGGAGCGCACCTAATTCTCACAAGGGGGTGGTCATTCGTTTTCTACGCCATGACCGGGAGCAGGTTAGGGGGCAAGGTCTTACTGGCCGTAGCAAGGCCAAAGTAAGTAGTCCTCGGTGCCCGCCACCCCCCTTCAGAACTTCAATAGGATTGTCAAGCAGACGCCTGCTTGATACACGGCTTATTTTGAGTACAGAACCACAGTGAATGCGGTTGCGTAAGACTCAATGCGGCTTTATCGACGACAAGTGTTTCGTGTGCGCTTATAAAAACGAGTCTAAACAACGCAAAATCCTTACCATATCCATTGCGCGATTGCGCGAAGAAAAAGAGTATTCATCGACGCGATGCCGACCGATATATATATCCCGCCTTGTCAGCCCATTTCAAAACCAGTCCGCAAACTAGGAAAGGCGTTGTCGCTGGACATGGACAGTCTCGGCACAACCAAGTTTCTTAATCGCCTCCACTGCCAGAATGTCAGCCGTCTCCATGCACTGCGGGCGTCATCGGATGTTTCCGGTGATCCACGCATCTTGAAGTATAACGCATTGCTTCACCTTATTAAACAAAGACACCACACATCCCCGCCGTCACGTTTGTTCCTAGTCGCTGTGGAGTACTTCTTCGATGACGGCTGCTGCAAGATCGCCAACGGGGGCGCCCTTGTATTCTCACATGCTATCAACACCCTTTTCGTTGTGGAGACGAAAATCCTCAAAGACCCCCCTGCCCAGTATGGACATGACAAGGTGTTGAAAGCCATACAGCAGGCCACTATGTGCGCGACTAGACTTTTGTCCTGGCTACCGCATCTCATAAACATGGACCTGAAAGACGGAACCTCACTTGGATATGTGACAATTTCTCGTATGATCGTGACAGCTGTGAATCGCGGTGGACGCGTCTTCTGTCAAGATATCCACAGCCAGGAAATTTACTAAGAATTGGAGGAGGAACAGGGAGATATGTGAAGACTTCAACGAATATGAAAGTTGATTTACCTTACATGCAAACAACTAGAGAACCAGGGAGATTGCTGGTGTTCAAATAAAATGATTTCTTGCATGCAATTAATTACCTCCGCTCCGGCAATCAATGTAATGTAATGTTACGTAATTGGAAATTGAAACGCTATCTTGAGCTTATTCTGGACAACAAGTGGAAAGCTAAACTCTATAAACAATCAATCAATATGATTGAATAGTGTTTTTCTCTACTTATACCTATCTGCATCGCTACCTTCGCTTTTATTTACATAGCTCGACTGAAGATTGAGATTGAGACTGAGCGCGATCGAAATAAGGCAGATGCTGCTCGACTGAAGATTGAGATTGAGACTGAGCACTCTCTAAAGAAGGCAGATGCTTCTCGAGTGAATAGTCTGGAGAATGAGCTTGAGACTGAGCGCGCTCGAAATAAGGCATATGTTGCTAGACTGAAGATTGAGACTGAGCGCGCAGAAGCACTTGAGAAGCAACTGAGGTACGAACTGTCAAGCATGACTGCCGAGCAATGGAATTCCATGAACGATCATGACAGGCGGCTCAATGAGGAACTTTGCAAACAATACGGAATCCCCAACATTCAGGAGTCATGCCTCGATTCCGCGATTCATCTTTCATGAGCGCATGGGGACACGTGTCGTATCAAGCAGACTTCTGCTTGACAACTATATCGGGAGTATGAAAGATGAATCGCGGGACCCACGGAGTGGGGCAGGGGAATTCAGCTGCAGACTCGCGGAAACACGTGTCCTAGGATCTGACTTGTCCATCGGAGGAGGACACACGCAAACGGCGGAACACTGTCGAATGTATAGGAGGACACACGCAGGACCCTCATTGACACACGCAAACGGCGGAACACATGTAGACGACTCATCTTCATAGTCCATCACTCAATCACTCACTCACTCACTCAGATTAAAGGGACCGGCGCTTTGCGTAGTAGTGCCCAGGCATGCCCAATCCTTGTGTATTGCTGGAGGTACGATAGCCGGGCATCATAAAAGGACCTCCTCGCCCCGAGCCTGCATATTTTTCTTTTATTCACCTCCTCATCCTCTTCCCTAGCGCATCATTCCTTTCTTCCATCTCCATCTACAAATAACGCAAAATACACCCTCCTCTTTCCTTTCTTCCATCTCCATCTACAAATAACGCAAAATACATACACACGCGAATACAGCCATACACACGCGAATACAGCCATACACACGCGAATATCTCTCCCTCCCTCTCTCTCTCTCTCTCGCGCACTCTCTCTCGCGCTCTCTCTCGCGCTCTCTCTCTTTCCACACGACACACAGACGGATATGGAAAGCCTTCTTTTGAGATTGGAGTCATAAGAACCATTGCCACATCCACGTATGCGCGAAGAAAAGAGTCTTCATCGACGCGATGCCGACACAACCTTGTCAGCCCATTTCAACCTCGTAAGACCTAAAACTATGGGGATGTCAAGCTGAGTTGTAGACAACAATATGAGACAACGTCTGAAGAGGAGAAGAAGTTAGTAAAAGAGTCTTCTGCGTTGTTTACAACACTTCATTCGAGGACGTGTGTCATGAATGTACGGACGGGGGTATGCGACAGCCGCCATGGTATGTGTGTGAGAGAATGTATTATGGACGGGGGGATGCGAAAGCCGTCGTGTGTCATGTAAGGATGCGGGGGGGTGGGTGGGTGTGCGCTGCTGACACACGTGCCGCTCGACATCCATTTAGGGTTTTGAGATGGGGGGACGGATCTAGGGAGGTGTTACAGGATGATGAGTGACGGAATCATATCCACTGGCTGACCAAGACTTCTTCAGATCACCGCGACATGGCATGACAGAGATTGAGTGTTGGTTGGGTTATTTATTTGTTTGTAAAAGCTTCTCTACGATTTTGAAGGTTTAAGGGAGCATAACTGCTAGTGACCGTTATTACAATTGTAAACACAAACAACTGAACAAAAAAGACTGGATAGATCGCACACAATGAACTCGCTGAGGAAGGTGACGAAGTTCGTCACGCCAACAAACCAAAATGGAGACAAGGGGATTTCAACGTTGTCAAAGAAACGATACTTCGAGATGGAAGAGAGAGTGAAGATGATACTGGGGGGTAAATTACAGGAAGAGGCGGGCATGGTCATGAAGGCGATGCGTGAGATCATGAAGTTCGACCCGAATGTATCAAGGTACAGTGAGGAGGTCAGGGAGTCGCTTGAGGAAAACTCAAGGAAGTGGAGGCAACGGAATAAGGACGAGAAAAATGCGGTAAGATTAAATTATGGTTTAGAAGTTTTATAAAGAGGTCAAGTAAGATTTTTCATGCCTCACCCTCAAGCTTCTCCAGATTGCGATGTCTCAAGCAGACACTTTATTGACAACTCTGTTGTTTTTTATGAAGGGAGTGGAATCACAATGCTAATTGACTCAATAGAAAACGGTGGTATGATGATGAAATGTTTCAAGCAGACGCCTGCTCGAGAAAAAACGATTGGTAAAAAACGATGTCTATTTATATATTACTATATAATTTTTGTTTCACTTGTTTCATCAAAAAGAAAAGTTTCTATAGGAGAAGAAAATAAGAATAGTTTTGGTTTGGGTGAAACAAGTGAAACAAGTGAAACAAAACAAAAACAAAACAGATTGGATGTGATTCGATGACGGAGGACGTCTACTCTCTTCGCTTGTTGATTCATCATCTGAATTATCTTCCTCACTTCATAAACCATGTCACCAACGATACCAACGTTACCACAGATTTAATAGGGTTATGAGAAAATTGCATTTTTCATTTTTCATATTGTAAAGTGAAAAGTGACATTTTTATATACTTACTTTTTATTGGTATCATTGGTAACATGGTAATATTAATTATTACTCATGATATCCTTCTTTTTCAAGGGACGATTCATAATCTGAATTCTTGTCTTCTTCATAAACCAAAGTTTTGGGTTCGGGTTTAGGGTTTAGGGTTTAGAATTGAGGGGTTTCGGGGTTTAGGGTTTAGGGTTTGGGTTTTCGGGGTTGGAGGGGGTAGGGTGTTAGGGTGGGGTTTAGGGTTTAGGGTTTTCTAGGTTTGAGGGTTTAGGGTTTAGGGTTTAGGGGTTAGGGTTAGGGTTTAGGGTTTAGGGTTTAGGGGTTTAGGGTGGAGGGTAGGGTTTGGGTGTAGGTTAGGTATTTAGGGTTTTAGCCGGTTTCAGTGGTTTGGTTTAGGGGTTAGGGTTTAGGGTTAGGGCTTATTAGG
>JACBWV010000610.1:144150144-144237644 GCA_013435795.1 Chlamydomonas sp. ICE-L
AACGGGGACGCCCTTGTATTCTCACATGCTATCAACACACTTTTCGTGGTGGAGACGAAAATCCTCAAAGCCCCTGCCAAAACTGGAAATGCCAAGGTGTTGAAAGCCATAACAGAGGGCCACTATGTGCGCGAGTAGACTTTCGTCCTGGCTACCGCATCTCATCAACATTGACATGAAAGACGGAACAACACTTGGATCTGTGACAATTCGTCGTATGATCGTGACAGCTGTGGATCGCGGTGGACGCGTCTTCAGTCAAGATATCCGCAGCCAGGAAATTGACTAACTTAGTTAAAATTAATTAACTAACATCAGTAACTAGATTAACTGAAGGTGGAACCTTGGCAAAACACTGGAGGTACCGAGATTCGAACCCATCAAGTGGGCGACATGATCAAGAATGAAGAAAATTGGCTTAACCTCACGCTCTACCACTGAGCTACAACCCCGATGATAGATTAGCAACTAAACAATTGTTTTAAATAAAACGAGTGTAACAACTGTGATCCATACAGGTCTCGGCATTGTTTTGCTAGTATGTAACGTTCCCCCTCTCCCCCAGATGGACGTAACGTTCCCTCTCTCTCTCTACAGTACAGCATTGTTTTGCTGTGTGTGTAACGTTCTCCTCTCTCTACAAAACAAACCTCAAGCAGAAGTCTGCTTGACAACTATTTAGGGATTATGAAAGGGGAATCGCGGGACCCATGGAGTGGGGCAGTGGAATTCATCTTCACACACACCAAGGCGGCTTGCGCAGCCCCCGTTCGTCCATTCATTCTCACACATACCACGGCGGCTTTCGCAGACCCCCGTTCGTCCATTCATTCTCACACACACCAAGGCGGCTTCGCGCAGACCCCCCGTCCGTCCATTCATTCGCACACACGCACTGCCGCTTACGCATCCTACTCGTCCATTCTCACACATGCCACGGCGGCTTTCGCATCCTCATTGTCCATTCTCATACACGCAAGGCAGCTTTCGAAAAACGAGTGTAAACGGAGGGGGGAACATCCAAAATTAAGAAATCATCCACTTACATACTTTTTGCTTAACAAATCTTCATGATCATGATATCGAGCCTCGAGTGAAATGTGTGGCTCACGCCCGACAGCATCGATGGGGATTGCCCAGACCCAGATTGATAAACACACTCGAGGTTGGCTGACCTCTCGGATCGATGAGAGTGCTGTCAAGGAAGCCGACCACAGCTTGTGAGACGAGCAGTTCCTCCTCTAGGGAACCGTTAGACTCGCAACTTCCAAAAAAACTGGGAAAGCTACCTGGGCACTCTGTACGGTCCTTGAGGGTTCGATGATGAATGATGCATTGGATGCGATTCATTATTCTTCGGTATGATTCAGTCATCTACAAAGAAACGAATGTCCCAAGCAGATGTCTGCTTGACAGTATGGGGTATTCACATGGGTTCGTTTTCACCCCATAACACATATACACTAATACACATTTTTAAGGATATTAGAAAGTAATATAGGGAACCAGTCCCAGACAAGGCCCTTGTTAAAAGAGAACCAAACCAGTTTAGTAAATTGGTGTGTTTTTGTGTTTCCGTGTCGTTTGAACGAGCCGCCGCATCTTACGCAATCGCATTCACTGTAGGTCCGTAGGACTGTCATCCAAAGAAAACCGAATGGTCCCAAGCAGAAGTCTGCTTGACAATATGGGGGTATTCACATGGGAATCGTTTTCACCCCCATAACACATATACACTAATACACAATTTTTAAGGATATTAGAATAGTAATATAGGGAACCAGTCCCAGACAAGGCCCTTTGTTAAAAGAGAACCAAACCAAGTTTAGTAAATTGGTGTGTTTTTGTGTTTCCGTGTTTTGAACGAGCCGCCGCATCTTACGCAATCGCATTCACTGTAGGTCCGTAGGACTGTCATCCAAAGAAAACCGAATGGTCCCAAGCAGAAGTCTGCTTGACAATATGGGGGTATTCACATGGGAATCGTTTTCACCCCCATAACACATATACACTAATACACAATTTTTAAGGATATTAGAATAGTAATATAAGGGAACCAGTCCCAGACAAGGCCCTTTGTTAAAAGAGAACCAAACCAAGTTTAGTAAATTGGTGTGTTTTTGTGTTTCCGTGTTTTGAATGAGCCGCCGCATCTTACAGCAATCGCATTCACTGTAGGTCCGTAGGACTGTCATCCAAAGGAAAACCGAATGGTCCCAAGCAGATGTCTGCTTGACAATATGGGGGTATTCACATGGGAATCGTTTTCACCCCCATAACACATATACACCAATACACAATTTTTAAGGATATTAGAATAGTAATATAAGGAACCAGTCCCAGACAAGGCCCTTTGTTAAAAGAGAACCAAACCAAGTTTAGTAAATTGGTGTGTTTTTGTGTTTCCGTGTTTTGAATGAGCCGCCGCATCTTACACAATCGCATTCACTGTAGGTCCGTAGGACTGTCATCCAAAGAAAACCGAATGGTCCCAAGCAGAATGTCTGCTTGACAATATGGGGGTATTCACATGGGAATCGTTTTCACCCCCATAACACATATACACTAATACACAATTTTTAAGGATATTAGAATAGTAATATAAGGAACCAGTCCCAGACAAGGCCCTTTGTTAAAAGAGAACCAAACCAAGTTTAGTAAATTGGTGTGTTTTTGTGTTTCCGTGTTTTGAATGAGCCGCCGCATCTTACACAATCGCATTCACTGTAGGTCCGTAGGACTGTCATCCAAAGGAAACCGAATGGTCCCAAGCAGATGTCTGCTTGACAATATGGGGGTATTCACATGGGAATCGTTTTCACCCCCATAACACATACACACTAATACACAATTTTTAAGGATATTAGAATAGTAATATAGGGAACCAGTCCCAGACAAGGCCCTTTGTTAAAAGAGAACCAAACCAAGTTTAGTAAATTGGTGTGTTTTTGTGTTTCCGTGTTTTGAACTGAGCCGCCGCATCTTACACAATCGCATTCACTGTAGGTCCGTAGGACTGTCATCCAAAGAAAACCGAATGGTCCCAAGCAGATGTCTGCTTGACAATATGGGGGTATTCACATGGGAATCGTTTTCACCCCCATAACACATATACACTAATACACAATTTTTAAGGATATTAGAATAGTAATATAGGGAACCAGTCCCAGACAAGGCCCTTTGTTAAAAGAGAACCAAACCAAGTTTAGTAAATTGGTGTGTTTTTGTGTTTCCGTGTTTTGAACGAGCCGCCGCATCTTACGCAATCGCATTCACTGTAGGTCCGTAGGACTGTCATCCAAAGAAACCGAATGGTCCCAAGCAGAAGTCTGCTTGACAATATGGGGGTATTCACATGGGAATCGTTTTCACCCCCATAACACATATACACTAATACACAATTTTTAAGGATATTAGAATAGTAATATAGGGAACCAGTCCCAGACAAGGCCCTTTGTTAAAAGAGAACCAAACCAAGTTTAGTAAATTGGTGTGTTTTTGTGTTTCCGTGTTTTGAACGAGCCGCCGCATCTTACGCAATCGCATTCACTGTAGGTCCGTAGGACTGTCATCCAAAGAAAACCGAATGGTCCCAAGCAGAAGTCTGCTTGACAATATGGGGGTATTCACATGGGAATCGTTTTCACCCCCATAACACATATACACTAATACACAATTTTTAAGGATATTAGAATAGTAATATAGGGAACCAGTCCCAGACAAGGCCCTTTGTTAAAAGAGAACCAAACCAAGTTTAGTAAATTGGTGTGTTTTTGTGTTTCCGTGTTTTGAACTGAGCCGCCGCATCTTACGCAATCGCATTCACTGTAGGTCCGTAGGACTGTCATCCAAAGAAAACCGAATGGTCCCAAGCAGAATGTCTGCTTGACAATATGGGGGTATTCACATGGGAATCGTTTTCACCCCCATAACACATATACACTAATACACAATTTTTAAGGATATTAGAGTAGTAATATAGGGAACCAGTCCCAGACAAGGCCCTTTGTTAAAAGAGAACCAAACCAAGTTTAGTAAATTGGTGTGTTTTTGTTTTTCCGCGTTTTGAACGAGCCGCCGCATCTTACGCAATCGCATTCACTGTAGGTCCGTAGGACTGTCATCCAAAGAAAACCGAATGGTCCCAAGCAGAAGTCTGCTTGACAATATGGGGGTATTCACATGGGAATCGTTTTCACCCCCATAACACATATACACTAATACACAATTTTCAAGGATATTAGAATAGTAATATAGGGAACCAGTCCCAGACAAGGCCCTTTGTTAAAAGAGAACCAAACCAAGTTTAGTAAATTGGTGTGTTTTTGTGTTTCCGTGTTTTGAACGAGCCGCCGCATCTTACGCAATCGCATTCACTGTAGGTCCGTAGGACTGTCATCCAAAGAAAACCGAATGGTCCCAAGCAGAAGTCTGCTTGACAATATGGGGGTATTCACATGGGAATCGTTTTCACCCCCATAACACATACTACACTAATACACAATTTTTAAGGATATTAGAATAGTAATATAGGGAACCAGTCCCAGACAAGGCCCTTTGTTAAAAGAGAACCAAACCAAGTTTAGTAAATTGGTGTGTTTTTGTGTTTCCGTGTTTTGAACTAGCCGCCGCATCTTACACAATCGCATTCACTGTAGGTCCGTAGGACTGTCATCCAAAGAAAACCGAATGGTCCCAAGCAGATGTCTGCTTGACAATATGGGGGTATTCACATGGGAATCGTTTTCACCCCCATAACACATATACACTAATACACAATTTTTAAGGATATTAGAATAGTAATATAAGGGAACCAGTCCCAGACAAGGCCCTTTGTTAAAAGAGAACCAAACCAAGTTTAGTAAATTGGTGTGTTTTTGTGTTTCCGTGTTTTGAACGAGCCGCCGCATCTTACGCAATCGCATTCACTGTAGGTCCGTAGGACTGTCATCCAAAGAAAACCGAATGGTCCCAAGCAGAAGTCTGCTTGACAATATGGGGGTATTCACATGGGAATCGTTTTCACCCCCATAACACATATACACTAATACACAATTTTTAAGGATATTAGAATAGTAATATAGGGAACCAGTCCCAGACAAGGCCCTTTGTTAAAAGAGAACCAAACCAAGTTTAGTAAATTGGTGTGTTTTTGTGTTTCCGTGTTTTGAACGAGCCGCCGCATCTTACGCAATCGCATTCACTGTAGGTCCGTAGGACTGTCATCCAAAGAAAATCCGAATGGTCCCAAGCAGAAGTCTGCTCTGACAATATGGGGGTATTCACATGGGAATCGTTTTCACCCCCATAACACATATACACTAATACACAATTTTTAAGGATAGTTAGAATAGTAATATAGGGAACCAGTCCCAGACAAGGCCCTTTGTTAAAAGAGAACCAAACCAAGTTTAGTAAATTGGTGTGTTTTTGTGTTTCCGTGTTTTGAATTAGCCGCCGCATCTTACACAATCGCATTCACTGTAGGTCCGTAGGACTGTCATCCAAAGAAAACCGAATGGTCCCAAGCAGATGTCTGCTTGACAATATGGGGGTATTCACATGGGAATCGTTTTCACCCCCATAACACATATACACTAATACACAATTTTTAAGGATATTAGAATAGTAATATAGGGAACCAGTCCCAGACAAGGCCCTTTGTTAAAAGAGAACCAAACCAAGTTTAGTAAATTGGTGTGTTTTTGTGTTTCCGTGTTTTGAACGAGCCGCCGCATCTTACGCAATCGCATTCACTGTAGGTCCGTAGGACTGTCATCCAAAGAAAACCGAATGGTCCCAAGCAGAAGTCTGCTTGACAATATGGGGGTATTCACATGGGAATCGTTTTCACCCCCATAACACATATACACTAATACACAATTTTTAAGGATATTAGAATAGTAATATAGGGAACCAGTCCCAGACAAGGCCCTTTGTTAAAAGAGAACCAAACCAAGTTTAGTAAATTGGTGTGTTTTTGTTTTTCCGTGTTTTGAACGAGCCGCCGCATCTTACGCAATCGCATTCACTGTAGGTCCGTAGGACTGTCATCCAAAGAAAACCGAATGGTCCCGAGCAGAAGTCTGCTTGACAATATGGGGGTATTCACATGGGAATCGTTTTCACCCCCATAACACATATACACTAATACACAATTTTTAAGGATATTAGAATAGTAATATAGGGAACCAGTCCCAGACAAGGCCCTTTGTTAAAAGAGAACCAAACCAAGTTTAGTAAATTGGTGTGTTTTTGTGTTTCCGTGTTTTGAATGAGCCGCCGCATCTTACACAATCGCATTCACTGTAGGTCCGTAGGACTGTCATCCAAAGAAAACCGAATGGTCCCAAGCAGATGTCTGCTTGACAATATGGGGGTATTCACATGGGAATCGTTTTCACCCCCATAACACATATACACTAATACACAATTTTTAAGGATATTAGAATAGTAATATAGGGAACCAGTCCCAGACAAGGCCCTTTGTTAAAAGAGAACCAAACCAAGTTTAGTAAATTGGTGTGTTTTTGTTTTTCCGCGTTTTGAACGAGCCGCCGCATCTTACGCAATCGCATTCACTGTAGGTCCGTAGGACTGTCATCCAAAGAAAACCGAATGGTCCCAAGCAGAAGTCTGCTTGACAATATGGGGGTATTCACATGGGAATCGTTTTCACCCCCATAACACATATACACTAATACACAATTTTCAAGGATATTAGAATAGTAATATAGGGAACCAGTCCCAGACAAGGCCCTTTGTTAAAAGAGAACCAAACCAAGTTTAGTAAATTGGTGTGTTTTTGTGTTTCCGTGTTTTGAACGAGCCGCCGCATCTTACGCAATCGCATTCACTGTAGGTCCGTAGGACTGTCATCCAAAGAAAACCGAATGGTCCCAAGCAGAAGTCTGCTTGACAATATGGGGGTATTCACATGGGAATCGTTTTCACCCCCATAACACATATACACTAATACACAATTTTTAAGGATATTAGAATAGTAATATAGGGAACCAGTCCCAGACAAGGCCCTTTGTTAAAAGAGAACCAAACCAAGTTTAGTAAATTGGTGTGTTTTTGTGTTTCCGTGTTTTGAATTAGCCGCCGCATCTTACACAATCGCATTCACTGTAGGTCCGTAGGACTGTCATCCAAAGAAAACCGAATGGTCCCAAGCAGATGTCTGCTTGACAATATGGGGGTATTCACATGGGAATCGTTTTCACCCCCATAACACATATACACTAATACACAATTTTTAAGGATATTAGAATAGTAATATAAGGGAACCAGTCCCAGACAAGGCCCTTTGTTAAAAGAGAACCAAACCAAGTTTAGTAAATTGGTGTGTTTTTGTGTTTCCGTGTTTTGAACGAGCCGCCGCATCTTACGCAATCGCATTCACTGTAGGTCCGTAGGACTGTCATCCAAAGAAAACCGAATGGTCCCAAGCAGAAGTCTGCTTGACAATATGGGGGTATTCACATGGGAATCGTTTTCACCCCCATAACACATATACACTAATACACAATTTTTAAGGATATTAGAATAGTAATATAGGGAACCAGTCCCAGACAAGGCCCTTTGTTAAAAGAGAACCAAACCAAGTTTAGTAAATTGGTGTGTTTTTGTTTTTCCGTGTTTTGAACGAGCCGCCGCATCTTACGCAATCGCATTCACTGTAGGTCCGTAGGACTGTCATCCAAAGAAATCCGAATGGTCCCAAGCAGAAGTCTGCTTGACAATATGGGGGTATTCACATGGGAATCTTTTTCACCCCCATAACACATATACACTAATACACAATTTTAAGGATGTTAGAATAGTAATATAGGGAACCAGTCCCAGACAAGGCCCTTTGTTAAAAGAGAACCAAACCAAGTTTAGTAAATTGGTGTGTTTTTGTGTTTCCGTGTTTTGAATGAGCCGCCGCATCTTACGCAATCGCATTCACTGTAGGTCCGTAGGACTGTCATCCAAAGAAAACCGAATGGTCCCAAGCAGATGTCTGCTTGACAATATGGGGGTATTCACATGGGAATCGTTTTCACCCCCATAACACATACACACTAATACACAATTTTTAAGGATATTAGAATAGTAATATAGGGAACCAGTCCCAGACAAGGCCCTTTGTTAAAAGAGAACCAAACCAAGTTTAGTAAATTGGTGTGTTTTTGTGTTTCCGTGTTTTGAATTAGCCGCCGCATCTTACACAATCGCATTCACTGTAGGTCCGTAGGACTGTCATCCAAAGAAAACCGAATGGTCCCAAGCAGATGTCTGCTTGACAATATGGGGGTATTCACATGGGAATCGTTTTCACCCCCATAACACATATACACTAATACACAATTTTTAAGGATATTAGAATAGTAATATAAGGAACCAGTCCCAGACAAGGCCCTTTGTTAAAAGAGAACCAAACCAAGTTTAGTAAATTGGTGTGTTTTTGTGTTTCCGTGTTTTGAACGAGCCGCCGCATCTTACGCAATCGCATTCACTGTAGGTCCGTAGGACTGTCATCCAAAGAAAACCGAATGGTCCCAAGCAGAAGTCTGCTTGACAATATGGGGGTATTCACATGGGAATCGTTTTCACCCCCATAACACATATACACTAATACACAATTTTTAAGGATATTAGAATAGTAATATAGGGAACCAGTCCCAGACAAGGCCCTTTGTTAAAAGAGAACCAAACCAAGTTTAGTAAATTGGTGTGTTTTTGTTTTTCCGTGTTTTGAACGAGCCGCCGCATCTTACGCAATCGCATTCAC
The DNA here is from genome assembly GCA_013435795.1 of Chlamydomonas sp. ICE-L. NCBI lineage: Eukaryota > Viridiplantae > Chlorophyta > Chlorophyceae > Chlamydomonadales > Chlamydomonadaceae > Chlamydomonas > Chlamydomonas sp. ICE-L. The sequence goes on from JACBWV010000610.1 coordinate 144,158,927, forward strand.
TGTAGGTCCGTAGGACTGTCATCCAAAGAAATCCGAATGGTCCCAAGCAGAAGTCTGCTTGACAATATGGGGGTATTCACATGGGAATCGTTTTCACCCCCATAACACATATACACTAATACACAATTTTAAGGATGTTAGAATAGTAATATAGGGAACCAGTCCCAGACAAGGCCCTTTGTTAAAAGAGAACCAAACCAAGTTTAGTAAATTGGTGTGTTTTTGTGTTTCCGTGTTTTGAATGAGCCGCCGCATCTTACACAATCGCATTCACTGTAGGTCCGTAGGACTGTCATCCAAAGAAAACCGAATGGTCCCAAGCAGATGTCTGCTTGACAATATGGGGGTATTCACATGGGAATCGTTTTCAACCCCATAACACATATACACTAATACACAATTTTTAAGGATATTAGAATAGTAATATAGGGAACCAGTCCCAGACAAGGCCCTTTGTTAAAAGAGAACCAAACCAAGTTTAGTAAATTGGTGTGTTTTTGTGTTTCCGTGTTTTGAATGAGCCGCCGTTTGATACATGCGCAGCTCAAGCGGTACCCCTCAAAAAAATGTTTCATGAGATTTGAGTTTTTGAATTAATTGTTACAGTCGGGGCAGGCAGGGGTATGCAGGAGTGTCCGTTTATCGATATTGTTCCGGAGAATGATGGCTATGTCCCTTATGGCTATGTTGCGATCCTTCTGGTATTGTGCGATTTTCTTCTTGTCACGTATTCCGTAGGTGGGTCCTTTGGGGTCGAAATGGATGGTGTCTCGGATGCACTTCATGATAAGATCGTGCGTGGTTTCAGTGGACACATGGTCTTCCTGCAGGATGCGTTTGATTTCTTCGTTTATTCTGATGTACTTGATTTTGGACATGGCAGCCTGTCCGGGTACGACGACCGAGGATTTGGCTGGAGAAGAAGTAGTGGCCATTTATCTGACGGATCAACGGATTGATTGATGGATGGCTAATACTAAAGGTAACGCTTTTGCTTTTATGGTTCGGAATCGGGGGTGAAGAAGACAAGGTTCTTGAAACCTCGACCACCCCTCACACCGGCGACGCTGCAGTTAGTGTCAGGAATAGCCCCCATTTTCTCGAGTCTTGTTTGCAGAGTCTTTTTGTTCATTTTGAAATCCCGGGCAAATGCATTGATATCGTTCAGAAGAAAGATGTCTGTGGCGGAGTCTGTGACTGAAAAGTACTGATTGACGAGCACAAGCTCGTCGCCCTCATCTACTCGGAGTCTGTAGGTTTCACGCTGCACGTCAGAAGACATTTGCACGGGAGAGGAGCGGTGAGCGTCGAGAACGAGCCACGTGAAGGCATCGATCACGTCAGCTCGACCGCAGTATACCTTCATGCTTGGATCGCTCTCTCTGTAGAAGGGAAGCCAAGGGATGCTACCGCCCTGCCCCGGAGTCACGAACTTGAACGGGAATTCGAAAACGATCGCCTGTACGAGAACGTCCACTGCAGAAATTTGAGGCATCTCGTTCAGATTCATGAACAGACGTGATGCCGTACGGACTTCTCTTTCGTTTTCGTAGTTTCGTCTGGCCTTGATGACGTCCCCACCAGACTGAAACTTTTTTATCAGACCCCCGTCGAGCTTGTCTCGAGAGTTACCCGCGTCGATCTTGACTTCGTTAGTGTAAGTCTGACGGGAGAACTCACAGTCGATCACCCATGACTGAGCTTTGACGTCCGTTGCACTGGCGTTCAGCATGAGCTGAGAAGAATCGATATTGTTCACATACGGACCGAATGCGTTCTGGTTGATCGTCTGAAGCAGACCCTTACCAGAGTTCCTCTCACCGATCATGACACCCCAGTTCTTGTCCTTGTACTCACCGGCCATCGCGCGGGCGATCATCTGAAGGTACGTGTCAACCTTGCCGGCAGTGCCCAACGTGCTCTTCAGAAGCTTATCCATGACGTCCTGTAAAACGTCGGGGGAGGGGCGACAGGAGGGGAAGTCACGGTTCACACAGAGCTCCTGGAGGGGGATCACATCGGGTTTGCCTTCATATGGGGTGAACGATTTGTCAAGGAAGTCGTACACACCGTTGTTGAAGCAGAGCACGCCGATGTTCGACTCCCATATCTTGTCTCTGAACGAGTTGTCCTTAGGGGCGAAGTGACGGATGTTCTTAGCGATCGCAGTGGACTTGGATATGATGCAGCTGTATTTTCTAGCGTTACCACCGTCGTCGATGAACTTGATGTTCGAGCTCATGCAAGCTTGGAAAACAAAAGATTCAACGTCATCCTTGTTGCTCGTCCACTTACCGTACTCTTTCACGAACAACGTGTTGTTGCATTTAAGGATGGTACCCTCCAGGTCCTGCAACACGAGATGAATGGCAGAATCCTCGCCTCCAACGTGCCTGAGAGGTTTGAAGCTAGAATTGTACTCCGCGAGGGGGACGTCCAGCATTTCGCGAGTCATGTCTTTAATCTTCACGAGTATACGATAACCAGTTCGATCAAAGATGTAATGCGATATATCTTGCAGCATCTCCGCCGTTATTCCACCGGACTCTATGTCAACCTTCTTCTCAACCATTGCTCCGTCAAACATCAGTACGCCCACCACAAAGTGGTACTGGTGCAGGTAATCCTTCATGGGCATCAATCACTCGTTCTCTATATCACACAACATGATGTTTAGAGCAGACGCACGCGTGTTACCATCTTTTTTAGCGATATCCATGTACGCGTTCGAGGGGCCCGTAGGACCCAACAGGTCGGCGGATATTGTTTTATCTCATTGTAGAACTCGCCCAGCCACTGGGAAGAGTAATTTTCGACGACGGCCTTATGCCCACCGTTGAGGACAGACAACACGGCCAACTTACTGCATGCATAATCACCAGAAATGGTCTGCAACACATCAGCTCGGTGGTTGCAGTAATGCTGCAACAGGGGGCATGGGATACCAACGCGGTGGCACTTCTGAGACAGCAACGAAGGGTGGCAGTTCACGAAATCCAGGTCCACGTAAAAGGGGTGAGCGATGGCGTTCCTGATCTCTCTGGCGATATACTGCATGGACACACCACGTTTGGCAAACAGCCGGCCATGTCCATGGGGCTGCTTAGAATACTTCACAGTCACAACCTCGCCATCGGCCGCAGCAATGTAACGCTCAACCAGATTGTACATGCAAGACTTGTCGGTGTCGGGGCGGAAATTCCAAGAGTCCCAGTGGGACAAGATGTACTTCAGAGCCCCAACAGAAAACTTCTCGCTCAAAACAATGTCGGACATTATGTGAGTCTGTGATGATACAGTCAAACAGCATGTTCTCATTATACTTGTTGTAAATTGTTCTTCGAACCAAACCAAGTTTAGTAAATTGGCGTGTTTTTGTGTTTCCGTGTTTTGCATTAGCCACCGCATCTTACGCAACCGCATTCACTGTGGTACTGGGGTCATCCAAAGAAACCGCACGATCACAAGCAGACTCTATTTGTTTCTGAAGGGGGAGCGCGGGCAGATTGGATTCATTTGATGACTCGCGTACACCATCACTGTAACAATTGGGCTTGCAACAACAAGCCCAAAATACAATAATCACCCACAATTTCCTTATATGAGACTTTGCCAAAAAAGGGAACTACCAGATGATGAGGAATACCCGGTAAAGTAATAGCAAACGGTGATCACATGTCAAGCAGAGGTCTGCTAGACAATATATCTCGTATATCGATAGGGGAATCGCGGGCCCCACGGAGTGGGGTAGGGGAATTGAGCTGCAGAAACCTGTCAAGGCATCAATCATCACACGCAAAACTGTGGAAAACTGTCGCATCCACACCGTCCGTCCGTCCATTCATGCCACGCGGCGGCTTGAGAAGGCCACACTGGAAATCGATCGTCATTGATTGCAGCATAACAACAACACGGCGGACTCTTATCACTGCCAGCACACCTCACAGACACTTCTTATTATTCATTCGCGGTACCGGATACAGATGTCATCAAGGAAATTCGTTTGTGAAGTTGAGGGATGCAACGCTGCATTCGCTGCTGCTAGTAAGTTGATTGTACACACAAGAACGCATACCGGAGAAAAACCATTTACATGCGATTTTGAGGGATGTGGTGCTGCATTTTCTGCTGCTTGTAATTTGACCACACATAAAAGGATGCATACAGGAGAGAAACCATTTACATGCGATTTTAATGGATGCAACGCTGCATTTGCTTCTGCTGGTAATTTGACTAAACACAAAAGGACGCATACAGGAGAGAAGCCATTTACATGCGGTTTCGAGGGATGTGGTGCTGCATTTTCTGAAAATGGTTCTTTGACTAAACACAAAAGGACGCATACAGGAGAGAAACCATTTACATGCGGTTTTGAGGGATGTGGTGCTGCATTTGCTGTTAGTAGTGATTTGACCACACACAAAAGGACACATACGGGAGAGAAACCATTTACATGCGACTTTGAGGGGTGTGGTGCTGCATTTGCTGTTAGTGGTAATTTGACCACACACAAAAGGACACATACAGGAGAGAAACAATATGTATGCGACTTTGAGGGGTGTGGTGCTGCATTTGCTGTTAGTGGTAATTTGACCACACACAAAAGGACGCATAATGGAGAGAAACCATTTACATGCGATTTTGAGGGATGTGGTGCTGCATTTTCTGTTAGTGGTAATTTGACTAAACACAAAAGGACGCATACAGGAGAGAAACCATTTACATGCGATTTTGAGGGATGTGGTGCTGCATTTGCTGATATTCGTAATTTGACTAAACACAAAAGAACGCATACAGACGAGTATCAACAGCGGAAGAAAATAGAAGAGCAAAAGGTTGCCAAGTTGTTAGAAAATCATGGCATTGATTTCAAAAGAGAACACCAAGTAGACTTTAGCTGTATGGGATCTACATTCGCAAGGATAGATTTCGCGATTGTCAAAGACGGGGTCGCTATTTTTCTAGAGGTCGATGAGAATCAACATAAATTCGGTGGATACTCGGTTGCTTGTGACATGAAAAGGATGGCTAACATTTACGAGGCCCTGGTCTTCGATGACAACACACTGCCATTGTATTTCATTCGGTATAATCCGCATGCATACATGGTTGGCGGTGAACTACAGAAAACAAAGACGGTAGCTTGTCAACAATGCTTAGTGGATGTCCTAAACGCCATCAGTTATCTAACTGTCAAACGAATGAACATACTTTACATGTGTTTTGATTGTGATACACTGGTGGATGGAAACACTCGATTGTCGGTTCACACGGATCCAGAGTATCACGAGACAATGAAGAAGTGCTGTCTATACCCCGTGCATTAATAAGTAGTTACATCAAAAATATTTGTATAGAACCACCGCGGTTTCAAGCAGACTCCTGCTCGACAAAACATTTTTGGTTTCTGAAAGGGATGTTCTGAGAAGTGCAGAGAAGTGCATCGGCAGTAATGACGAGTTTAGTGAAAATGCAGCGGCGGTCGAACAAATCTCAGATGTGATCGTTGCCATGCAGGAGAGACTGTTCGGCGTGACTTTCAGGGATCTCATACCTGGGGAGAGCGAGTCCGCGACGCTGCGGCAGTGCGACAGTGCGACAGAACCATGAAGGATAAACTGAAGTCTCCAGAGGGTCAGTCTTCTCTGTTTGCCTGGCTGGTCGAGGGCGCGGTGGCGTGGTACGGGGGGGCGGAGGGCCTGAAGGCCGTGGCGCCAAAGAAGGTAACCGAATTTACAAGACAATACTTGGCGGAGCAGGACGGCGTGCAAGCGTTCCTCGCCGAGAACTGTGAGTTTGCGGAAGATTTCAGGGAGTCGAGCGTTGCCTTGTTCCACATGTATATCGAGGAAAGCGGGGACAGTAAAGATCGAGAAAAGTGGTTCCACAGGCAGATGAAGAACAAGGGGGTCGTAAAAAAGACGATTCGAATCGGAAGGGAGGGGACACAACAGGGATATATTGGATTGCGGCTACGACATGATGATGGTGAATGCATGAATGAATGAATGAATGAATGCAAGCAAACACACGTACGTACGAACACACGCAAAGGGATGAACACTGTCATCGTCCATCTGACTCCACATGCAAACGGCGGAAACATGTCCTCGTCTCCAAAAGACACCACGGCGGCTTGCGCATCCTCATTGTCTAGTCCATCTGTCTCCAAAAGACACCGCGGCGGCAAGCGCATCCTCATTGTCTAGTCCATCTGTCTCCAGGCTCGATGATAATGATGCTTATGGATTATCTAGATTTGTTCAGAAAATAAGGATGGACGGGAGAAAGCAAAGCAAAGGAGAGGACTAAGGCGGCTTCAAAGAACCCTCAAGGATCGTACGGAGTGCCAAGGTAGCTAGCTTTACAAACTTGGAAGGAGAGAGTCTGACGATTGTGACAGGTTATACAGTCAACGGAATACTAAAATGAAACCGCTTCGTGTACGGCACACCTTACGGTGTAACCTAATGGTGTAGCAACCCACGGGGCAGTGGAACACCAATACGATTTTGAATCAACAAATTGCAGGATGTTAACGAGAATATCGTGGTTCTTTTTTAGATCACGGCTCTCCATCCTGCAGACTCCGTATCGTTCTTTTGTCGGTACTTTCGAGAGTGTCCATTGAAGGACCAGCCGCACTTAAGCGATCGACTCTTCCCCGGTACCGTGGCCCAAAAGAACACGGGGTCTTTGTTGATGTGCAATGCGTCATGAAAGGAGGTTTCTTTGCTGGACGGGCCATTTTGTAGGACCATCCACTCGTACACTAGAACGTCTGTCGACGCCTTATACTGTTTATTGGGATGTTTCATTTTACTGTTCCGCCGACGGTAGACCTCCTTAACACATATAGTATGCCATATGTCAATTTATAGTTTGGTAAAATAACTGTCGCATCTGTCACATTTGTATTTCAGATTGGTGAAGGAATCAGGTGGTTGTTGGTTGCCGCATTTGTAGTGTGTGACCGACCGACAGACCGACCGACCGACCGCATCATCATTGTACTCGTTCGTTAGTTCGTTGAGTGTCCATCATCAGGCTCTCTCACCGTGATGATAGGCGCCCCCGCACACACGCACGGCGGGGGATTCTGTCTCGTCGTTCCATGGCCACCCACCCCCCTCCTCAACAGGACACGGGGGGATCCTCACACCCCCCACCCCCCACACGCCATGGCGGGGGGTTTCGAAGCCCCAAACGGAGTATAACTACTGGGGGCATTCACTTCCATCAACAAATCTGAATGAGAATAAAGGACATGACGACTATCGATATCGTCACGCCGTCTGCGTGCATGGGCTCACACGTACGTGCGCCTCGGTACGTGGTAGGAGACGACGTTGCAGCAAAGATACTGCTCAAGGATTTGGAAGGGAAGCTTGTCAAGTCCAACGGGGTCGTCTTGGTAAAACATGGAGACGTTTGGACCAATGACAAGAATGCCGTCAAAGACATCATGTTCAGGGCGTGCGAAGAAGCAAACATACATATGATAAACGATTCGGGGAAATCAAGAAAGTACAGCAGCACGCGCGCAGGTGCACGAAATATTGTGAAGACAGCCAAACACTACATCACGGTCGACGACAACTTAAACTTGACACAGAAGATGATACATACATGATCGATCATGTCGGCAGTCGTGCCGATTGAGGGGATCACGGTGACATACTCACATACTCATTCTCACATACTCATTCTCACACGGCGGCTTAAAGCAGACTCCTGCTCGATTGGTTTCTGAAGGGGGAGCGCGGGCGGTTTCATTTTAGTATTCTGTTGACTGTATCGCAAGTCAGCAGAAGAATCCCTCTGCACCGCTCCGCGGTGCCCGCCCTCCCCCCTTCAGAACTTCACTAGGATTGTCAAGCAGACGCCTGCTTGATACACGGCTTCTTTTGAGTACCGAACCACAGTGAATGAGGTTGCGTAAGACTCAATGCGGCTTTAATCGACGACAAGTGTTTCGTGTGCGCTTCTAAAAGTCCCTTTTCGTTGTGGAGACGAAAATCCTCAAAGACCCCCCTGCCCAGTATGGACATGACAAGGTGTTGAAAGCCATACAGCAGGCCACTATGTGCGCGACTAGACTTTTGTCCTGGCTACCGCATCTCATAAACATGGACCTGAAAGACGGAACCTCACTTGGATCTGTGACAATTTCTCGTATGATCGTGACAGCTGTGAATCGCGGTGGACGCGTCTTCTGTCAAGATATCCACAGCCAGGAAATTTACTAAGAATTGGAGGAGGAAGATACATGTCGATCTGAACAGGGAGATATGTGAAGACTTCAACGAATATGAAAGTTGATTTACCTTACATGCAAACAACTAGAGAACCAGGGAGATTGCTGGTGTTCAAATAAAATGATTTCTTGCATGCAATTAATTACCTCCGCTCCGGCAATCAATGTAATGTAATGTTACGTAATTGGAAGTTGAAACGCTATCTTGCGCTTATTCTGGACAACAAGTGGAAAGCTATACTTTATAAACAATCAATCAATATGATTGACAAGTGTTTTTCTCTACTAATACCTATCTGCATCGCTTTTATTTACATAGCTCGACTGAAGATTGAGCTTGAGACTGAGCGCGATCGAAATAAGGCAGATGCTGCTCGACTGAAGATTGAGCTTGAGCTTGAGCTTGAGCTTGAGCTTGAGACTGAGCACTCTCTAAAGAAGGCAGATGCTTCTCGAGTGAACAGTCTGGAGAATGAGCTTGAGACTGAGCGCGCTAGAAATAAGGCATATGTTGCTCGACTGAAGATTGAGACTGAGCGCGCAGAAGCACTTGAGAAGCAAATGAGGTACGAACTGTCAAGCATGACTGACGAGCAATGGAATTCCCTGAACGGTCATGACAGGCGTCTCAATGAGGATCTTTGCAAACAATACGGAATCCCCTTCCCCAACATTCAGGAGTCATTCCTCGATTCCGCGATTCATCTTTCATGAGCGCATGGGGACACGTGTCGTCTCAAGCAGACGTCTGCTTAACAAACTATTCCGGGATCATGAAAGAGGAATCGCGGGCCCCACGGAGTGGGGCAGGGGAATTCAGCTGCGGACTCGCGGAAACACGTGTCCTAGGATCTGACTTGTCCATCGGAGGAGGACACACGCAAACGGCGGAACACTGTCGAATGTATCGGAGGACACAAGAGGCCGAACCCCGTTCGTCCATTCATTCTCACACACACCAAGGCGTCTTTCTCAAGCAGACCCCCCGTTCGTCCATCTGTTTCCACAAATCATCTTCTATCAAACGTCGGAACGATGTCCATACTCTTGGGGGAGCACTCATATAATATATGACGGAAACACGGTAAAGTAGTCGGAAACGGTGATCACATGCCAAGCCAAGCAGGTCTCTGCTAGACAAATCTGCATTCAATGTGGTCAGGGTTGCCGGAGCGGAGGTACCATATGTAGAGTTGACAGTTGATGGGTACCTGGAACCCTCCCTATATCAAGGCGGATCCTGTGTCGAGTCACAGGGCGACTTTCGCATCACGGCGGCACCTGTTGGGATTAGTTGAGTTGAGTTGAGTTGAGTTGAGTTGAGTTGAGTTGAGTTGAGTTGAGTTGCTGCTGCAAGTACCCCCAAGGGAACGTGCCATGAGGGAAGCACCAGATACGTGGTCTGTCCCTATAATAGAATATAAATAATTTCGATTTCTACCCCAGGACGTAAGGTAATGTGCATGATGTGGATGCATACCGTGAGCATGCAGCATGTCCACCCTTGCATGTGCAATCGCAATTGGCACAAATGTGTAAAGCCCAGGTTGACAGAGAAGGATGCATAGGGGATCCTTGTCTATGTACTAGGATGAGACATTCAACATTTCCCCCCAATGCTGCAACATTGCTCAGACCCATAAGCACATCCTTCTCCATATGCTCATGTTCATGAATATGCATAGCATGGGATGCTCCGCACTGATCAAACAAGAATGAAAGACAAGCCATTTGCCCACATGCAGCTGCATGAAGGGCGACACGGTATGAATTGAAGAAACATTGTCCATGATGCCATGCATTGACGAGACACTCTAATTTACCATGAAGTGCTGCTACATTCGCAATCAGCTCCCATTTGCTCGCCTCGATGTCACACCAGTCGCACGACTTGGGATCATGATCAAGCAAGAAAGATGAATGACAACACCTGCATGTGCCTGTCATGTGCTGCAACACGTCATGCCTCCAAGTTGGCATCTGGTGACCGGTGCATTATGTGCAAGAGATACACTCTGGTTATGCTGTCTCATGACATGAATGGGATTGCGGATCAATCTGATCCCGTGAGGGGACAACAAATTCCATTTGGAAGTGTACTGGTTGACATAAGTGAGGCGGCACACATCCAGGCGAGCGCCGACAGCGGACCCCGGTCTGCAGACTTTGTATCTGCAGACAAACGACGTAGCATAGATAGATAGATAGATAGATAGATAGATAGATAGGATAACGCGCTTTATCACGACACATGCCGTATCCTCACACACGCGTCGCAGCGGATGCTGTCGAGATGATGCCCACCAACCACTCTCACTCATTCTCACGCAAACGGCGGAACACTGTCGAATGGCACACGCAGGACACTCATTGACACACGCAAACGGCGGAACACATGTAGACGACTCATCTTCATAGTACATCACTCACTCACTCAGATTAAAGGGACCGGCGCTTTGCGTACACAGGCATGCCCAATCCTTGTGTATTGCTAGAGGTACGATCGCCAGGAATCATAAAAGGACCTTCTCGCACCGAGACTGCATATTTTTCTTTTATTCTCCTCATCATCCTCTTCCTTAGCAAGTCATTCGCACACCACCCTCCTCTTTCCTTTCTTCCATCTACAACTAACGCAAAATACATACACACGCGAATATCTATCCCTCTCTCTCTCTCTCTCTTTCTCTCTCTCTCTCTTTCTATCTCTCTCTCTCTCTCTTTCCACACGCCACACAGACGGATATGTAAAGCCTTCTTTTGAGATTGGAGTCATTGCCACATCCACGTATGCGCGAAGAAAAGAGTCTTCATCGACGCGATGCCGACACAACCTTGTCAGCCCATTTCAAACCCAGTCCGCCAACTAGGAAGGGCGCTGGACATGGACAGTCTCGACACATCCAAGTTTCTTGATCGCCTCCACTGCCGGAATGTCAGCCGTCTCAATGCACTGCGGACGTCATCGGCTACTTCCGGCGATCCACGCGTCTTGGAGTATAACGCATTGCACCACCTAATTAAACAAAAACACCACACATCCCCATCGTCACGTTTGTTCCTCGTCGCTGTGGAGTACGTCTTCGATGACGGCTGCTTCAAGCGCGCCAACGGGGACGCCCTTGTATTCTCACATGCTATCAACACACTTTTCGTGGTGGAGACGAAAATCCTCAAAGCCCCTGCCAAAACTGGAAATGCCAAGGTGTTGAAAGCCATACATCAGGCCACTATGTGCGCGAGTAGACTTTCGTCCTGGATACCGCATCTCATCAACATTGACATGAAAGACGGAACAACACTTGGATCTGTGACAATTCGTCGTATGATCGTGACAGCTGTGGATCGCGGTGGACGCGTCTTCAGTCAAGATATCCGCAGCCAGGAAATTGACTAACTTAGTTAACTTAATTAACTCACGTAACTTGATTAACTGTAGCAAAACACTGGAGGTACCGAGATTCGAACCCATCAGTGGGCGACATGATCAAGGAATGAAGAAATTTGGCTTAACCTCACGCTGTACAGTTGACAGATTACCAACTTAAATATTGTTTTAATAAAAACGAGTGTAAACAACTTTGATCCATACAGGGCTCGGCATTGTTTTGCTGAGTATGTAATATCTAAAAACCCGGATTCGGCACGCCCTTACACGAAATCCTTAATATTACACCAAAAAAGGAAACTTTCTCTATTCAAGCCCCCTTATAGGACTTTCCATTATGGTGTAATTTTACTACTTTCGTGTAGGAAGTAAAAAATTGTATATATATATATATATAATGTACCTCGTAAGACCTAAAACAATGGGGATGTCAAGCTGAGTTGAGACAACCAACGTCTGTGTCTTTTGATCAGACTTCTAATGGCCTCAAATACCGGATTCGGCACGCCCCTACACGAAATCCTTAATATTACACCAAAAAAGGAAACTTTCTCTATTCAAGCCCCCTTATAGGACTTTCCATTATGGTGTAATTTTACTACTTTCGTGTAGGAAGTAAAAGATTGTATATATATATATAATGTACCTCGTAAGACCTAAAACAATGGGGACGTCAAGCTGAGTTGAGACAACCAACGTCTGTGTCTTTTGATCAGACTTCTAATGGCCTCAAATACCGGATTCGGCACGCCCCTACACGAAATCCTTAATATTACACCAAAAAAGGAAACTTTCTCTATTCAAGCCCCCTTATAGGACTTTCCATTATGGTGTAATTTTACTACTTTCGTGTAGGAAGTAAAAAATTGTATATATATATATAATGTACCTCGTAAGACCTAAAACAATGGGGATGTCAAGCTGAGTTGAGACAACCAACGTCTGTGTCTTTTGATCAGACTTCTAATGGCCTCAAATACCGGATTCGGCACGCCCCTACACGAAATCCTTAATATTACACCAAAAAAGGAAACTTTCTCTATTCAAAGCCCCCTTATAGGACTTTCCATTATGGTGTAATTTTACTACTTTCGTGTAGGAAGTAAAAAATTGTATATATATATATAATGTACCTCGTAAGACCTAAAACAATGGGGATGTCAAGCTGAGTTGAGACAACCAACGTCTGTGTCTTTTTTATCAGACTTCTAATGGCCTCAAATACCGGATTCGGCACGCCCCTGCACGAAATCCTTAATATTACACCAAAAAAGGAAACTTTCTCTATTCAAGCCCCCCTATAGGACTTTCCATTATGGTGTAATTTTACTACTTTCGTGTAGGAAATAAAAAATTGTATATATATATATATAATGTACCTCGTAAGACCTAAAACAATGGGGATGTCAAGCTGAGTTGTAGACAACAATATGAGACAACGTCTGAAGAGGAGAATAATTTAGTAAAAGAGTCTTCTGCGTTGTTTACAACACTTCATTCGAGGACGTGTGTCATGAATGTACGGACGGGGGTCTGCGACAGCCGCCATGGTATGTGTGTGAGCGAATGTATTATGGACGGGGGGATGCGAAAGCCGTCGTGTGTCATGTAAGGATGCGGGGGGGGGGGGGGGGGCGGTCTATTTTGTGAGTGTGGACGATAAGTCATTCCGGGTGTTCCATCATCATGCACTTCAGTGTGTGTGCGAGTGAAGGGTCTGAGAAGCGATTGAGCGTGTGTATAAGGGAGAGGGGAAATCTATAATGGAGAAGAGATGGACAATTTATTGTAAAAGAAACGAATAATACCTCGCACATTAATGATGTCATCGAGCAAGGAGACTAGGTTCTTCACGCCAAAAAACAAAAATGGAGACAAGGGGATATCAACGTTGTCAAAGAAACGATACTTCGAACTGGAAGAGAGAGTGAATAGCATACTGGGGGATAGATGCGAGGCAGAGGCGGGTATGGTCATGAAGGCGATGCGTGAGATCATGAAGTTTGACCCGAATGTCTCAAGGTACAGCGAGGAGGTCAGGGAGGCGCTAGGGGAGAGCTGCAGAAAGTGGAGGCAACGGAATAAAGAGGAGAAGAATGCGGCAAGACAACAGCTTTTAGTATGAAATGCAACACACATTCATGGATGCAGACACGCACGCGAGAAAAAAAACAATCATCTTAGGGTGGCTTAAAGGAAATACTGTATGAATGCATAACATCAATTAAACGACATGGCATCCTACGAAGAGTTGCAGAAGCTCAGCGCGTGGCTGAAGAGATCTGATGTGAGTGTGGGAAGAACAGTATTGATGCCCATGACTGATTTGAAGGCGCCTAAACACAAGCATTTAGGAAAAGCGAAGTGGGGATGGGCCGAAGCGGACGCGTACGCGAACAACAACCCAACACACAAGGCATGGGGAATGTTGTTGGATGGATTGGTTGTGATCGACGCGGACGACGCAGAGACAGTGCAGTGGTTGGAGAGGATGGAAGATGAAGATGGTGAGGTGGGTGAGGCCATGCAGAGGTGTGCCATTCAAGAGACTAGGAAGGGACGCCACTACATGTTCTTGCGCCCGACATGGGCAGACGAGGAGGGGTACTATGACGGTGCACGACAAGTCGATGATGATGCAAGGAAGGTTGATATGAAGAGCCTGTGCCGGACAGGGACCAGGGGTCTGCTGTCTGTTGCGCCCACTGAGGGGAAGGCATGGAAGGAGGGAAGGGCTCCGTGGGAGCTGGAGTCGATACCGTACATTCCAAAGGCGCTGATGGAGAGGGTGGCGGTGGCGAAGAAGAAGAATAAAAGGACGAGTAAGGTGGGATACTCAAAGGCAAAGGTGGAAAACACATCACCAACAACAACGGAGGTAGAGCAGGGGATAATGATGCCGACAAGCTTCATGGAGAGCACGCATGTAGAGAAGATTCTACTGCTCCTAGGAAAAAACAGGTGGGATTCCAGAGACACATGGCGAGGAGTGGCGACGGCATTGAAGAACGAGTACGGAGAGGCGTACAAGGCGCTATGGAAAAACATGTCCAAGGTGTCGCCAAGATGCGATGAGGACGCCGCAGAGAAGCTATGGGAGACGGTGGGAAGGCCCGACTATGACGGGCCGAAGATGACAATGAAGTCGGTGGTCAAGTGGGCCGGCAAGGACGACCCGCGCGGGTACGCTGTGTACCGAGCATCTTCGATTCCAAAAATAATACGGGACAGTTGGGACAAGGGAGACCGTGGATTGGGGGAGATCGTGCACTATCTTCTGAAAGGGACGTTGAAGAAGACGGGGAAGGGATGCTGCGACTACTACATATTCGATGAGGACACGTGCAGGTGGGTCAATGTGGAGGATGGGTGGGTGAAGACCGTGGCGAGCAAGGTCTTAGAAGGGATACTCAGGGACGTCGATTTATGGATATCGACACAGGCCGCACAGTTGTGCATCGGAGTGGTGGTGGGAAAAGAAGAAGAAGAAGACTCCAGGAGTAAAGCAGATCTGGATGCGAAGAAAAAAGAAGTTGCCAGGCTGATCCGGTACATACAGTCTTCCCGTGGAGTGAAGAACACGATGGACTTTGCAGGGCCACTTCTCATTGACGAGACGTTCGAGCAACGCCTGGACGGCAATAGGCACTTGATCGGGATCAAGGGGGGGAACGTGGTGGACCTCAGGACAGGTCAGAAGAGACAGAGGGTGGCAGAAGATATGGTGCACAACGAACTGGACGTGGAGTACGATAATAATGACGACGACAATGACAAAAAACATGAGAGGACCAATGCCGCACGCGCAGAGTGGATGCACAGGATCGTCGAGAAGATCATGGGCGGGGACGAGGACATGGCGCGGTTTCTTCAGCGTCTTCTTGGGTACGCCACAACGGGCGAAGTAAGAGAGGAGGTTTTTCCTATATAGACAGGGACAGGGCGGAACGGAAAGGGGCTGTTGACGCAGGCGATGCAGCAGCTGCTAGGGGCATACTACAAGGAGATGAATTGTGCGATCATAAGCGAATCAAGGGCGTGCAGTAACCTTGACGCAGAGCGTGCAAAGTTGATAGGAGCGAGAGTCGCGGTCTTCAACGAGCTCAAGTCTGGGGAGAAGCTGAAGACGAACGAGGTCCAACTGCTGACAGGAGGAGACGGTTTCCCGGCAAAGGCGCTTTACAAGGACCCGGTGACGGTGATGCCTCAACATCTCGCAATCTTAGTAACCAACTACATGCCAGAGATGTCCGATGTGATCGTTGCAATGGTCGAAAGAATTTTCGTGGTTCACTTTCCAGTGACTTTCAGGGATCTCATACCTGGGGAGAGCGAGACCGCGATGCTGCGGCAGTGCGACAGAACCATGAAGGATAAACTGAAGTCTCCAGAGGGTCAGTCTTCTCTGTTTGCCTGGCTGGTCGAGGGCGCGGTGGCGTGGTACGGGGGGGCGGAGGGCCTGAAGGCCGTGGCGCCAAAGAAGGTCACAGAATTTACCAGAAAATACTTGGCGGAGCAGGACGGCGTGCAAGCGTTCCTCGCCGAGAACTGCGAGTTTGCGGAAGATTTCAGGGAGTCGAGCGTTGCCTTGTTCCACATGTATCTCGAGGAAAGCGGGGACAGTAACGATCGAGAAAAGTGGTTCCACAGGCAGATGAAGAACAAGGGGTTCGTAAAAAAATTGCTTCAAATCAAAGGGAAGTCGACACGCGGGTATATGGGATTGCGGCTACGACATGATGAATGAATGAATGAATGAATTCATGCAAGCAAACACACGTACGTACGAACACATGCAAAGGGAGGAACACTGTCATCGTCCATCAATCAGACTCCACATGCAAACGGCGGAAACATGTCCTCGTCTCCAAAAGACACCACGGATCCTCATTGTCTAGTCCATCTGTCTCCAGGCTCGATGATAATGATGCTTATGGATTATCTAGATTTGTTCAGAAAATAAGGATGGAAGCAAAGGAAATGAAAGGAAGGACTAAGGCGGCTTCAAGGAACCCTCATGGATCGTACAGAGTGCCCAGGAGACTTTCACAGCTTGGAAGGAGAGAGTCTGACGATTCCTCTTTTGACAGAGGAACTGCTCGTCATCGCAAGCGGTGGCGGCTACCTTGACAGCACTCTCATCGATCCGAGAGGTTAGCCAACCTCGAGTGTGTTATCAGACATCGGGGTTTTGGCAATCCCCATCGATGCTGTCGGGCGTGAGCCACACACTTCACTCGAGGCTCGATGAATGATGCTGCTTATGGAAACTTCGGTCGGTCGTGTTCGAAGGAAGAGAGAGGAGAACAAAACAAAAGGAAATTATGCAGTTTTCGGGGATCGTCGGGTCTTTTATCATGTCCGGCGATCGATTGTACCGCCGCCAGCACTACACAGGATTTGGGTGAGGGGGCTTAGGCCACTCACTACGTTTACACTCGTTTTTAGAGGAACGGCGACCACTCTCATCAAGGACGGCGGCATCTGTGTCGAGTCGAGTCGAGTCGAGTCGAGTCGAGTCACATGGCGACATCTCGCATCACGGCGGCACGTGTGTCGAGTCGAGTCACAGAGCGACTGACCTCTCGCATCACGGCGGCACCTGTGTCGAGTCGAGTCACAGAGCGACCGACCTCTCGCATCACGGCGGCACCTGTGTAGGGATTGATGTGAGAGGTCCTCCGGCATTCTTCAGTATTTATTTTTTGTTGAAATAATTGTTGTTCCAGAGATGGAGAGTCTTTTCATAGGTGTTCATGTGAACACGTTTAAAATACGGGGTCGCAAATGGTGATCACATGTCAAGCAGAGGCCTGCTAGACATGTTATCACGTATATCGATAGGGGAATCGCGGGCCCCACGGAGTGGGGTAGGGGAATTGAGCTGCAGAAACCAAGCGTGTCAAGGCATCAATCAATCATCACACGCAAAACTGTGGAAAACTGTCGCATCCACACCGTTCGTCCATTCATGACACACGGTGGCGGATCATCGCAACTCATCGTCTCGTGGAAGTGGTGTAAACGCAAGCATTGGGATAGCATAGGAGCAGCTCGACAGCGATCATGGCGCACATGACAACCAATGTCGTGTACGCGTTGGTTGAGCACAAGTTCATTCAGAAGGATGAGATCGTCGTCAAGGTGGGCAGGACGTCGAAGCCCTTTGGTAAGCGACTTTCTCAGTACCCGAAGAACTCAAAGATGATCTTCGCAATCCACGTACTTAATCCGCGTGCTTGTGTGGAGGCTGAGACTGTCCTGCTCCGGTACCTTCGAGGAGACCCTCGAGTCAAGCCCCGTCGCGACGTTGGGTACGAGTACTACCAACTTGACGCAGGTGATGCAGGTGCCGTCTTTCGGGAGATGGCCGATGTCGTATTCCAGTACGTGTGGACAGGTGGCGTTGACAGCCTTGATTGCTGCACCGAGGACGTGCCGCCAGACCCCCCCATCTTTGCCGTTGTTGAGCGAGAGAAGGAACGCGAGAATGAGCGAGAGAAGGAGAGAGAGAAGGAGAGAGAGAAGGAGAGAGAGAAGGAGAGAGAGAAGGAGAGAGAGAAGACGGTCTCTCGACTGGTCGCCAAGATATTCGAGAACGTCTTGAGGCGCAATACCCCACGTTCCGTGGAGGTACTTGCATCTCTTCTGTGCCCTGAGCTGCAGCGCCCCTTTCGTGGCGTGCCGTTGCACCCCGATCTTCTGAAGATTGGGTTGATAGAGGAGACACTCGCTGCTCTGGGGTTTTCGTCCCCGTTCGACACTACGACCGTCATCCCGAACCTGATGACGGCATTCGACACCAAACTGAAGGGAACACAGATGTTCCGCGACTACGCAAACACCGCTCGGCTGTTCAGCCAGGCCTCGTGCGGTGTTCGCGACGGGTGGGACCTGCGCAAGGTGTCCAAGGCGGTTAAGATGATCTTGAACGCCGTGGGTCTGGATATGGTGAGCGTGACGAAGCGGGTGCAGGTCAAAGGCAAGAGAACTCAGGAGGAGAGGAACTACCGCCTGTGCCCTGAGAGTGTCTGCCGTATGCTCGAGCTCGTGAAACTTCGTCTTCTGCGCACTGACCTCACGCCGCTCAACGCGCACGCCGCCGCTGCCCTTTCTGGACACGAGCTGTCCATGTACAACCACCTGGTTGACGTCGCGTCGCCTGTTGCGTACGTCTTCGAGTCTGACGACGACGAGCCGTCATGCATATAATAATGGTGTAAACGCGCGCATTGGGATATAGCATAGGAGCAGCTCGACAGCGATCATGGCGCACATGACAACCAATGTCGTGTACGCGTTGGTTGAGCACAAGTTCATTCAGAAAGATGAGATCGTCGTCAAGGTGTGCAGGACGTCGAAGCCCTTTGGTCAGCAACTTTCTCAGTACCCGAAGAACTCAAAGATGATATTCGCAATCCACGTACTTAATCCGCGTGCTTGTGTGGAGGCTGAGACTGTCCTGCTCCGGTACCTTAGCGGAGATTACCCTCGAGTCAAGCACCGTCTCGACGTTGGATACGAGTACTACCAACTTGACGCGGGTGATGCAGGTGCCGTCTTTCGGGAGATGGCCGATGTCGTATTCCAGTACGTGTGGACAGCTCGTGGCGTCGACAGCCTTGATTGCTGCACCGAGGACGTGCCACCCATCTTTGCCGTTGTTGAGCAAGAGAAGACGGTCTCTCGAATGGTCGCCAAGATATTCGAGAACGTCTTGAGGAGCAATACCCCACGTTCTGTGGAGGTACTTGCATCTCTTCTGTGCCCTGAGCTGCAGCGCCCCTTTCGTGGCGTGCCGTTGCACCCCGATCTTCTGAAGATCGGGTTGATAGAGGAGACACTCGCTGCTCTGGGGTTTTCGTCCCCGTTCGACACTGAGACAATCATCCCGAACCTGATGACGGTGTTCGACGCCAAGCTCAAGGGAACACAGATGTTCCGCGACTACAACAACACCGCTAGGCTGTTCAGCCATGCCTCGTGCGGCGTTCGCGACGGGTGGGACCTGCGCAAGGTGTCCAAGTCTGTGAAGATGATCCTGAACGCCGTGGGTCTGGATATGGTGAGCGTGACGAAGCGGGTGCAGGTCAAGGGCAAGAGAACTCAGGAGGAGAGGAACTACCGCCTGTGCCCTGAGAGTGTCTGCCGTATGCTCGAGCTCGTGAAACTTCGTCTTCTGCGCACTGACCTCACGCCGCAGCTGCCCTTTCTGGCCACGAGCTGTCCATGTACAGCTCTCCGGGCCCAGACGGTAGTTCCTCTCCTCCTTGGTGCGCTTGCCTTTGACCTGCACGCGCTTGGTCTCGCTCACCATGTCGATACCACGCGCGCGCAGGTCAAGGGCAAGCGCACCAAAGAGGAGAGGATATACCGCCTGGGCCCGGAGAGTGTCTCCCGGATGCTGGAGCTCTTGAAACTTCGTCTTCTGCGCACGGACCTCACACCGCCGCCGCCGCTGCCCTTTCGGGTCACGAGCTGTCCATGTACAGCCATAGTCCATCGGCAAACAACGGATTGTATTATTCAACAAGCGGCGGAGCCCCTTTCACCTCTTCCCCCAGCGGAGCGACCGGGGGCGACCGGAGGGGAGCCCCCACAAAGGAGTCCGCGAGGAACCGAGCGGGTGGGCGACCGGAGGGGAGCCCACAGTTCACATCAACCAGCAGACACACTACACATCAACCAGCAGACACACTACACACTACACACTACACACTACTACACACTACTGTGTAACTAACTGTCAAGTCTTACACAATGTGTATGTTGTTTGTAAAAGATTCATTGTAACGCTTGAGCTTCTTTCTCACTGGAACGATTGGGCGTTTCCGATGTGTCGTCTCAAGCAGACTTCTGCTTGACAACTATGTCAGGAGTATGAAAGAGGAATCGCGGGACACACGGCGGCACCTGTCGATTCGAGTCGAGTCGAGTCACATCACATGGCGACCTCTCGCATCAGGCGGCGGCACATGTCGAGTCGAGTCGAGTCACATCACATGGCGACCTCTCGCATCAGGCGGCGGCACATGTCGAGTCGAGTCGAGTCACATCACATGGCGACCTCTCGCATCAGGCGGCGGCACCTGTCGAGTCGAGTCACATCACATGGCGACCACTCTCATCAGGCGACCTCTCGCATCAGGCGGCACCTCTGCCGAGTCACAGAGCGACCTCTCGCATCACGGCGGCACCTCTGTCGAGTCACAGAGCGACCTCTCGCATCACGGCGGCACCTCTGTCGAGTCACAGAGCGACCTCTCGCATCACGGCGGCACCTCTGTCGAGTCACAGAGCGACCTCTCGCATCACGGCGGCACCTCTGTCGAGTCACAGAGCGACCTCTCGCATCACGGCGGCACCTCTGTCGAGTCACAGAGCGACCTCTCGCATCAAGGACGGCGGCACCTGCGGCTTCTCCACGTGCCACACGGCGGCGGCTTCCCTAAACCCGAAACCCGGGTTTCGTCGTTTATAAAACTCGATGCATAATGGAAATGAAAGAGCTTTGCGCCGTCAATCGCTCGATTCCAGGATAATCTAATCGTACGCTTGCTGTCTGTCTGTCGCCAGAAGCCAAACAGGTGACCATTCGATCTGGATCTGGAGTGAGTTCCAGATGTCGCCTGCATTGGGATGGATGCTAGCAAGTTTCCATGATAGGCGCAGGGAACTAAACCAATGCGTCTCCCCCCATGCAGGGAAATGCCGAATGCGTATTGCGATGTTTGTAAAGCTCGGAGGAATTTCGGCTTTGATGGTCGCTGCAAGAATTGTGGAAGGGGCATCGTCGGGGAGACAATCAGGACCAACAGGAATGATGATGTCACCAACAGGAATGATGATGTCACCACCAGGAATGATCCTACAGTGAAGGGGATCCCCTAGATTAGCTAAGCTAGACCATGCAGAGCTACCAAAGCTGTTGCGAATGCAGGCAGATGGTGATCAAGTGCGGCATGGAAGCTCATAGGGACAGTTGATGGTTACATTGTACTTTTTTTAATGATTATGAAAAGTTGACCAAGTCAACCATCTTTTGTAACCTATATTGGCAATACAGAGACTGTGTGTCTTGTGACTCTGTGTCTCTAGGATATGCCACCCCCACACTCCCAGACTAATACACAACTTTTAAGGATATTACAGTCGACGGAAAACCGCTAGAGCCGGTGGAACAGTAAAATGAAACATCCCAATAAACGGTACAAAATGGCCCGTCCAGCAAAGAAACCTCCTTTCATGACGCATTGCACATCAACAAAGACCCCGTGACCGTACACGAAGCGGTTTCATTTTAGTATTCCGTTGACTGTAGAGCCGCCGCATCTTACGCAATCCCATTCACTGTGGTCCTGTGGTCATCCAAAGAAACCGCATGGTCTCAAGTAGACTTATGCTTGACAATATGGTGGTATCCATGATGAAGAATAAATATCGACACCTGTGTCGACTCACATCACAGAGCGACCGACCTCTCGCATCAGGCGGCAGCACCTGTCGAGTCGAGTCGAGTCACATCACATAGCGAACTCTCGCATCAGGCGGCACCTGTGTCAATACCTCGATACTGTAAGATATCACTCACAGATGACGGAAAACCCGGTAAAGTAATCGCAAACGATGATCATTTGTCAAGCAGAGGTCTGCTAGACAATAGATCTCGTATATCGATAGGGAAATCGCGGGCCCCACGGAGTGGGGCAGGGGAATTGAGCTGCAGAAACCTGTCAAGGCATCAATCAATCATCACACGCAAAACTGTGGAAAACTGTCGCATCCACACTGTCCATTCATGACAGATCATCGTAACTCATTGTCTCGTGGAAGTGGTGTAAACAACGCAGAAGACACATACATACATACATTTTATTATTGTTCGGTCATGTTCCTACACATTGAGGAGGACGTCCGTGCGTGCAAAGGGAGCCATAACGAGATCGCGCGCATCGCGAAACGAATACTTGGAAACCGCATCGCTGCCGCCGCGAGGAGCACGAACGGAATGCTATTATGGTACGTATTCGACGGGCGATGGGTGACTGTCGCCAAGTTCCAAGTCAAGCACGAGCTGTCCACCGTTGTTCGAGATCACTTCATGACCGCTCTGCACAATGAGAGAGCTTACGACATGCAGAGCAACGCGATCACAAAGAACGAGACCGCCGACCGGCTAGCGAACATCACCGAGCGCCTCCAGAACACGACCTTCAAGAACAACGTCCTGAAAGAGATGCTCGAGTACTTTTACGACCCGGACTTCATGAAGAAACTCGACGCCGACCCAAACCTCTTAGGGTCGGCGTCGGCAGCAACAACGGCGTGTGGGACCTCAAAAACGGCGTCTTCCGTCAAGGGCATCCGGAGGACATGGTCTCCATGTCCGTGGGATTCGATTACAATGTCGCAGTGTGCGCGGAATCAGCAGACCGCGTGCGGAAATACTGGGACACGATGCACCCCGACGACAATCAACGAGAATACCTCATCCACACATTTGCTAGACAGCTGTACGGAGACAGCGGACAAGAGCTCTTTCACATACACGCCGGAGCCAACGCGTTCGCCTCTAACGGGAAGACAAACTTCTTCGAAGTCATGGAGATAGCATTGGGCGACTACATCAGTCGGTTTGTGGACGCGGATGATGCGGACGCCGCCAAATTCCTCTTCCCACGAGACGCAGGGCTTGTAGAGTCATTCAAGGCAGACGGCGCGATGCGCATGGAGTTCCTACGCACCCTTCTACACGCGTTTGCATACGAGTACAAGTTCGATATGCCCGATTCGTTAAAGAAGACCAGTGCGATGTACTTGAACGCGAACGACGCCGTGGCTATGTTCGTCGAAGAGCACGTCGCGGCCACCCCGGACATGGGAATGGACATGGACCTGGAACTGGAACGTCACCTAAGAGAAGAGACGGACACGGACCTGAATAGCCTCCTAAAGCAAGAGACGGACCTGGGACGTCACATAGAGAAAATACGCGGAAACGAAAAAATGCTAGGGGTTTTCAAAGGATACAGGCTGGTGTAAAGAATCGATTGATTCGGGCCCCACTCCGTCAGAATAGATAGATGCAAATACCTCCACGGATGCTGGAGATCGTGAAACTTCGTCTTCTGCCCACGCAGCCGCCGATGCCCTTTCGGGTCACGAGATGTCCATGTACAGCCATAGTCCATCGGCAAACAACGGATTGTAATATTCAACAAGCGGCGGAGCCCCTTTCACCTCTTCCCCCCAGCGGAGCGACCGGGGGCGACCGGAGGGGAGCCCCCACAAAGGATTCCGCGAGGAACCGAGCGGGTGGGCGACCGGAGGGGAGCCCACAGTTCACATCAAGCATTAGACACACTACACTACTACACACTACTGTGTAACTAACTGTCAAGTCTTACACAATGTGTATGTTGTTTGTAAAAGATTCACTGTAACACTTGGGTTTATTAGCACTGTAACACTTGAGCTTCTTTCTCACTGGAACGCTTGGGCGTTTCCGATGAGCCGTCTCAAGCAGACTTCTAGGGAGTATGAAAGAGGAATCGCGGGACACACGGCGGCACCTGTCGAGTCGAGTCGAGTCACATCACATGGCGAATCAGAATCCCCAAAATAGAAGGTGTCCCAATACCAAATGTCCCTACATCCGGCAGAACAGTAAAATGAAACATCCCAATAAACGGTATAAGGCGTCTACAGACGTTATAGTGTACGAGTGGATGGTCCTACAAAATGGCCCGTCCAGCAAAGAAACCTCCTTTCATGACGCATTGCACATCAACAAAGACCCCGTGTTCTTTTGGGCCACGGTACCGGGGAAGAGTCGATCGCTGAAGTGCGGCTGGTCCTTCAATGGACACTCTCGAAAGTACCGACAAAAGAACGATACGGAGTCTGCAGGATGGAGAGCCGTGATCTAAAAAAGAACCACGATATTCTCGTTAACATCCTGCAATTTGTTGATTCAAAATCGTATTGGTGTTCCACTGCCCCGTGGGTTGCTACACCATTAGGTTACACCGTAAGGTGTGCCGTACACGAAGCGGTTTCATTTTAGTATTCCTTTGACTGTATCTGTATGAAGGTCCGATGAGCAAACTCCAGTGTTGCCAAGTTGCTGCAGCTCTGCAATTGTAAGGTTGCATTTCATGCATCGGTATGGTTGTAATTCTGCCATTTCTAGCAGACCACATTTCCAAATGTGTTTGCCCCTATTGCGGTTTAGAAGGTCTTCGCTGAGTTTGAACTCGGGATGTTGCATTCTTGTCCTCCCACGCGGGTGTTGCATTCTGGGGATGATATCCATTTAGTTGTAGAGATTCTTATATTCTTTATCAATTCCAAAATAATGGCATTCTTGTTCTCAGTAGGGAATATTTTAGGTCTTAAAAAATGATCCGGATGTCAGGGTCAAGCAGGAACAGAAACAATGCACTCGATCAATGCGTGTGTCCATCGAGAGAGTGTATGTTGACCTCAGCATCAGGCAGTTCGCCGTCCCAACAGGAGCAGTTCTGCGCTTGTATCTGTCATGAGGTCCTTGGCCAGCTCCCACCAGGGACTCTGGTAGCACCACAGCCCGGTGCCCAGATGCACCAACCGGCCCGGAACCCTCCAGTGGTTGGCGTCCCCCATGAAATTCATGTACTGCTGGTGCATCGCGCCACCTGCCGCCCATTCCGCGCACTGGCACAGGAACCGGTGACATTCGTACAGCTCCTCCGCGCTGTTCATGCTCATCCCCGCGTTGATGCCGAGCACTATGAACTGCTCCGCAGGCCGCAGCGCATGCTGTCGCTGCAAGACTGTTGTCAGGTCCTTGAATGAAAACAACAACGCTGGTCGGGGCTGCTGATCACTCAGCCCGTCCGCATAGCACTTCACATTATGTAACGATCGCGTGGTAAAGCATGTGTTCAGAAAAGCTACCTGTTGCCGCCGCACCCTGTCAGTGCATAAACACCCGCCCACATTCCCCATAGCATGCAGCAGCGCCACCTCGTTCTCTGCGCTCCCAGCCCCTATGAACGCTATACATGACACCGCCTTGCCGGGCACTTGCGCACCCCTAACCTCGCTCGCCACCGCATCCCAGTCTAGTGCAGGACAGATCACCTCGCGCTGACCCTCCGACAGCACTAGCACTTGGTTCTCCCACTGCATTCTTCCGATCCATTATCTCATTCAGCTCCCCCTTAAGCTCTTTTCAGAATCCCCAAAATACAAACTTTTCAGAATCCCCAAAATATAAGGTGTCCCAATATCAAATGTCCCTACAGTCGGCGGAACAGTAAAATGAAACATATATCAGATGGAAATAAATGTACGACATCGCCGTTAGAAAATTGGCGTTAAGAATGGTCGCTGACTTGGGTGTGTTAAAAACTTCTGTGTTTACGAACATCAGTCGTTCTACTCTGTGGAGGTGGAAAGCTTTGGTGTAAATCGAAAACGACGTGAATTTGTAAGCAAACTTTTTGAGACGAACAAAGAGTTGTTGAAATTGTTTTTATTGTCAACTCAATGCACAACCGCAAGAGGTGTTGTTGCATTTTTCAAAAGTACTCACAATTTACGATTATCAACTAAAACAGTGTATCGTTTCATAAAACTCATTGGTTTTACAAGAAAAAGGAGCAAACTCCGTGGACATTGTAAAGGGGACTTAGTTCCACTTGTCACTGAATTTGTAGTAGATACAAGGATACAATCAATGCTGGGAAAATTTTAGTATCAGTTGACGAATGTGGGTTTAGTGAGCGTCTCAAGCCACATTATGGGTATTCCCCTGTAGGAAAACCTGTTATCGTTAAAACTACTGGTGGGTGGGTACACCATAGTTTGTTAATGGCAGTTTTTTCAGATGGTAGGAAGGAGTTCGTTGTGAAGAAAGGATCTGTGAAGAAGACGGACTTCGCTGCATTTATTGACTCATTGAGTTTGTGCAATAATTCAGTAGTAATAATGGACAACGCCAGTATCCATAAGAACTTGGTCCTCAGAAGCCCCGCAAATATTTGTTACACTCCTCCTTACAGTCCAGAATTCAATGCTATTGAGCTGTGCTTCGCTAAGGTGAAGAAGGACTTTCATCGATTGAACTATATACCAAACGATACAAAGACGCACGTGTCTGATATGATTTCCTTAGCATTCAGCAACCTCACTGATAAAATCATTATGGGTTGTTTTGACCACGTATGGAACACGTATGTGATGTTTGTATAAAGAGTTCTGTGATGTACAAATTATGTAAGATGGCAACAAAACCTCCGACAGTCGCGAAATTGAAGGAGCTACTAAAATTGGCCGAAGTAGCATACTCATCAAAGGACAAGAAGGACGATATTGTCCGTTTATGCGAAGACAATGGTCTCATCGCCAGACCCCCTCCAGAGTACAAGACGGTGGAAAAGATGTGCGTCGTGAAATGCGCCCTGAAGAAGGCAATGAGTCTTGACGATGAAGAATTCGGTAAGTTCAGGGGGCATGTGGATCAGCTCGTCAATGTGGTGAGCCGCATGTTGCGGCGTTCCAGTCTGGTGCTGACTTTCCATGTCACGAGGCTCATGGAGGGCGACCTGCCGATTCCTAATATGTACGATATGAAGGATACCTACTGGAAGGATTGGCTAAGGATCGGAGTTGACGGCGTCTTTCCAGATGAAGAGAGTAGAATATCATACGAATCCGTGAAAGACGTAATCGGAAAGGTGCTTGGTAGCGATGACCCTGACTACATCAACTCCTACCCTATCTATTTTGACCAGGTTTTGAACTATGCCGGTCACACATTGAGCACTGTCGTGTCGAACAACGCATGGGTTCCTTTGGTACCTCGTCTGACCCGCCTCACTAAGGCTACTTTGAATGCACTGGGAGCTCCGAAGACCATCCGTGTGTACGACGTGATGAGGGTTATCCAACAAGAAATACAGAGATGGAATCTTGGCCAGAGTCTGTTCAGGAGTATGTCCGTGAAGTTCGAGTCAGGCTGAAAGTTCCAGATGGAAGTCGACTTTATGATGACTATGGCAAAGACATGGACTTCCCGACCATGGTCCGGTTCAATTATTGGATGCAGACACGGTTGGAGGCTATTGGTGCACGTCGTATCCGGTTGATGCCCATCTTTAATGTCCAACGGGCGCATGTCCGCCTTGACATGAAGACCCTCGTGAACCTATTCAGGCACGTGTTCCCCAAAGACCCAAACATCGTCGAGCTTTCAAAGTGGAAAAATGTAAAGGATCCCGACCGCTTCATGTTGCCTCTGAAGCCTGCAGTTAAGAAGAAAAAATCATGTGGTCCTGGTGAATGGGAGGCATACAAGTTGGCCCAACAGAAGTACGATGCTGACGTTAATGATATCAAGGCTACTGACGAGTACAGACATGCAAAGGGTAGGTATGACACGCTCGTGAACGCCCGAAAAACAGTCGCAGGTTCCTTCTTCAAGAAACCACCTGTCAAGACGGGGTGGGTGTTCGATTGTAGCATCTGTACTGACGGAGTCTCATTGAGCATGCAGTACAGCAAGACAGTACAGGTTCGTGTATCCGATCTGAAGAAGACAAGTAAGAGGTCTCGTGACGATGAAGGTATGAGCGTCTCAGAACAGTATGACCATAAACTCAAAACGACATTGCCCGATATGGGTATCGTCGTTCTGGGTGTGGATCCTGGTAGGAGCAACATCGCTACAGTCACGTATCTGGCAGACGACAAAAGCAAGACATGGAAGCTTACACGCGGAGCTTTTTACCACAAGTCTGGTATCAAGAAACAGAAAAAACAGCAAGAAAAACGTTTCTCATACATGATTCCTAGATGGGAGTCTCTTCGTGAAAATGGAGCAGCGTTGAGTACATCCAGGACGGATGATATCTCGGCTTACTTGAAAATTACGCTACGTTTTCCGACGAGTGGTGGAGGATGGCACTCCGTCGCAGAGAATCCCGAGACAACTTTCAGAGGTACATTGGCAAGCGCAAGGCTATGGACTCATTTTGGGCAGGGATCAAGCGCAACATGAAGTTGGATCATCCTGACCTGAGGGTTCGCGTAGCATATGGTTCTGCAATCACGACTCTGAAGGCTACCGGACCAGGAGAGGTAGCTGTGCCTACGGGATCTATGTTCGCTTCCTGCAAGCGCCTCTTCAAAGAGGAGGTTCATGTGACAGATGAGTTCAAGACGACTCTCATGTCTTGGGAAACCGGTGCCAAGAAGGAATGTGTTTACAAAATTCCAAGTGTCCAAATAACCACGGAAGGGCAGATTCGTCTAGGTTACGAGTTGTTGGGTCACACCCCATTGAAGGAGACTCCAAAGGTCTCTTATCGCGACCAGTTGGCGGTGAGGGTGTACTGCACACGTAAACAAATCCAAGAAAAACACAGGAGGGGTGGCTTAGCCCCCTCTCTTGTCGACAACAACTCGATCAAGCGGTACCCTGAGGTACGAGGACTGCGATTCTCTCCAGAAACCAGCACTTACTCGGACCGGGACCGCTCTTCTGCTCTCACAATCGCAAGGCTGCACTGCATGGAACTGTTGGGTCAAGGGAGACCGCTTCCATTTTGCAGGGATGCGTGTTGTTGATGGGCTACAAAAAAACATGATGGTGTTCCACTGCCCCGTGGGTTGCTACACCATAAGGTTACACCATAAGGTGTACCGTACACTCCAGAAAGCGGTTTCATTTTAGTATTCCGTTGAGTGTAGCTCTATGGAAGCTTCGAGAGCAGACCAACTACGACTTGGCTTGCGAGTTTCGCACAGTTCACTCGCGATTCTGAGACCGGAGATCGCGGAAACACATTCAATAGGTGAGTTTGCATCGGAAACGCTTCTTGAATCGTTCAATTCTGACACCAACAAAGAAAGTTAGGGGATCTCAAAGTTTGTTTGGTGTGACTTTCTTTCCATTTGCTGCGCAGACATTCTCATTCATTCGCACGCATCCCCCTCTCGCAACAAAATCGAGGACAAGAACGCATCTTCGTGAACCAAGGTGAGTCTTGACATTGCGAGATCGGAAAGCGCTACACTCGATGAGATAGATGTACCAGTTGAGGGGTCTGAGGATGTATGGAAGAGGGGGATGCAGAGGGATTTCATTTTAGCGGTTTAATAATTGTTTCAAATGTTTCATGA
Organism: Chlamydomonas sp. ICE-L; assembly: GCA_013435795.1. Classification (NCBI taxonomy): domain Eukaryota; kingdom Viridiplantae; phylum Chlorophyta; class Chlorophyceae; order Chlamydomonadales; family Chlamydomonadaceae; genus Chlamydomonas; species Chlamydomonas sp. ICE-L. The sequence continues at coordinate 144,188,740 of JACBWV010000610.1, forward strand.
CCCACTCTCCTGACTCTTCAGATACGCTTACTACAAAACTAAACAGCAATCTGGTCCAGAACGACGAACATCTTCCTAATCTTCGTCGGCACATACTGAGCGTCGATGGTAGGAGATGCTGCGCGTAGCGCATTCGCGTCTGGCTCCCCCCCTACCATACTTATTATGTTCTCTATCACGTTAGGTGGAATTGATGAGAATAGGGTTGGGTCCAACTGTCTGGCAAGACATGTGCTTTCGTTTGGGCAGAAGCGGATCACGGAATCGCCCACAACAGCGTCGGATGCAATGAGGCGGGTTAGTCTCCTTTCTAATACATTCCACTCCACATAAATCTCAACAATGCATGCCCCCCGTCTAGGTCCATCCTTATTGTTCTCCCATGCTCGCATGTGCTCCAACAGTGTCAGTCTCCTCATGAGCGCACAGACGAGTCCGTTGAGATTGCATTTGCGGATATGAATATTCTCATGCCACACTTCTTGAGGGTCTAAGGGTATGCTATCGTCCTTGACGTACGCCTCGAACGCATTGCGTTGTAGAAACAAAACCTGCAAACGGTCAGGAAATCCAAACAATTGACGCACATCGGCATACCTTGCACATTGCACTCCAATGTTCAACGGTTTAAAACCCACCTTGAAAGGCATACTTGATTATATATGCACAGCTTTTTACTCCTTATGTTGAGCAGTCAGTACCAACAACTGTATGGGATCGACTCTTGGCGAAGACTTCGAGAATAGTCGGCTTCTGTTCAACATGTTGACATTCGGGGGAGAGTGAATGCCGTAAGGTGTGCCGTACACGAGGCGTTTTCATTTTAGTGTTCCGTCGACTGTATCTTGCGCTTATTCTGGACAACAAGTGGAAATCTATACTTTATAAACAATCAATCAATATGATTGACAAGTGTTTTTCTCTACTCATACCTATCTGCATCGCTACCTTCGCTTTTATTTACATAGCTCGACTGGAGATTGAGCTTGAGACTGAGCGCGCTCGAAATAAGGCAGATGCTGCTCGACTGAAGATTGAGCTTGAGCTTGAGCTTGAGACTGGGCACTCTCTAAAGAAGGCAGATGCTTCTCGAGTGAATAGTCTGGAGATTGAGCTTGAGACTAAGCGCGCTCGAAATAAGGCATATAATGGGCGTTCCTGCTTCCGAACGGATTTCCAATCTTACAATCACTTTTTGGGGGTCTTTTGATGCTTTTCAAATTCAATCTTACGATAAAAAACGTAAGATTGTAGTCAATTTTGACAAAATATGCTTGAAATGAGCTTGAAAGACGGAGAAACGTACAGATTGCGAATGTTACAACGTTGAAATGCCATATTTTGTAACAAAAGGTGTTAACATCAATTCGTGTCTTACAATTATAATTGTAAGAAATAAAGGGAAAGCGGACGGTTTTAAGGCGGCGCGCAGAATTCAGCTTTTGCATCTTACAATAAAAATCGTAAGTATAATTCATTTAATTTTTCTAATTTAGTAAAAAACGGCTATGTGTCAAACATCTTACTCCTCCTCCTCCCCCCCCTCCTCGTCCTCCTCTTCCTCCTCCTCCTCCTCCATGTCCCCATCCCCATCTTCCTCCTCCTCCATCTCCTCCTCCTCAGCAATGTCTGCATTGTCTCCATCCGATTGCACAGCCTCTGCCCTGGTGTCCTTCTCAATGGATTGACAAGCTAGGAGCATGCTTGTGTGGTACTTTCTCTGGATCTTCATACCCTTGGTGGGTTCGCAGCTAAATTGAAATGCGTCAATGGGAATATCGCCCGTCCATGTTGCTTTTCTCCTAACCCCCACGGTAATAGGCACAAGCTTGTGGTCCATCCAATCTTCTGGCCAAGTTGGGTATTGTGTTTCAGTGTACACCAACTTCTGAGCCCCAGAGTACAAGGGCTTTAAATACACACATTCCACTTCTCCATTCACTGGTAGTGATTTGACCTCCACCACGTCCCATCCTCTCAATCCGCTAGAGTCATCCATTTGTACCTTGACCACAGCGACATGACCAACAACCAAATCAGTAGTGGGCTCGTAGGCTATTCTTCTATCCGGCTTCGTCCCTTGTGAAGAATATAAGTACAACACATCCTCCTCCTCTGGCCTTTCCATATTAGTCTCCAAAGTGTGTGCAACCTTCTTAGTCTTGGCAATCTCGTTACTTGCAGGTAAAAGGTCTGACACATCCATGGACAAGTCATCCAATGCTGCTATCAAGCGCTTGGCCATTGATTTCTCAGACTGTGTCAGAACACGACTGGTTGCTGACAACTCCGATGGGAAGTCGACAAAATGTTGGTCTTTCGGGTACTCCCCAGTCACAGCATCATCTGGTTGAGTGCTCCAATAACTCTTCTCAACTTTGAAGAAATCAGTCCACCACTTATTGCTGGCTTCCCAAGTTTCACGAAGCATCTCGGCAATATGTTTGAAGGACTGGGCATGGGATGGGCCATCGGCTGCTGGTTCATCCATCGGCTGCTGGTCATCGGCTGCTGGTTCTAGAACCAGAAGGTCCTCCGCTGCGTGTCGTACACGGACATCAGCTACGGGTCCTGCACGGTCGTCACCGGCGGTTTGTACAGGACCATCGGCCATGTGGCCTGCAAGGACGTCACCTCCGGGCTTCTCGTTATGAATAGTCTTCCAGACAGCCGCCCAGTTTGCCTCGATATTCTCGAGCTCTTCAATCTTGATCTTGGGGGCTTCCTTAAATACTGTTATGGTGTCCACCAGTGGGAAGCCTTGGAGGACGTAAATAGGTTCAGCGTCATTGTCCCACTGTCCTCTCCAAGATCCTGACTCGTCATACTCCTTGTAATAGACCCCTGCAATTGTTGGTGTGCAAACATGTATTGTATATTAGTGAATCATTTAGGACACCCATATTCCTCCCGACTATACTCGAGAGCATCCCTTGGATAATACATCCTAGGTCCTAGGTACAACTTCCTTTGTATCATTTAGTTTCTATTGAAGACTGTACATGTAAATCAATGAGGACATGGCACACCCATATTCCTCCCGAGCATAATCGGGAGCATTGTGCAGACAGTACATACACGCACGGTAGCATTTAATTTGTAAATATCAGTATATCAAGTATTCTTACCGACTCTCCCGTTGGGACCTTTCGTTATCTTGAATGCGTGTAAACGGCGATTAACTCCTTTGACGGTGCTAGTGCCATGTCCGAACAACTTGTAAACGTTGTCTAGGAGGACAGCGGAGAAGTCCCCTATAGAGGTCACGACGTCTTGCCTTGTGTAAGGGCCCATTCTCTTGAATAAGTTACCAACAATGCCCATCAGATGGTCCAGGGTGTACACTTCCATGTTCTTTAACCCTTGCGAGATCACAGAGTACTTTTGGTCAAGATTGCTATGTGTGTGTCCGGGAGGGAGGAAATGGACGTACACCTCCTCAAACCAGTTCATCTCAACCAGCAAGGACAAGTATGCGAACATGAAAGCGTTCTTGTTGTCCTTTGCCGCGTTGTCCATTTGCAAGAAGCAATACGGTGGAAGCTGCCCCTCTTCTTCAAGGACCCGGTTGAAGAAATGTTGGAAGCATGATATAGTCAGATTGATGGACTGCGAGTAGAATGGCAAAGCCCAATAACCAATGAAGCCTCTTCCCTGGGAGAATAATCCTGAGTTAACATAGAAGGAAACATGAAGTCAGAATATTAGCATTATTTTGTTAAGTAATCATTTCAAGTTTTAAATACTGTGTATGCTCCCGATTATGATCGGGAGGACATGTCCTACGTGCGCTGTATTTGTACTCACACATGATGCGTGTCTTTAGAAGATCACCTCCTGCAGTCTTCTTTGTATGTGAGAAGTGGCGTGACTGAGGAAGATTAGTCTTCTTGTTCAGCGGATACGTGCAAGAAGAGTTTGTGTGTATTCCGAGTTTGGTTTTCTCAATCATTCGCTCGTTGGGTTTGACAATGCTCCCGATTATGATCGGAGGACTGTGGGTATTCTGAGTTTGGTTTTTCTCAATCATTCGCTCGTTGGGTATGACAATGCTCCCGATTATGATCAAGAGGACTGTGGGTATTCTGAGTTTGGTTTTTCTCAATCATTCGTTCGTTGGGTTTGACAATGCTCCCGATTATGATAGGGAGGACTATGGGTATGCCGAGTACAAAAAAAAAAAAAAAAAAAAATGCTGAGTACATGTTTTCTGAATCATTTGCTCGTTAGGTTTGTCAGTGCTCTCGATTATGATCGGGAGGACTGTGTGTATTCCGAATTTGGTTTTCTCAATCATTCGCTCGTTGGGTCTGACAATGCTCCCGATTATGATCGGGAGGACTCTGTGTATTCCGAATTTGGTTTTCTCAATCATTCGCTCGTTGGGTTTGTCAATGCTCCCGATTATGATCAAGAGGACTGTGGGTATTCTGAGTTTGGTTTTTCTCAATCATTCGTTCGTTGGGTTTGACAATGCTCCAGATTATGATCGGGAGGACTATAGGTATGCCGAGTACAAAAAAAAAAAAAAAAAAATTCCGAGTACATGTTTTCTGAATCATTCGCTCGTTGGGTTTGTCAGTGCTCCCGATTATGATCGGGAGGACTGTGTGTATTCCGAATTTGGTTTTCTCAATCATTCGCTCGTTGGGTTTGACAATGCTCCCGATTCTGATCGGGAGGACTCTGTGTATTCCAAATTTGGTTTTCTTAATCATTCGCTCGTTGGGTTGGACAATGCTCCCGATTATGATCGGGAGGAATGTGTGTATTCCGAATTTGGTTTTCTCAATCATTCGCTCGTTGGGTTTGACAATGCTCCCGATTATGATCGGGAGGACTCTGTGTATTCCGAATTTGGTTTTTTCATCATTCGCTCGTTGGGGTTGTTAATGCTCCGATTATGATCGGGAGGACCGTGGGTATTCTGATTTGGTTTTTCTCAATCATTCGTCGTGGGGTTTGACAATGCTCCCGATTATGATCAGAGGACTATGGGTATGCCGAGTACAAAAAAAAAACAAAAAAAAAGCGTGTACTGTTTCTGAATCATCTCTTGTCGTAGTTGTCAGCATCGTTATGAGCGAGAGACTGTGTGTATTCCGAATTTGTTTCTCAATCATTCGTTTTGGGTCGAGCAATGCTACCGATATGATCGGAGAGGACTCTGTGTATTCCGAATTTGTTTTCTCAATCATTCGGCCGTTGGGTTTGTTCAATGCTCCGATTTTGATCGGCGGACCGTGGGTATTCTAGTTTGGGTTTTCTCAATCATTCGATGTTGGTTTACACGCTCCGACTTATGATGGAGGACTATAGGTATGCGAATCTTGATTTGAATCTGAATCTGAATCTCAATCATTGCTTACACTATTGTCGTTCGCAGGAGGTCTACAATGACAGTAAGTGGAAGTAACAAAACTCCATCGGGCGGATGGGATTTGGATGCAGCGCCTATGACGAAGGGACAAAGGAGCGCCAAGTGCCAATGAACATCGAAGTCGTTGTTGATGGACCAGACTTCTATGTTCGGCTTACGCACGCTCAATGGTTGAGGTTTCGCGGCGAATGCAGGCAAGGTGAGGAAGCAGAGCAATTCTGGTCGACACTCACCCTTGGGAAGTCAAAGACAGCCCAGTTGCTTGAACGTCACTAGCATTAGAGGCCCATGTAGGACCATCCTACATGTGATACAGTTCACATTCAGGCTCTTGGGTTGGTAGTTGACATGCGCAGCAGCCTGTTAAGGGGCGGCGAGAGGGCGAATTTATCGCCGACAAAGAGGCTTGAGGAGGAAACTAGGGCGGGGTTGAGACTGCGAAGGAAAAGTCATGAGCAGACAGATTGTTTTCGAGGCGTTTGTCCTAGCGACAGCGAGAGGAGTCACTCGAATGGACACCAAAAGGGACTCACCTGACCGCAGGTTAATGAGAGCATCGAACGGACTGTTAATGCTGCCACGTGGACAGGTTAACTTTTCAAATCTGACAGGTACATTTCGAATGTTAAGTACGCGGTGGGATGGACACCGTTCGAAAAACAAACCACCATTGTGTGCTGACCGCCGTTGCAATTTCGATAGGATATGGCGTAACTGCTGCAACTCTGTCATTTCCTACAGCCTCCGCGAAGAAGCGGAAAAGGCGGACCCGAGGCAGCTCCTACAATCAAAGACGAGGACAGATCGCCGACAACTTTGTAAAGGTCATCGTATTCAAATGGATCCCTTACTAGCCCAGCCCGACCTGACATGGGCCCGACAGAATGTAGGACTTCAAGCAACTGGGCTGTTGACTTCCGCAAGGGTTGAGTGCGACCAGAATGCTCCCCCACATTATGCCTGCATTCGCGCGAAACCTCAACCAGGGAGCGTGCGTAGCCGTAACATAGAAGTTGGTCCACCAACAGACGACTGTCCGATGTTTTTTTTTCTTCATTGGCACTTGGCGCAGCTCCTTGGTCCATTCGTCCATGACGCCGCATCCCAAAAACATTCCGGTCCGATTTGGAGTTATTTCCACTTGTACTGTCATTGGCGACCCTGCGGATAGACAATAGGTTGTAAAGCGCAAATATGATTGCAGATTCAGCTTCCAAATTCCAATACCGATTCAGACGTTATAGAGGAAAAACCAAACTCAAGGAATACCCATAGTCCTCTCCGATAATAATCGGGAGCAAGATTGTCAGAACCCCAACGGAGCCAAAATCGATTGAGCAAAACCAAATTCGGAATACACACAGTCCTCCCGATCTAATCGGGTAGAAGTGGACAAACCCAACCGACGGCGAATTGATGCGAAAAAAAAACTCGGATACAACAGTCCTCCCGATCATTAATCGGGAGCATGCCGAACCAGCGAGTGAATGATTCAGAAACATGTGTCGGGCATACCATAGTCCTCCCCGATCATAATAGGCGAAGCTTGTCAAACACAACGAGCGATGATTGAGAAAAACAATTCGAATAACCACGTCCTCAGATCATAATCGGAAAGCACTGACAAACCAACGAGCGAAATGATTCAGAAAACATGTACTCGGCATTTTTTTTTTTTTTTTTTTGTACTCGGCCATTAACAAAGTGCCCTCCGATAATAATCGGGAGCTATTTGTCCAAACCAACCGACCAGAAATGAATGATTGAGACAAACCAAACTTCGAATACCAATAGTATCCCGATCATAGATCGGGCATTGCGACACAACGGGTGCAAAGATGAGGAAAACCAATTCGGAAATACACAGAGTCCTCCCTGATCATAACGGGGAGAATGACAAACCCAACGAGCGAAGATGAGAAAAACAAAAATTCGGGAATACACACAGTCCTCCCGATCATAATCGGGAGCATTGACGAACCCAACGACGCGAATGATTGAAGAAACAAAACTCGGAATACACACAGTCCTCCCCGATCATAATCGGGAGCACTGACAAACCCATCGAAGCGAATGATTCAAGAAAACTCGTGCTCGGTCATACCCATAGTCCTCCCGATCAAATAATCGGGAGCCATTGTCAAACCCAACCGAGCGAATGATTTGAGAAAAACAATAATTCGGATCACACGTCCTGCCCCGATCATAAATCCGGAGCACTGACAAACCCAACGAGCGAATGATTCAGAAAACATGTATTCGGCAAATAAATTTTTTTTTTTTTTTTTTTGTACTCTTTTTCGGCTACCAAATAGTCCCTCCCGATCATAATCGGTAGCATGTCAGACCCACGAAAAGAAGAAAATGAGAAAACCAAACTCAGAATACCCCATAGTCCCTCCCGATCACAATCGGGACGTTTCTCGAGACACGAAGCAACATGATTGAGAAAACCAAATTCGTAATCACAAGATTACCCTTCCGACTCATAATCGGGGCCATTGTCAAACCCACCGGCGAATGATTGAGAAAACCAAATTCGGAATTACACCACGTCCTCCCGATCATAATCGGAAGCACTGACAACACACGAGCGAATGATTCAAAAAACTGTACTCGGCATTTTTTTTTTTTTTTTTTTTTACTCGGCATACCCATAGTCCTCCCTGATCATAATCGGGAGCATTGTCAAACCAACGACGAAATGATTGAAAAAACAAACTTCAGAATACCCACAGCCTCCCCCCGAATCTAATCGGGACATTGACAAACCCAACAGAGCGAATGATTGAGAAACCCAAATTTCGTAATTTACAACAGAGTTCCTCCCCGATCATATCGGGAGCTTGTCAAACCCAACGGCGAAATGATTGAGAACAAAAATTCGGAATACACACCTCCTCCCGATCGATCATATCGGGAAACTTACAACACTCACGAGCAAATGATTCAGAAAACATGTACTCCTCAGGCATTTTTTTTTTTTTTTTTTTTTTTTTAGACTACTCGGCATACCCATAGTCCTCCTATCATAATCGGGAGCATTGTCAAACCCAACGAACGAATGATTGAGAAAACAAACTCAGAATACCACAGTCCTCCCGCATCATAATCGGGAAAGCATTGACAAACCCAACGAGCGAATGATTGAGAAAACCAAATTCGGAAAATACACACAGAGTCCTCTCCGATCATAATTGGGAGCATTGTCAAACCCAACAGCGACAATGATTGAGAAAACCCAATTTCCGGAATACACACGTCCTCAGTCATAATCGTGAGCATTGCAAACTTAACGACGAATTTGAGAAACAATTACCGAGATTTTTTTTTTTTACACCGCAACCATTCCTCCTCCCGATCATAATCCGGGAAATCTGTCAAACCCAACAACGAATGAATTAGACAAACCAAATGAGAATACCGCAGAGTCCCTCGAATCATAATCGGAGCCGCTCCGCAAACAAACCTATTAAATAGTTCGGTGCCGAGGTGGGCAAGACCACATAAAATGAAGAACTGCAGTGTAGCATGATCCATTATGTCAGTGTCATGTAAAGTACCAATCACAACATAAACACCCAACCACACTCCCGGCAAAGATTAACCAATAAACAAGGGCAACCTGTTGGCAAGCAGTAACTTGGTCAACACAGGCACAAGGCAGCTAAGTCTGGGCTACAATTGCAGTCTACCACTACAATGCAATTCATAACCAAACCAGACGCTATGGAAATCTTGGAACGGTAGCTAAGGATGCATGCCATATGGGTATGCAGTACTGTCCGCCAGTACTCTGACGCAGGTGCAAGCGGGGTAACCATCATGCAGGTAGGCAGGCCTCAGGAAGGTGCAGGCGGGTGCAGAGCTGTTCGCCAGTACTCCGGCGCAGGTGCTGGCCCGGCGCGTGTCCTGGTCTGGTCTGGCAGGTGCAGGCGGGTAACCGCCATGCAGGTAGGCAGTCCTATCCAGTGCTCCGAGCGCCAGTGCTCCTGGCTATCTGCCCAGCATCCACCAGAGAAGGTGCTAGGCAGGACAGTGACAGTGAAATGCATTGCGCAAAGGGTGCGAGAATTAGAAGCAACTCGGGGGTTATTCACAACCACCCGGTGCTAATGCAGATGCGCAGCAAGGCGATGCAGAAAGCGAAAGGCAAAGCAGCAGATCATGAGAACAGAGCTGAAGTGAATTCCCATAGCAGTGAAATGCATTGCGCAAAAGGTGCGAGAATTAGGTGCAACTCGGGACCATGCAGGGCCATCCGGTGCTAATGCGGATGCGCAGCAAAGCAATGCAGGATGCGAAAGGCAATTTGCGCAAGGCATGAAAGGAGGTGAAAGCGCAAGGCATTAAAAGAGGTGAAAGCGCAAGGCATGAAGCAAAGCCTTACCGACTTATCAAAACAGTCTTTCATGCATGCGCAGCAAGGGGGGGGCCCGGCAAGGGGGGTCAATCAATGCACATCAAGGGGTCATGCAAAGGGGTCAAGCTGCCAGGTCATGCAAAGGGGTCAAGCTGCCAGAGAAGGTGCTGGGCATGGCAATCAATGCACAGCAAGGAGTCATGCAAAGGGGTCAAGCTGCCAATCCATTGAGAAGGACACCAAGGCAGAGGCTGTGCAATCGGATGGAGACAATGTAGACATTGCTAAGGAGGAGGAGATGGAGGAGGAGGAAGATGGGGATGGGGGCATGGAGGAGGAGATTCTAGTGCAGCGATTGTACAGGCGCTGTTGTTACCCAACAAGTTAGCATTGGCCCTCTTTCTACAACGTGATAGCCTGTCATAAGTACTAAGTTGTACTTTCGAACTGTTGAGTTGTGAGTTGTGAGATAAATAATTATGAGCAATGCGCTTAAGACTTTGTAAACAGCTTTCACCTTCCTCTTGACTGTCCTCTACAATTGATTTTGTATTGGAATACTTCGAAGGAACTTTCTCTCTCTCCAAACGAGCAAATCAATGTTACAATTGAAATTGAAGGGAATAGTCTCTTTCTCCGGAATGCAACAAAACAATCTTACATAATAAATTGTAAGATATTTTCGTAAAATACACCAAAAAAGCAAAATCAATCAATTTGCGAAAACGATCTTACAAAATAAATTGTAAGATATTTTCGTAAAATACACAAAAAAAGCAAAACCAATTAATTTGCGAAAACGATCTTACAATATTTATCGTAAGATTTCAGTAAAATAAAAAATCCGTTCGGAAGCAGGAACGCCCATTCTGTGCTGTGCTGTGCTGTGCTGTGCTGTGCTGTGCTGTGCTGTGCTGTGCTGTGCTGTGCTGTGCTGTGCTGTGCTGTGCTGTGCTGTGCTGTGCTGTGCTGTGCTGTGCTGTGCTGTGCTGTGCTGTGCTGTGCTGTGCTGTGCTGTGCTGTGCTGTGCTGTGCTGTGCTGTGCTGTGCTGTGCTGTGCTGTGCTGTGCTGTGCTGTGCTGTGCTGTGCTGTGCTGTGCTGTGCTGTGCTGTGCTGTGCTGTGCTGTGCTGTGCTGTGCTGTGCTGTGCTGTGCTGTGCTGTGCTGTGCTGTGCTGGACTAGCCTAGCCTAGCACAGCAAAGCACTAGTAGCCTAGCACAGCACTAGTAGCCTAGCCTAGCCTAGCCTAGCAGTAGCCTAGCCTAGCCTAGCCTAGCACAGCACAGCACTAGTAGCCTAGCCTAGCACTAGTAGCCTAGCACTAGTAGCCTAGCACAGCACTAGTGCTAGGCTAGGCTAGGCTAGGCTAGGCTAGGCTAGGCTGTGCTAGGCTAGGCTAGGCTAGGCTGTGCTAGGCTGTGCTGTGCTGTGCTGTGCTGTGCTGTGATAGGAAACTGCAAAGGTACAGCAGGCTAGAATTGCAGGGAAGCTGCTAGGAAACTAAAGGGGACTTCAGATAGGCTGCAGGCTAGGTTGCAGAGAGGCTGCTGGGAAACTAGAAGGAAGCTGCAGGTAGGCTGCATGCTAGGGTGCAGAGAGGCTGCTATGGGGCTGGAAGGACACTTCCAGGATTTGTTAAATCTTGTGGAGATAACCTTGGTTACAAGAAGGGCATGATGTGAGGCTAGAGAATTTGTTCTAGGCAGGATGTCTGGACTATTCCCCCCATAATTTGGGTGAGCTGCATAGCTTGAACCGAAATTAAAACATAGACATCATGTAGAGACTAGAATAATCTTACATTCAAAAAATGGCAGCCTGTGAAAGTACATGGGGCAGTACAGGTGGTAGGCAATCTAAGAAATTCTAGAGTGTTCAAGTCTAATACAACAGATGGGGAGCAATGTTTGTAACTATTAGGTGCCTGACATGCTAGGGAAACCGTCAAGGTCAAGCTGGTGGCAGATCTGGGCAAAGAACTCATCAAACGATTTGGGAGCCAGACTGGGTGGAGCAAGGATATTGACAAAAGTGAAGTCCATGGGACTCCAGTCCATGCTGAGGCGGTTGACACAGCACTTTTCCTCCAGGATAGGCACAGCTCCTGGGGTCCATGATCATCGTTGGTCGAAAGGATAGTGCATAAGCATGTGCACTGGTCATGGCAGCCTGAAGACAGATGGCCCACTGTAGAGTGGGTCTGGCTGTGGTGGAGACAGTAGGATAGGCTTGTACCATCTGTTGGAGCCTTCCAGTGTGCTTGATGATGGGGGCTTAGGCATCAGATGGCATCCTGTGCATTGACCTGTGTGGGAACTTTTCTTTCTCAGAAGTCAGCAGGGTTGGGAACCTGCTGGTGAAGGCAGTGATGAGTTGTGGAAGTGGAGGCCTGGGCTTGATATTGAAGGATGGTGAAGCAGGTCTGTTGTGCAGGTGGTGTAGGGTGCATCCAAATCTTTCCAGGTTGAGTCTGGAGTTGTTGGAGAAGTGGATGTGGTTGACATTCTGGTTGACTTCTCCTAGTGGTAGTCCAATGTCTGTTGAACTGTTGTCCAAGATCCACTGTTCCCAGGTAGTTGCTGTGTCCAGATCAGATGGCTTGAGTGGTCCGCCCCCATCTATGGAGCCATCATATTCTTCATAGTTGGTCCTGATCTGGTCACTGAGGAGTTCCACCTCTGCTCTGGCTTGTTGCAGGGTCAGGGTGTCCATATGCTGGGGAAGAGATGAAGTGGTATCTGGTGGATCACCAACTTGCTGGTATTCTGACAGCCCCTGGGGCTGGAATCCTTTTGCACGATCTGCCAGACGTTGTTGGTAGACCTCCTCAGAGATGAGCTCTGGCAAGTCATCACTGTCAATGTCACTGTCAGTCTCTCCAATGAAGTTCTCTGAAGTGGAGGGGGTGTTGTGATGACAGAAAGGAAGGGTTTTAGTTCTGTCAGGGTCTTCAAGGGCACTGGGGGCAGTCACATGAGTGGGTGGGTACTGCCCTGCCTCAGAGTCAGTGTTGAGTGTAGATGGTTCAGTGACATGGGGATGGTCCTGGAGGTCTTGGTCTGCCTCCACATGAGTGGGTGGGTACTGCCCTGTCTCAAGGTCAGTGTGGGGTGCAGATGGTTCAGAAGTAGTGGGGAGATCCTGGCTGTCTTGATCAGCTCTACTGGGGGTAGTCTCATGAGTGGGTGGGAACTGCCCTGTCTCAGAGCCAGTGTGAGTTGATGGAGTCATGGTAACCATAATGATGTAGGCAGTGGGAGGTCCCACAGAGAGATTACTGGTGGTGGCTGGGGGAGTTTGAGTGAGGTAGAGTCCATGCCTTTTGGGGCATGATAGGAGAAGTTTGGTGCCAGATTTTCTTGGAATGGAGAGGGTAGCCTTGGTCTTGGACAGGTATACTTGGAGGTCTGGGCACAGGTTGGTGGCTGCATTGATGCTAATGATGTTGGGCATTTTGCAGTCAGCAAAGAGTACACTGTTCAGAATGATCAGAGCTTTTCCATGGCCCTGTATCTTGGCCTTCCCTATCTGTTTGCAGAAGATAGGTGGAGAGTCTTGATCTGCCAGCTGCAGCCTAATAGGCTGTGGAAGGTCCTGAATGTCATGCAGATACGATATGTTACTTGTGGCATGAAAGTGGGATGCAGTGTCTATGATCCATTCTGTCTGTAGTGCTGCCTGGAAAACTTCTTCATCATCTTCTATAGTGCATTCATCATCAGCACTTATATGTCCAAAGAATGCTGTTTCAGCCAGGGGGTCATGTGGCAAGGAAAATGATACATACTTGCCTCTGGTTGGTGCAGCAAATCTCATGGGCTGAGGTTTGTCTTCATCCAGTGCCAGGGACAGAAGTTGTGCTCCTCACCCTCACTGTCAGAGTTGGAGGTTGAGGTAGACTGGCCACCATCAGCAACATGGGCATGGCGTCCTTTGCTCTGGTATCTTCTGAGGGGGCGTTGTCTCCCGTCACCTCTCTTGTAGGGCTTCTTCTTGTCGTCAGATTCCTTGTCATCTCCTGGTCTCTGATTGGGAGGTGACTTGGATCCATGGTCAGCTTCATCTGAGTCAGCTGGTTTGAAAGCCAGGTCAGTGTCCTCACTGATGCATTCTCTGGAGCTATGACCTATTCCTCCACAGTTCCAGCAGTTCATCTTCTTGTAGGTCTCTCTCCTGTCTCTGGTGGGAAGGTTACTGCTGTTGAATGGTCTTCTGAATCTGTAGGCTGCAGCAGCCAGCTCAGCTTCCTCTGGGGATGGGGCGGGGTCAACGCTCTTCACTAGGCACCAGTTAAATATTGCACTTTGGAGTAAGGCAAATGTGGTGATTGCTGTATGGTTGAACTGGTTGATGTATCCATCATATTCAAGACATGAGTTGAGTCCTTTGAAAACAATATTGAGGAAGTTGCTGACAGAACAGGTGGAAGTACTTTGGATCTTGGGGACTTGGGCATACATGTCAGCTGCCCTGGATAGGTAGGTCTGCAGAGATTCAGTGGTAGTCATACGTATGGCATAGAGGTTAGTCATGGTGGAGTACTCTAGCTTGCTACCTTCCTCAGAGTATAGATAATCCAGAAACCTGAAGGCTTTAGTGGCCATATCTGTGTGAGCATGGATGGCCGTCTGGATCGAGTCTGACACCCGATCCAGGATCATCTTGAATGCTTTGTTGTTTTTCCAGGTGGAGATCCTGTTGGGGACAACACGAGCTGGAGCAGCTGGATCAGCACCCGCAACAACAGGGTAAGCAAAGTCTTCAGCAGGTTAACCATCAGAGTTAGGAGGTTTGCCATCGACGACCGGCTGTTGGAAGTCGAATGCGATGGCAATGCAGTCTCTATCGGACTTGAGGTCGAGGAGTATATGCACCATGGCGTTAAGCCAGGTGTATAGATTGTTACCGGTGAAAATCCTGGGGTGTTGCATGATGAGGTCTTCTTTGTGGGAGTCTTGGCGTTGTAGTTCGGAGTGTTGGGTTGTGGGGGATTACGAGAGCGGGGCAGGGGAAGTGGGGATGGAGTGCTTGTGGGGATCGGTGATCCAAAGGGATCCAGCGGACTGGTGGTGGTAAACTTTGCCGAGCGGCAATGTTTTGCAACAGGTGTCACGGCTGTATGCGTGCTCCTTAGGATAGGTATGTTACCACTGCAATTCCCCCCCTTCACTACGGAATGGGAGTGAGTGTAGTGAAAAAAGAGAAGTGGTAACGGGGAGAGTTGATTGTAATTCTGTTAGAGAAAAAAAATCTGGAAATCTCTCCTTCCCCCCCCTGCTGCTGGTATCGAGCAGATGGGGTTGATGTTGCTGGTTACACAAAAAGGTATGTACAGAAGGTGTATCCATTCTGGTGTTGGAGTATGGTAAAGCAGGACTCACCACCTAGTTTCCCCCCCCTCTGCACGGAGTGAAGAATAAAAGGTAGGTGGTGGTTATGTCGAAACGGAAAGGAACTAAAGCCACGTCTATTACTTAAAGAGGTAAAACCTTGAGAGTCAACAAAGATCAAGTATGGGACCGGCCGAATAAATCTGGAGGCATGTAATACAGTGGCCAGTAGAAAAAGTCGTGGTGTCCAAGTTGAAAGAAGTTGATGCAACTGGGCGAAAATCCTCATCTGGTCATATTGCAAGTGCTGACTGTCCCTCCTAGAGGCTTCCAGTCAGCAACCCAGTGGTGGCTGCAAACTTGTCTTGAAGTAAGTTTGGGATGGTGTTGCGTATATGTAACGCAACTCGGAACATGAAGCAAGAAAACAAAAAGAATCCTAGAACTGTTGCGATCACTGGGACGTGTATTGTCCCAGGAATGAAGACGTATGTCCTCTGCACACCCCCCTCCCGCATGGATTAACAAACAAACATGACAACCTGTGGGCTAGTCGTAACTGGTCCATCACAGGCACAAGGCATGTCTGGGTTATGCAAGCTGCCTGTCTGCTACACAGCCTGCATAACCAAACCAGACGGTGGGTATGGTGGGTAGGTAAGAGTGTGTCTAGACCACTTGAACATGAGTGTTGTGTGGGGTGATGTATTCCATAAAGCGAGGACGCATTGCCATGTAGTAGATGGGAGGGGGGTTGGAAGCAAAGTCCAGGAAGGCTGAGGGGGGGGTGGGCGCCATAGGTTGTTAAACCTGACCCTTGGTCCATGTGTGGTGGCATGTAGACCATGTGAGTCAGGTGGGTCCAGCGTTCAACGTCAGGTAGGCGACGAGTGAAATATGGTACATGCACTGGGTATGGGTATGCTCCATTAATGCGCCTGGTTTCCTCTACCCTGTTGAAAATTGTGATCAGGTCAGCTTGCTGGTGGTGCCAGGCAGCTTGGAGGAAGTGAATGCGTGTAGTGTACTGTTGGACAGATTCAGTGGGGAGTTGAAGGACATGGCCTTGGGGGTTATCGAGGTCACCATAGTAGCATGGGCCAAGACAGAGTAAATCATCTGCAAGGGGTGGTTGGCCATTGTATCGCTGTGCCCAATGGGATGTGAAATTTGGTGCGTAACGGGGCAAGCAGTCCCATGTGAGTGCATGGGTGCTGTCACGATATTCTGCAGTGTTAACCATCACCTGAGGTAGGAGGGAATGTAAGGAGTTGAGGTGAGCAATAGTGTGCTCATGTGTGGTACACTTCACAGGATGGGTTGTCCTCAGACGCCAGGATGGTGTGCGTTGGATGCCTGCATGCACGGTTGAGGCAGGGGAGCACAGGTGTGAGTGGTAAGGGCTTCTGTGTGCCTGTGGGGAGTGGGTTGAGTTTTTTGAGTCCAGCCATGGTGAGCTTAATGACTTGGCCGTCATCGTAGGTTAGCTTGAAGTACCATGGCCTGGACAGTGGTCCTTGGAAGGAGGCAGTGCCCCAGACAGCTTTGTCGAGGCCGCCTTGGACTCTGACTTGTTTGATGACAAGCATCTTGTCGCAGGCGAGGGCGGCTCTGTCTCTGGAGCGAGTCTGCGGGGTGGGGAAAAGGTTAGGTTCCTTCTGTGGTGTTTCTGGGATGCGTCCCGCGGGGATTGCAGTGATGCCGCTGGCTTTGCAGTTGGGGCAGAACCAGTCCTCGACGGGAACTGCAGAGAGAGGTGGGTCAAGGCAGTGAGTGTGGTAACCTGCTCCACAGCCGTCGCAGAGTAGCATGCAATTTGCGTTGTCAGGGAAGTTGCAGACGCTGCAGGCTAGGCTGGGGGGTGGGACTGCTAAGTCTGGCCTGATTGTGCCATCCAAGTTAGGGAGGTGGCAAGGAGATAAATTGCGGGCATGGTTGGTGATGGTGCAACCGCAACGTCCTTGCAAGACGACGACTTCAGATGGTTTGAGGTCGATGATGCGCAGGATCATGCCTTGGGCAGCCATCTGCAAGGAGTTGCGCACGTTGGGACGGCGGATGTACACAAAGTCTCCCACCTGGAATTTGCGTAGGCGAGGGTGATAGGCCCCCCCCCTGATCTTTGCGTAGCGCAGGGTGTCCCTGTGGTGGGCGATTGCTATGTGATTGGCAATAGTTGGGCTGACTCTCTTGATCCATTGAGCGCGCTCCAGGAGAGTGTCTGTCAGAGCTTGCACCTGTGTGCTGTCTGTCAGGTCAGGCAGCGGCGCTGTCATGGCAAGCTGTGCCTCAGGGTTGTTCATGACGGGAGCCCGGGCGTACAGCAGAGTGAAGGGGGCGCACTTAGTAGTCTCCTGAGGGCTACAGTTGTACGCTGTAACGACCTTGGCTATGTCAATGTCCCATGTGTCAGTGGCCAGGTTTTCAGAGCAGATCTTGGTCAAGGCTGCCTTGATGGTACCTACGCTTCGCTCCACAAAACCGTTGCCCTGAGGGTGGTTAGGGTGGATCGTCCTGTGGTCAATGAAGTTGTGAAGCAGATGTTCCTTGAATTTGCCTTGGAACTCTGGTCCATTGTCAGAGATGCAGAGCGCATATGCGCCAAAGTGTGCCAAGACTCCATGAGAGTGCGCGTATACCGTATGTATGGCCTCCTTGGCTGGGATGGGGACCACTACGAGTGCGGCGCTGAAATACTTCACGGCGTGCATGAGCATAGTGTTGCCCCTGGCTGTCTTGTTGTAGGGACCAGACAAATCAATTCCCCAAGCGAAGAAGAGGCCATGAATCGGGTGGGATTGCAATGTGGCTGTTGGCTGGTTGAAGTAGGCCATGGCTTGGTCACAGATCTTGCATGTCTTGACCAGAGCTTTGACTTGTTTGACCACGCCGTGCCACCAGAAAGAGCTGACCACTAAGTAAGCTGTTCTGCGTGCCCCAAAGTGTCCGCTGGTCTCGTGGGCCCTCTGAATGAGGATGGACCTCTGGCTGGGGGCTGGGACGATGCGTTCAATGCCGTTGGCCAGGATGCGTATGATCCTCTCTTCTCCAGTTGGAGATGCGCCAAGCCTGTACTTTCTTGACCTTGCCAGTACCCGCCTAGTACGAGATGTCGTCCAGTTGGATCCGAGGACTCCACGCCTCAAGTACTCTAAGACAAACTGATCAGAGTGGATGTCTAGACCGTCAGTGTCCTTGGACATTGCAGCAAGGCGCAGGTCAGTATCCAACTGTCTGCCTGGGGCGAGTGGAGGACTTGGAGCTGAAGATGGTAGAAGAGGCAAAGGAGGGGAGTGTTGCAACGGCTGAGGGTCGGTGGCTGTTGGCTGTTGGCTGTTGGTTGGGGGCTGTTGGCTGATGGCTGGTGGTTGTTGGCTGTTGGCTGGTGCAGGTGGTTTTGATGGCCAGATGTGTGGCTTGACAGTCTTGCTCCTGGTGACTGCCAGCAGGCAAGCAAGCTCAGTGCCATAGAACTGGCGTGTCGGAGGCGTGGGGTCTGATATGCGACCGCCAGAATTGCTGGGATAGCTGGGAGAAGTTGTCAGAAGAAGAGCAGGACTGGGAGAAGGTAGCAACTCAGGCCTGGGGGGTGGCTTAAATTCTAGCATAGATGTTAGACGTGTAGGGATTGCCATTTCCAAGGTCTTTCTGATGATTGCTACCAAGGCTCGCTGATCCATGCTGTTGCCTGTGAGGATATGCCTCTGGTTTTGAGTGAGACCTGGTGCTGCTGTTGCTCCTGTGTAGTATCCGAGCATGCGTTCTCTCTCAGAAGGGTTTGGTTCAGACCATGCGCCGCCCTGGAGAGAGTAGATGCTGCCTGGTTTGTCAGGTCTGAAGGCTCGAGACAGAGGGTACGCTACTAGAGTAGGCAGTACGTTGCGCTCTTGTCCGATCTTGTTTGCTAAGCAAAAAGGGGCTGTGTCTGATCTGTAGACCCTTGTAGTGCTCCGTCCTGGATCCAAGAAGGCGTTGGCTGAAATGTTGGCAGTCCGACGGGTCTTGTTGAGCTGGAGCTGGAGATCAAGGGGGTCAACCAAGTTCTGCCACTTGTTGCGGAGTCTGTGCGCTCCTGAGTCGAATGTTGCAGCATCCACGCAGATAGGGAGGCCAAGAGTTCTGTTGACTGCGTTGAAGTCTTGCGTAGCAATATGTTGTGATCGGAAGTTGTGCTGCATTGCTGCATTCTCCACGATGTAGAGGGGTTGCCGAGGATGCTGTAGCTGCTGGATGTACCCTATGACGGTGGTACAAGCCTGCAGGACGGCGGCCCGGGGTCCCTTGAGTCCTCTGTTGCCTCCTGCTGGGCTGAAGTCTTGGCACTCTGGACCGGCTATGATGAGCCACTGTGATTGGTCGTTCACAGCTGCGGTCATGAGCTGTTCTGGTGTGATCTTGGTCACATCCTGGGGCAGCGTCGTGAAGGCATGGTCGCAGGCGTATGACTTGAGCAGATGGGGGTAGAGGTTGGTCAAAGCTTGTGTCCTATAGCGGGCGACTGTCTGAGCAGCGGGCGAAATGTCGCTGTAGATATACCTGTTAACTTGGATGCCATTGCGCAGTGCTGCTTCCAATCCTGCACACATTCCCCCGCACATCTCGTATAGAGTGATGCCATTCTGGGCCATGTATGTGACGGCGGCAGGCAAGGGTGTTGTGCAGATGGATAAGACAGATCTGACTGTCAAGGACGTAGTCCACGATGTGCCCTAGTGTCAAGTCTAGGGGCACATAAGGGGTGGTGGGCACTGTTGGAAATGCTGCGTATAGGTCGCTGTCCAGGTCAATGCGAGCGCCAGTGTTGTCCTCTGCAGTGGGGCTGGGAAACCTAGACAGTGCGTCAGCGTTGCCATGCTGTGCACCTGGTCTGTGCATGATGTCAAAATCAAATGACTGCAGCATGCATGCCCATCGAGCGATGGCACCGGTGACGTTGGCAGAGGAGAACATCCACAGCAGAGGCTGGTGATCAGTGACCAGTGTGAAATGTAGTCCGAAGACATATACGCGGAAGATCTTGCAAGCCCAGCAAGCAGCCAGCATTTCTCCTTTGAAGCTGCTGTATTCTGCTTCATGCTTGTTAAGGCTGCGGCTGGCACAGGCGACGAGGTATTCGTTACCTTCCGAGTCGAGCTGGCCGAGCACTGCTCCTAATCCATGTTGGCTCCAGTCACAGTGGATGAGGGTGCGCGCGTTGATGTCAAAGCGTCGCAAAACCTTGCCTGGTGTGCTGATATTCCTCCTAATGGCGTCCATGGCTGCTGTGTGCTCGGGTCCCCAAGTCCACTTGACATCGTTCTTGGTGAGGTCATTGAGGGGTCTGGCTATGGCTGAAAAGTTTTCACAAAAACAACCGTAGTAGCGCAGCTTACCCAGGATGGTCTTGAGGTCCTTGAGGTTGCTTGGGTAGGGCAGGTCCTGGATAGCTTGGACTTTGGCTGCTTGCGGGGTGAGACCATGGTTGCTGACATCGAAGCCTAAGAAATCGACTGCGTCGAGTGCGAAGCAGGACTTGTCAGGGTGTATGCGGAGGCCAATGTCGATGAGACACTGTAGTACTGCTTCCACGTCCTTGATGTGATCAGCAAAGGTGGCGCTGTGGACCAGAATGTCATCAATGAAAACCTTGCTGAACTTGAGGAGACCACGTTTGCCCAACTCAGTTTCCATGACCTTCTGGAAGTAAGCTGGTGCTTGTTTCAGTCCGAAGGGCACACGCTTGAACCTGTAAAGCTGCTTGTCCCACCAAAAGGCTGAGAAATCTTGGCAGCCGGCAGACAAGTGGACTTGGTAGAAGCCCGAGCGCAGGTCTACTCGTGTAAACCACTTGGAGTCACCCAGGTCTTGGAATAATTCCTCTGCAATTGGGAAACCTGTGTGCATGTCTTTGGTCAGGAGGTTGATGGCCTTGTAGTTGTAGCACACTCTGTTCGCAGTGTACTGGCCATCAGGTCCTTTTTTCAAGGCGACGACAGGATTTGCTGCATGCTGAGCTGAAGGAGCTGGCTCTATGAAGCCTAGCAGGAGCAATTCAGCGCAGACTTTGTCTTGAGCAAGTTTTTCTATAGGTGGCTTGCGGTAGGGACTAGTGAATGCCTGCTTGTCGTTGTCCTTCTCTATGTGCATAGGAGGCACAATCCCTTTGTATCCCTCTCTCAAATCCTCCATAGTCCGCGCTACTGCTGGGGTCATTCTGTTGAGCATGGCTGCCATCTCTTTGCGTTGCGCCTCAGTGCCATCCCGATGATGACCAATGAAGAGGTCACAGTCTGGATATAGGGCCCCTCTATCTGCATTGGGTGTGACTGCTCCGTCTGGCATACTGTTGTTAATCCCCCCCTCCTGCAGATAGTTGGGGTCCATGTGACTGAGGCAGCTAGTAAGGCCTCCTTGTAGGCGGCCAGGCAGGAGTGAAGCTGGAGTGGGAGGGTCCAGGTGCACTGGTAAAGCGCAAGAAGTGGACGCTTGGTAAACTGCTGCTTGGCCTCCCAGGAACTCTTGACCTGGTCGCCAGTAGACATCATCCAGCTGTGTTGTGAAGAAGTCTTGGGGTTCTTTATAGTTGTCACCGGCTGGGGTGGGAGATGGAGTGCTGGTCATTGTGAGCAAGTAATCAGCAGGGGTGAGGTGGGGCAACGATGAGAGCTAGGAGCAGAGGTGGCTGCAGCGTCGTATTCGAAGTCATCCTCACTGTTGTAGACGGGTGGCCTGCGGATCAAGAAGATGGAGGTAGAATGCAAGCTGGGTGCCGATGTGTCGTACCAATTGATACAGCGGTTTTGGTGGCTCTGTAGCTCTTCTGTATCCTGGAGGGGAAAGAGAAGAGGAGAGTATGCTGTTGTTGGTTGTGTAAGGGGGCGAGCACAGGGCTCAGGTTGCCGTCCTTGCACGACTGCGTACGCGTCCAGCGGCAAACCGAAACCTGGGACAGGTGGGTAGAGGCGGGTGCTTGTGTAGCAACTATCCAAGTAGGGGTAGGAGTTTGAGTACAGACTGTAGGTGCCCTGGATTGAGGGTAGGATGCACACAGAAGCGTCAGTCATAGGTCTGATTGGATCACTTGGGGTGACCAATGGGTGTGAAAGGTGTAGGGATGCCCCGGAGTGCTCCATGCTCCTGGGGTCGAGCACTTCCCCCATACTGCGTGGGGTGAGGGTGACTCGGATTGGCAGGCCTTGTTCCTTTCCCCAGGTGAGGACAGATGAGAAGTTGTCCTGAGCTGGCAAGTCTAGGATGCACCTGTAGAGTAGGTTAACATCTCCAAGGTACAGCGTGTTGTCACTGTTGGTCTCATAGCTGTAGCTTTCCATGCTGTGCGC
The DNA here is from genome assembly GCA_013435795.1 of Chlamydomonas sp. ICE-L. Taxonomy (NCBI): domain Eukaryota; kingdom Viridiplantae; phylum Chlorophyta; class Chlorophyceae; order Chlamydomonadales; family Chlamydomonadaceae; genus Chlamydomonas; species Chlamydomonas sp. ICE-L. The sequence continues at coordinate 144,211,133 of JACBWV010000610.1, forward strand.
ATGGGTGACCATATGCATGAGCAGGGTCATGTAGAACGCTGATCAGTTGGGGTGGGAAAATCGGATGGAGGACATGTTGAATGGCGTGTGACGACGGAGGTTGGGGAAGAAGCGGAGGATGTCCATCATTAGGTCGATGGGTGCTGTCTGTCCAGATTTGTTCCATATGATGGACTCCGTCGGGTGGGTGGGTGGTCCCTCGAAGGGTGGCCATACCCTGGTTGGTGGCGGCGGCCTAGCATGGAGGGAGCTGCTTGGTTCGAGATACTGGCCTGAATGGCAAGTCCACGGTCAAAGCGCGACCTGTGGCAGTATGCTCTGCGCTGGACAAGTGGAGGAAGGGGCGCAATGTGAGTTTCTCTTGTGAAATGTCAGGTAGGGCAGAAATGCCTGGCATGGCCATGAGTGGGGTACTGATGAGGGCATCGAAGATGGTGTTGTCAGGGGCAATGACAAAAGTTGCCCTGACGCTGATCTCGTTGGGGGTTTCGCTGCAAAAAATGACAGGCATTTGAATCTCCTTGGTGAGGGAGCTTTTGACGTCATTGAACGCAATCGTGCAGGTTCTGCACTTCTCTGAACATCAAATCAAGATCCCGTTGCAAGACTGTCATCTCATCCATGAGGAGGTCTTGTGATGCCCGATGCTGGGCTTGGGTAACGTGCCGTGATACTCGAGCGCTTGGTAGGGGGATGGTAGCTGTTGACCCAGTTCCGTCAGTGGAAGGATCAAATGTGGGCTTGTAAATTGCCTGTGAGCTAGCTTGTGTCTCGGCGTCTGGAGTTTGTCGGAAGCTGACTACTAGGGCTGCATTGTACCAGTCAGGTTCTGGTAGATCAGATTGCGCAGCTTGTGGAGCCTCTAGTTGTAGTGGCTGGTTGCTACGGCTGTGTTGATCATGGGGGTGTGGGGCATGGCGTCCGCTGATGTTTTGCGAACGAAGTTCCTCACGAATGGCGAAGACCGTGTCATGCAACTGCTGGTTATGCTGTACATATGTGGAAGACTTGTACATATGTTATGCTGTACATATGTGGAAGACTTGTACATATGTGGAAGACTTGTACATATGTGGAAGACTTGTACATATGTTATGCTGTACATATGTGGAAGACTTGGGTTCACCGTTATTGCCCTTGGGTGCACTGGGGTCCTGGGTGACGGGAAAAGCAGGCGTTTGGCGTGGCATGACAGTTGGCCTCTGTGTTGGTGGTTTGGAGACGCAGAGCAGCATGCCTTGTGCTGTCATATCGTCTCTCTTGGATGCTTCAGTTTGGGCAATGCCAGACAGCCTTTCCAGGGTGTGCTGGTCTTGGTCAAGCTTGTAGAGCTTGGCTATTGCCCAGCAACCGAGGGGGGTGACATCCTTGTAGCTGCCAAAGTTCTCCTTCAGGGTGGGGGCCATGCGATCAAGGAGTTTGGCCACCTTGGCCATGGCCTCCCGGTAATGGGGTTGTCCAGCCCGGATATCAAACTCCTCGTACTTCTTTGTGAATTCTGACATCAAGATGCGAGGCATGGGGTATAAGAGGCCTGCATTGTCGTAGCAGTCAAACTTCTCATACTCCTCCTTGGCATCGAGAGGGGTTACCTTGAGTGCGAGTGCTAGTCCAGTTTTGACCAGCTCGTAGAAATGAATGAGCTTCAGCTTCCAAGTGGCTGGGTTCATGATTGGTTGACCATGCTCGTTGACTTGGAGGACTCCATTCAAGGAGCTTTGTGTCTGGAGAGCATTGCACTCCGGGATCCATGCGGCTCTGTTGTCTGTAAACAAGACGAATGGTTGAGAGTTCTCATAGACCTGTACCATCATCTGTTCCCACAACTCCTCCACTGCAAGGTCTCTCTTGATGTTGACAATGTAGCTCTTCATCATCAGAAGCCAGGCTTTGGTATGTGATACGCTGCCGCCGTGTAGCTGTGATCCTTCTGTTGGAAGTTGCCATGATAGGACGGAACCGACACTGATCATGAGTGCGACGTGACGTTCGCTGTCATTGCTATCAGCGTCGCTCACATCCCCTTGAAAGTTTGGTGGAGGTGGTACCTCATCTTCTTCAGGGGGTGGGGGTGGTTCATCGTCGGAGTCCGGTGGGCTGGGGGGTTGGTCTTCTGGTTGACCAGGTGGTCCTCCAGTTTCTGCCTCATCATCGGGGACACCGTCACTGTCAGAAGAACTGGCAGGATCACCCCCTGGATTACCCCATGGTCCATGTGGTGACTGACTGGGGCGGGATCCACTGTTGTCGGAGGAGCTGCTTGACCTGTTGCCGGAAGGTTGGCTTGCAGGAAGCTGGTTGACTGGCGTGGGTTCTGGAAGCTGTCGGGGAGTGCGGGCAAGTCGTTTGCTGGGGCTTTCTACTTCCTCTTCTGAGCTGAAAAGGTTGTTTGTGGTCATGTGTGGAGGGCTTGCTGCTTGTGTCGCAGTTGCGCCAGTGAAGGTCTCCCGAGGGGTTATAAATTCCTGCAGGGGGCTGTGCACTGGCGGCTGGGACGGAGTGGCAGACGATCGCTGGAGTGGGGACAATGGTGGGTACGCATTGTCCTCAGCATCCTCACTGACGGCAACACGAGAAGGCGGGGTGTTCAGCAATGGCCGTTGTGAGCTTCCAAGGGCCAGGCGCATTCCACTCTGCCCGCTCCAGGGCTTGAGTGGTGTGGGTGATGGCTGAAGGGCTGATGGAGGCCTTAGTGCTGGTAGAGTTCCACAGAATTGTCTTGTGGAGGTGCCTGGTAGCTGCGCGATCTGGGCTGGGGGCTGGGGGCTGATAGTAGAAGGCTGGGGGTCGAGGGTTGAAGGCTGGGGGCTGATAGGGTCAGCTGCTGTGGCTGAGGCTGGTAAGGTGGTGGCAAGTGCCATAGGAAGGGGGATGTCGATCTCCGATGACTCCCCCTCGTACCAGGGGTGGCTGCCCCCCAGTGGGAGGGGTGAGTTGGGGATCGTTAGGGGGATGGTTGGGGGAAGTATGTTAATGGGGTTATGCAGATGCAGTTGTGCTATTTGATTTGTGATGGAATGTTCAGAATAAATGTTTCTTATGTCTGAGAGGGCTTGTCGGGCGTCTGATTGAGCTTGTGCTGGATCAGTTGCGTCTGAGCGCGCTTCTGCTTCTGCAGCAGCTCTGACTTGTCCTCGTGTTCCTCGCATTGTGTGTTGTGTTAGTTGTTCAGGGGTGGGTTTGTTCCACGTGTTTACCAAGGCTTGTGTCCTGATGGTACCTGAACGAATGTGTATGTTGGTAGAGTAGCGCAGATGTATCTGGCTTGGTTTCTTCAGAAGTGTAGTTCTGAAAGAAGGTGTGGTGGAGCAGGGGTCCAATAAAAAAAAGGCGGCCCTTCGCCGTTGCTTTTTTTTTGTTGTTTGTTAAGTAGGTAGTTGCGAATAGTAGTGCAAGTAAAAAAAGGCGGCCTAACGGCGTGCTTTTTGAAAGATGCAGATGGCGTACTCGTAACAGTAGTCTAACCAAAAATTGGGCAGCCTTATGGCGTGTGTTTGGAAGAGTGTGGTTGTTTGTATCTGAAACAAGGATTCAACTCAAATTGGGCGGCCCTTCGCCGTTGCCGGATGGCGTAAGCGATAGGTCTGAGGTCAGAGAGTGAGGAAGATGCCCGTACCTAGCGAGGTGGTGGGTAGTCTCCTCCGACGAACTTGAGATCAGGTAGTCCTACGCACGGTGGGAAGGGGTGGGCAACTGATTAGTATAGAGCAGTTGGTCCAATTGAATTGGTGATTTGTTTGGTTAATGGATGCAAATGCTGGTATGAGTTGGAATGTTTGGGTATGTCGGTATCAGCAAGTCTTCGGTATCAGCAAGTCGTCCGTATCAGCAAGTCTCCGGTATCAGCAAGTCAGTAATATCCGTCTCGATGTTCAGAAGTACGGTACCGGTACTGTCTCTGAATTGAGAGGGCGGGCTCAAATTGACAAGGTTGTGTGATGGGTTCTCTTTACAGCAAATGTGGTTGCTGGTGTTGGTGAGATCACAAAGCAGGGATCAGAGTGGTTCTGATGTGGGAGTCTTGGGTGGGGAACCGCAAGGTGGGTGGGGTTCTTAAATCCTCTAGGGGCTGCTAGTGAGTTGCGTCGACTCGTAACGTAGGAGGAGCAATGGAGGATAAGTGCGCCCGATCTATAGTTGATCAGTATAGTTATGGAGTCTGTATGTGCGTTGTTAGAATGGGATAATTAATTCCAGACTATGGTTACAGCAAGTAGGTTGGGTTAATTAAGTCCAATCTATATGTATACAGACTTTACCCAATCAGCAGCAAAGGGCTATGGGTTCGCTGCCTCAAAGTGATCGCTTTGCTTGCTGGCTCAAAGTGTGAGAAAGCGTCCCTAGGGTATGTCCCGTGGGTAGCTTTGTGTCCGTCCAGAAAAAAAAATCTAAAGCCCTGGCAGGGAGTACCAAGTGATGGGGTGTTCTGTACTCCGGTAGCCGCGTTACCGAGGGGTTGGAAGCACCGTCGTCAGTACTGACGGTGACGTCTCACCGTTCCGAGGGGTTGGACTTTCGGCAGTTGTGGAGTCGAGGCGAAAGGAGAGGGGTTGACCGGAGTCTCCTTCTGAAGTCCGGCAGACGGGGGTTGTCAATGCTCGGGGAGGGTACTGGAGGCGACCGTAGGTAGACAGGTTCCGGGAGTCGGTAACGACAGGGGCTTGGAGACGCAGACTTTGAATCCGTGGTGGTTCTGGACAAGGGTTTGATAGTAGAATGAGTTACAATTTGTTCTAGGAACAATAGAAGATAAAACTGCGGTTTCTAAGTGAACGCGCGAGTGTCTACATAGCTTGCCGGAAAAGGTCGGCAAGGCGGGATTGCAATGCACGACAGGGGTCAAGCGGCGCAAGAGCCTAAGATGATTATTCACGATGCGTGACAGTTGTATTGGATTTTCGTGACGGGTTGGTGTCACGACAAGGCAAACACTGCATGGGGTAGGTGCGCAAGTAGCGCCTAGCAGTGACTTATCCCGACGACAGCATCGACGCACCTGGACAAGGGTTTGATAGTAGAATGAGAGAGAATTGGTCGTCTCAATCGACTATAAACTCTTCTGTCCTTAGGGTATGGCTTTGCCTGTGCTGGCGAAAGGAGATTTGCTCAGGCGAAAGGAGATTCGCTTAATGGCACAGGATTGTTATGTCTCGTGTTCAGACAAGCGCCCGCGTGTCACGCAAGCTGCGCTTGTGACGCGGCCTGGGCGCGTATGTGTAACCGATCCTAGGTAGCTGTGGGTAGCTGGCCACTAGGCGGAAATGTACGGCGGGTTGACTCAGCCAGATCTGGGCTACCTGGGCACAGGTCTGGTCGGAGTCTGCTCTTGGTGTGTGTGTGCGTGTACAAGGTATTTCCCTTGCTTTTAGTGTTACGTAGGTAAACACGCAATCGCGTGTGACACAGGAGCTTCTCTTAAGCTGGGGTCGCAAGCAAGTTGACCGTCTGTGATCAATACAGCTCTGTGTGGGATCTTGGTGAGGGCGTCGTCCTATACTCACTTCATATATTTCGGTGACTAGTGGACGCTCTGGCTTGCTCCAGTCGTAGGACGCAGTGGCAGATCCAAGGATTCTTGGTAGGAAGCGGCAGGTGGAGCAGCGGGAAGTTGGATCCTCACAGGGAATCCAGATGCTTAAAAACTCGGGCCTTCGACTAGTCAGAGGGGAACTGATTCCGGAATGTCGGATATCAGCGGCTGTTCTTCGTTAGCGTCTAAAGGTGGCGCACATAACCTTTGAATGTAAGTTCTTTACAACGGCATAGGCTCGATAGAGGAGAAGATGCTATTAAGCGCAACAGGCGCAATCATATTGAATAGAGATCTGTACTGCAAGGTACTGCAGTCACGTGCAGGCCACAGCTAGCCTGTGGCCTGGCGGCAGGCAACACGGTCCCAGGAGGGAACAGGTACCGGTGTGCATTATGCCAACTCAGAGACTGATATATAAATCAGTCAATAACAATAGCTAACGGTTATTCGCCAGAACATATAATTTAGCATTCACCGCTTATGAAAATAAATGTAAGAGTAGTTTATGAATAATATCGTCTAGGTGTAAAAAGTCATTCTCCTTTTCCTCGGTCTCCGGTCTAGTGATGTCCTCAATGCAATGGCTTTGCAAGCTAAGTAAGAGCAAGCTTGTGTGTTTCTTCTTGTGGATCTACATGTTGCTCGTGGGTCGGCAGCTGAATTGCACGGCATCAACCTGCAACTTGGGGGGGGGGGGGGGTGGGGGTGGGGCACCTGCAACTTTTGTTTGTTGATGGGGGGGGGGGGGGGGGGGGGGGGGAACCTACAACTTGCTATAATTGTGTGTGTGTGTGTGTGTGTGTGTGTGTGTGTGTGTGTGTGTGTGTGTGTGTGTGGGGGGGGGGGGGGGGGGGGGGGGGGGGGGGGGACCTGCAACTGGCAGTGGGGGGGGGGGGGGGGGGGCACATGCAATTTGTTACCGGGGGGCGGGGTGCGTGGGGGGTGGGGGGCTGGGGGGGCACCTTGAGGGGCACTTGCAATTGTTGGGTATCAGCTTATACACTTCAAGAGGGGAGAGATACTCGCAGCGGTCAAACGCGCCAATCTATACACATAGATGAGGATGATTTACAGCGACTGGGGAACCACAAAGGGCACCAGTGGTGGAAGGGGCGAAAGCCGGGAACCTAATCAGGGTACAGGCTATACAGCGCGTGTCAGAGGACCAGGGGACGTAGCCTACGGGAAGCTGTCACTGTGTCATGAAGGATGACACAGTCTACAGGAAGCTGACACAGTACAGACAGAAAATGAGTTACTGTCTGTACCTATAGTTCTAAGGAAGTACAGAAGTAGTCACCAAGACATAAAACGATTGAGTGAACCGCAATTGATGCTGATACTCCACCTATGACGCAGGTGACATACAATAATACTACTCCACCTATGGTACAGGTGTCATAGAACTATTTGTAACAAAAAAAAAATCGAAGAACTCCGAAATCCAGGAGAACTCCAAAAGGAAACAAAAAGTTTCAGAGGAAGGAAGGAAACTAGGCAGGAAAAATACTGCAAAGCCAGAAAAAGACAAACCGAATATCAAAGATGGGTAACAACGGTATAGAAACCCAAGCTGGGTATAGGAACCTAATGTCAAACAATTGATAACAAAAGAGACAGATGTAAAAGAAAAATGACCTTAAAGGGAAGCGGTCATTCTGTGCGTGCGGACAAACCGCCATAACACAGCAGGATCAAGGGGCTTGGTAAAGGGGTCAGCACAGTTGTCCTTAGTGTTAACATAGACAACCTGCAGCCGACCATCCTCAACCAACTCCTTGATGTAATGATGAATCACATCAATGTGCTTGCTGCGAGGAATCAGCTGCCAGTCATTGGCACAACTCAGAGATCCCAGGTTGTCACCCTGAATGGTGACAGTGGTGCACGGTAACCCCAGATCAGCCCTCAACTTCTTCAACCACTGCACCTCCCTGGCTGTCTGATCCAGGGCTTGATACTCAGCCTCACTAGAGCTAATAGCAACAGTAGGCTGCCGCTTGCTCATCCAGTTCACCAGGGACCCAGCAGCAAGCACAACATAGCCAGTCTGAGATCTCCTGTCAGACCCATCATCAGCAAAGGATGAGTCACTAAAGACAGAAAAAGAGAACTCAGGGCTGTGGGTGTAAGTGAGGCCCAGGTGGGAATGAGACCTTAAATATAAGAGCAAGCGCTTAGCTGCCCCCCAGAGGGGGACAGTAGGGTGAGCAGGAAACCTGGACAGATAGCTCACAGCAAAAGAAATATCAGGCATGGTGCAAGTAGCCAAGTATAGCAAAGCACCAACAAGGGAGAGGTACTGGCTGTTAGAGGGCAGGGGATCTCCAGGGGGTTCAGTGACAGTGCACTTGGCCATGGGGGCAGAGAACTTGGGCTTGGCTGCAGAGGTGAGACCAAACTGCTCCACCAGATCAACAATGTAGGAGTGCTGGGAGAGGTTGATCTTAACACACCTGCCATCAGAGTCAAGTGTGACATGCATGTCAAGTGAGAGAAACTGGACAGGCACACCCAACTCCTTAACCTCCCAGCCAGCAGCTTCCATAGCCTTGATCAGCAAAGCATACAAAGCCAGATCATCAAAAGCACAGATAAAATCATCAACATAGGTCAGAACATAGCTCCACCCACCAAAGGAATCCCGTCTAACGTACATAGCTGGTTCTGCCTTGCTCATCACAAACCCATGAGCAACCAAAACCTGCTTGACTTCCATGCACCAAACCCTGGGTGCCTGCTTCAGACCATAAAGGGACTTGATAAGTTTGCACACAAGGGGAAGGCCAGTAGGACCAAGCACTTTGAAACCCTCAGGCTGGTGACAGTACAAGTCCAGACCAGGTTCCAAGACAGCATTGAGAAAAGCCGACTGGAACACCCCAGCCATACGCAAAATCACTCCCAGCCCACTTATCCAAATCATCACTCAGGATTGCCCTGGAGGCTAACTCATCATCTTTCTTTGTCCTGTGTAAACCACCAGAGAGGACAGGGGGCAGTGGGATCAATACTGCCTGCAAGTCATCAGAACAGGTGGAAGGGAGGAGATGTGAATCAGACAATGGACCTATAGAAGGCTCCACTATGATGGACGAGCGGTCGAATCCTATAGCTTCACCAGTGAAACGTGGCACAGAGGAGGGCCTGGCGACCCCCTGAGATTCGGGTAAATTTATGTTCGGAGGAACTTTAGACTCCCGCCCGCCCTTTAGCTTCACATGCGATACAGCACGATCAGTCCCTGACCTGGGACGCAATTTCATTCCATGACCAGGACAGCCGTCAACAATCTGGGTTGCTAAAGGGTCTAAGGCATTTCCAGCATCATCTAGCATATGACTGTTGATAGCAGTAGGGATGCTGTCTACATACGGGGACCCATCATAAGGGGAGAGCCCAGGTATACAGTTGTAGCTGAACTGTTCATAGAAGAGCACATCACGACTCTCTACTACCTGGCGCAACTTTGGAACCCAAACAAAATAACCCTTACTCACTAGGGAATACTCAACCAGTCTACCAGATAATGCCCTTTCATCAAGCTTGTTACGCTTCTTCCCGTTGACTAAAGTAACATAGCAAGGGGAACCAAAGACACGTAACAATGACACATCAGGAACCACACCAAAGAATAGCTCATAAGGAGTATTTTCACCATGGTTGGGCAGACGGTTGCGCAGATAACATGCACTGATAAAGGCATAGGGCAAGAAGGTCTTAGGAAGCTTAGACTCTAGGTGAATACTCCTAGCTACATTCTGCAAGACCCCATTGTACCTCTCAACAGTTGCATTCTGCTGAGCAGTGTACATCATCGACAACTCGTGAACTGCCCCAACCTTGATCAACTATTCTTCAAACCACTTAACGAAAAAATCCTTAGCCCTGTCAGACCTCAAACATTTGAACACAAAACCATGTAGCTGAGTCATCCACCTAAGGATGGTAGTCTGAACTGCTAAGGGAGCCTCATCCCAGGACCTCAAGGCCAATACCTCAGCATAGCCGGAGAATTGATCTGTGAGACACAGGATATAATACTCCCCACGCAAGCCCCTAATATGAACAGGTCCCATGATATCTAAGTGAAGACGTTGTAGAGGTGCACGGATCTTTGTGGTGCTTTCTTTAGGAAAAGGCAAACGTTTGGCCTTAGCCTTCAGACAAGCATCACAAGGGATCTTAGCCAGTTTCTTCACTTGATGCATGGTGAGGGGCAAGTTCTTAACCATCTTACCTCTGACAAGTCTGCGCATGGCTTCATAGCTAGGGTGACCCAGCCGCCGATGCCACGGCCATTCAAGGGTAGTAGGGATAAGAACTCCACCGTCCTCATCAACATCAAGTGCAAAAACAGGATAAGGGTCTGCACTACGAACAGAACACCCATGGGGAGAAGCACAAGGCCTACATGCAAACTTATACACACCATCACTAGAGGCAGTAAAAGACCATAAGACAGAAGAATCTTGTGTGGCAGTACAGCTAGTACTATCAAAAGAAACCTGGCAGTGATGGGAATGAGCCACATCATTTATTGACAGGAGGTTCACCGGACAGTGAGGGATGTAGAGAACATTGGAGAGAGTGATTGGTGTTGGTAACCAATCACTACATAACACAATGGATCCACTGCCTGCTGACCGTTGAACCACCCCATCACCAAATCTAACAGCTGGGCCATTTGAAGAAGCATTATTATACACTAAGAACAGGGACATATGTCCCCAGTAATAGACAATGCAGCCCCCGAGTCAACATGCCAGACACCCTCAGAGAGACTAGGGCTACACACGTTTGAGAACTTCGTGTTGAAGGAGAAAAGGACAGGGCTTACCTCCTACTTCTTATCCAGAGCATACCCATCAATCTGTGCCTGCAGGGAGGACAACTGTTTGGGAGTCAACGTAGCTGGAAGGCCCAAGTTGATGGGCACGGGTGCTTTACCCTGTGACCCAAACTTGGACCTTCGCAGATGCGGATGCTTAGTCCAACAGTTCTCCTCCTTGTGGGACTTCTTGTTGGGGCAGGGTCCCCAAGTGCACTCCAGGTCACGCTTGGCAGAGCCGGAACCCTGAGAACCAGATCCCTGCCCAGGCTGAAAAGCAGCATTGGCAGAAGAGTGGGGAGGGTCCCGGGACCACCCAGGACGCCTGGAGTCCGACTTGGGGAGCTCTATGTTAAAGATGTCTAGGTTGCGGTATGGTACTCACCCAGACAGGACCAGTAATCTACAGGGATCTCACGCTGGCGCATCATTCCGAACTTCAGACGAAGAGAGTCGAAACGCGCCATCCGGATACCCCCAATGATAATCCCCATGGCATACTCCTGCGAAACAGGAGAACGCGCACTCGCACACACTCGCACGCACGCGCACGCGCACTCGCATGGAGAATTCGCGAAAGAACTCATCAACCCGTTCTTCAGGGCGCATCACTGCATCACGAAGTTGACTCATCAACAGAGGCACTTCTGCAGAGAGACTATCAGAATTCCACCTACGGATACTGTCACTGTGTCATGAAGGATGACACAGTCTACGGGAAGCTGACACAGTACAGACAAAAAAGGAGTTACTGTCTGTACCTATAGTTCTAAGGAAGTACAGAAGTAGTCACCAAGACATAAAACGATTGAGTGAACCGCAATTGATGCTGATATTGGGGGTGGGGGGATGGGAGGCAACCGCAATTGTTCTTGGGGGGTGGGCATCTACAACTTGGTGTGTGTGTGTGTGTGTGGGGGGGGGGGGGGGGGGGGGGGGGGGGGGGGGGGGGGGGTATCGAAGTTTATGCATGCATCATCCTCCCTAACGCGTTCAATATGAATAAAACAGCCTTTTATTTACGAGGCTGCTAATTCACGGGCGGGTATCGTTAAGTGGAAATCAACTAAGTTAAAAAACTGCCCGCAGCACGCAGTGGGTGTTTAACAAACTGCCAGGTATGTGTCGTACTAAAGCGCTTTTGTCACAATCATGGAAATAATTCGACACCGTTGGATGACAAGATTGTCGAGGGTTACACCCCAGGGCAGGTATGGTACATGGACATAATCTTGGGTTATGAACTTATGACTTCCCCATGCCTCAATGGTTTGAGCCCAGACTGCGCATGTGGTTAGATAATTATTATTATGAGCTATGGAATAGAGGAAAATAGAAGAGAAAGAGCTTGGAAAGAATTCAACACCGTCGGATGACTGGATTAGCGTGGGCTCCACCCATGGGCAGGCACCAGGACATAATCTTGTGGTACGACTTCTCAAGGCCTCAATGGTTTGATCCCAGACTGTGCATGTGGTTAAATAATAATTATTATGAGTTATGGCCAAGAGGGAAAGGGAAGAGAAAGAGTTTGAAAAAATTGGACCCCGTCGGATGACAGGCATCCGCCTGTACTGCATTCACACACCTGCTACGATAAATGACATATACATGACGGCTCTCCCACGCACAGTTCTCCAAGTTTTACAGGTTCAAGCATACCATTGGATGCCAAGCCCGGACATAAAACATGACATGACAATCGTTACATTTTTCAAACAATCAAGTTGTTGGCAACTACAATTAGCAAATGTATCTCGCTGCACGTTGTTTCAACTTGGCATACCCACGTGGACAACTTAGTTATAATTTTCAACATTCAACAAGAAATGTAACAATTTTAGATAACTGAACTACAAACCCAGAAGCCATCGTGTACCATACCCCACCCCCGGGGACCGACCTCCAGGAGACCTGCCAGGGGACCCGCCCCCTACTATCTTCGTAATACAGCAACAACACCCCGATTTTGCGGAAGTATCTCGTAGGTCGGTCCCCCCTAGGGGGCCGACCAACAATCGAGGTAGGATAAGTGATAGACAGTAATGTCTGTCGTAAGAGGGAGCGGACGAAGCGGGGACCTGACTGGGAGAATAGCGAAGGTGTTACATCTCTGGTACAAGGTATCGCAACATGGAGTCAAGCCTATTCATAGGCATGAACAAGATAGGATAGGAAACCACGACAGTGGGACGCGGACTGTAGCACAGAGTTCCGTAACACGTCAGAGGGACGCGGGCACTGTAGCACTGATGAGTCACAACCCCACTCACAACAATAAGGACCGCGGGCTTTCTTGTGGCCAGCAAGTAGTGTCGCACCCCCCCCCACCTAACACCACGACACCGCGCCAGCAATACGATTGTTAGGGCGGATATCATCATCCCATCAAGCATGCACGCGTGCAGGATGCACGCACATCCGTTTTTCTCGATTCTTCCATTCGAAGGTGCCAATACAGTTGCTTTAGGGGCGGCCTAGAGTAGAATACCGAGAGGTCCAGAGTCGCGAAGTGTGAACATAGTCACGAAGTGTGAACAGAGTAACAACCCGCCTTCCCGCCAGTTGTATTGCTGGTGCGGTACGGTAATGTGGAGGACAAAACAGCCACGCCACGCCTGTAGGAGTTCTTTCTTCTTCTTTATCTTCCGCGCCACCGCGTGGTGTTAGTTGAACTGTCTTTCTTTGCAACCCGTGGTATAAGCGGAAATTTGGTGGTGTGTTTCTTTGCAACCCGTTGGTTGAAATTTGAAGACATGAAGCACCGAATGTTCCTCGTCCACACTAACTCGCACTGTACCAATGCCTCCAAGTAGCCTCTTGTGGTTTCCTTCTGACAACTGCGTCCACTGCCGGGTTGGCTAGTGCAACACGACGAGTCAGGTGCGAGTGGGCTGGTGCGAGTGGGCTGGGCCGTTATCTGTGTCAATGACATGCGCACCCTCACCCACCAGTGATTTTGTGAAGGTTTGGGCCAAGTGGTATTGAAGTGGATCGAAGTGATATCGAAGTGGTATCCAAGCGGGATCGAATGGTCTGATCATCCATTCTGCATTTGGGAAGGACACAAACCTCCAATATGCGACTGAACGATATTCCTTATATGTTTGCCCACCCAAAAGCAATTGTATTGGCACCGTCGAATGGATCAATCGAGGAAGGCGGACGTGCGTGCATGACGCACTTGGCGTGTTGGGAGGTTGATACCCGCCTGTCTTTGTCTTTCTTGCAACCTGACCAACTACACGACAAGTTGCACCGTCATCCTTGTCCACCCTAACTCGCAAGGTACCAAAGCCTCCAAATAGCCGCTTATGCTGCCGGGATGGATAGTGCTACGAGACGAAGCAGACGCGAATGGTCTGATCATCCATTCTGCGTTTTGGGAGTACAGAGACCTTCATTATCGGACTGAACGATGTTCCTCATATTTATGCCGACCCCAAAGCAATTGTTGTGGTATATGAATACCTTGTAACACGGAGTGTCTTGTTACTGGAAGCCTAAGAAATGATCTCAGGAGTTTAGACGGCCCTAAGAGTCAGAAGCACGGCTTAAGACTCCCTTCCCGCTTCCAGCGCGTCTAGACCCAGATGTAACCCTCGTTTTAGGTATTCCCGAGTAGCTGATCAGACACTGATCAGTGGGTCAATTCGCTCGGTTTCAACTGCCTACAGAAGTCGTTCGTCATCTGTCGGAAAGTCGTCACCACCGCGTGGCAACTCAGTGGGAGGATCGTTATCCACCACAATTCCCCCTTCTCTAGCCCTAGCCTTCTCCTGAAGTCTAGTACTCTTTCGAATGAGAAACTCATCAGGGGTTACAGTCGCATAATCCCTGTGAGTAGGTTTTTTAACCGTTTTAGGTTTCGGGTCGTTGGCACCTATCACGGGTCGTACCCGAGAAGGGTGTTGTCTCCAATACAAATCGATTTGTTCAGAGCACATAGGTAACAACTCTTCTTCGAGTTCCCAAGAGTGAACATGGTCTGAGTGTAACCATTGTACATAATAATACACCGTACCAGACTGTATCTTGTGATCAACAACGTTGCTAATCTCGTAGATAGGTTCACCGCATGTGCGTAAAAATTCCGGATTTGGTCTAATAAACCCAGTCCCGTCGGATAGGTATTCTTTGACAAGAGATACGTGAAACGTTGGATGAATCTTCCATCCTTCGGGGAGGGATAGAGTCACTGCAATGGTCTCCCCCCTCTTTTGGATAGTGTGAGAGATTTTGTAGGGACCAACGAATCTGGGCATGAGCTTCCGAGTCATACCAGGCCAGTATTTGATGTTCTTCGAGTTCAACAAACTTCCTGACCGTGAGTATACTTCACCGGTCGACGGTGCAAGTCTGCATACGTTTTTTGACGATCCTTCGCGGATTTAAGCGCTGCCTTGGCCGTGTCATATGCATTATTCATATGCTCGACCCAGGACAGGGCTGGTTGATGTGCCGTAGCGATGACATCATCTGATGGTTGTAGTGCCACTCGAGGGTATCTACCGTACAGCAACCGAAACGGAAAATCTCGAATGCTTCTGTTGTACGAGTTGTTGATGGCGAATTGTGCATTCGGCAAAAGACTGGCCCAATTTTTCTGATTCGCAGAGGAAAAATGGCGAAGAGTGTCTTTGAGAACACTGTTCATACGTTCTGTTTGAACATCTGTTTGTGGGTGAAATGCAGTCGACATTCCAGGGCGGATAGCGCACAGAGTTAATAGTGTTTGCCAAAACTTACTCGTGAACTTAACATCGCGATCAGAGATGATGGAAAGCGGATGGCCTTGTTCGCTGAGCACGCGCTCGTGGAACAGGGTAGCAATCTTTTCAGCATCGTCTGTCGTTTTGCATGGGATAAGTTTGACCATCTTCGTAAGGCGATCAACGATCACGTAGATCTGATCAAAACCATTCGATTTCGGTAGCCCAACGATGAAGTCCATGGACAGTGAATCGAAGGGGGCGGTCGGAATCGAAAGGGGTTGAAGGTTACCCTGCGGGTTCTGATGTCAAATTTTTACCCGTTGGCAAGAATCACAGTGGCGTACGTAATCAACGACATCGAGTCGCATGGCAGGCCACCTTGCTGGCCTGTCTGTTAGATTCGAAATCTGGATTAGAGGGGCTGCGAGCGTCGAGTAACCTTGGATAAACTTTCTGAAAAAGTTAGAGAGTCCTAGGAACTGCTGAACTTCCTTCGAGGAGGTAGGTGTGGGCCAATCTGCAACTGCTTTCACCTTCGTTTCGTTGACTCGGACGCCTTCACCGGAGAGCACATGCCCTAGGTATTTGACTTCCGGTCTATAGAAGAAACACTTTTCTCGTTTAAGAAAGAGGTGGTTATCTTCAAGACGTTGTAACACAATTCGAATGTGTTTTTCGTGTTCTTCATCATTACTGCTGTAGATGAGAATATCATCCAAGTAAATGACGACGAATTTGCCAATTAAATCTCTGAACACGGTGTTCATGACTTTTGTAAAGGCCGAGGGTGCATTTGCTAGCCCAAAAGGGAGAACCTTGAATTCATAGAGTCCCATCGGGGTTATGAACGCAGTTTTCGGGACGTCTGAATCATGTAACCGTATGTTGTGGTACGCATTACGTAAATCCAGATTTGAGAACACACTAGCTCCTCGAACTGAGTCAAACAGATCGTTAATTCGTGGGAGGGGATAGCGATTTGGTACCGTGACCTTGTTCAATTTACGATAGTCGATAGCCATCCTCCAAGAGCCATCGGGTTTGGCGATGAAAAGGACTGGTGCGCCCCACGGGCTCGAGCTAGGGCTGATGTAGCCTTTGGCCAACAAGTCTTTAACTTGGTTTTGGACCTCTAGCAGTTCTGGGGACAACCGGTGTCCTCGAGAGAATTGTGGGGATGCCGCCTCCGTGAGGGGGCATACGAATGGGGTGTCAGCCCTAAGGTCAGAAATCTTGTCCGCCGGGGCGAAGACCTTTTTAAAGTCCGTTTCGCAACCCGAGATTATCCGTTCGTGTTTCGTTTGTTGCACCGTGTTTGCTTGTGCTGCCGTTACTCGAATTGTAAAGGCATTGTCGTCTTGGTCCACTGATGTGACTATGACTTCGAAACAAATGAGTTTTTGTTTTGATTTGCGGATAAACTTTTTAAGTGCTCTGTTAGACAGGATTCCTGGCGTTTTTCGCTGTGATGTGTCAAAAAATTCGATACGTGCCAAAGTATAAGCAACAAATTCCCTGATGGAGAGAGGTTCCGACTCGAGTCGGGTGGAGTATAGTTCGACTGCTACTCAACGTTTATGCTTTTTAGCTATTTTGAAACTGGCTCTGAGACGTGTCTCTTCAAAACCAATGCAGCACCCCGTCTGCATCATCCAACTTCTTCCAAGAAGTGCGGTGGTGCCGGGCCCTAGCGTAGGGAGGACATAAGCAGATTTAATTTCTGACCTATGTTTGCCTAAGTTCAGGACAAAACTCGTTCTCGTAGTAGTGAGGACTTGGGATCCATCAGCTACCCGCACCATGACTGGTGAGCCCGTAAAGGTGGCTAAACCTGCCCTAGCACAGAATTCTGTGTCTACGAAGACAGAGTCTGCTCCACTGTCAATGAGAACTTTGCCAGATACCCCCGATAGGGTGGCCTCAAAGTGTGCGGTAGCTTGGTCCGCGTGGACACAAGCTGTTGTGCAAGCAGATATGCATGGAATGGCAGGAGGCGGGGGCAGGGTCGGAAGGCAAGGAGGGGATGTGGTTTGTGCTGTAGATGGTGTTACACAGATAGTAGGGGACGGAAACTGAAAAAGAACATCCCTATCTATGTCTACAAGCAGACCTACATCCTACTTCCTAACGGTAGGGCAGCTAGGGCACTTGGAGGGGGCAGTGGCTGTAGCGGCCGTGCGCTTCGTACCACACTTGTAACATAAGTTACCATCCTTAGCTAGTTTAATAGCATCCGGTGTCCAGGGCTGACCGTCAGCCTGCTTCCACTTATGCTTTTCAGCAAATTGCAGCTGTCCCGCAGGGCTGGAAAAGGGCGGCGGGCCCGTTGAAGCTGGAGTCTGGGCCGTGCCCTTCTTGTGCTTGTGCTGGGTGGACCCCTCGTGAGGTCCACCAGGCCGTTTGCCTTTTGCCTGAACGTACATGGCCGAGGTAGGGGTTGGTGTTTTGGTGGCAGCAAGTTCAGTTTCAATGGCAGCAGCATGTTCAACAAGCTCGTCTAAAGAGGAAAATCGGCCTCCTTGTGCAGCAGTACGTCTGCGGCATCGTGCCTCGATGGTTGGAATCAGACCAAGCCGAAACAGAACTAGCTGATCATCCAATTGCATACCCCCGGCAATGCGCACTTCGTTTTGGAAAGCCATAGCGTAATGCCTAACCGTCGAGGTCTGCCGAATCGAGTTGGCATGCAGCCGTTGGCGTGCATTGATGTCGTCGTCAGCATGGTAGGGGTCATAGAAGTTTAGGAACTGACTTAGTTTTTATCTCAGCCCACGTAATGGCCGGTGACGCGGTCATGAGGTGGTCTAGCCACTCGGCAGCTACCCCACCAAAGAAGTTTGGTATGTTGGATGGTACTAACATATGGTGCAACGTGCAATATGACTCTAGCAACTTCCACCAAATCCTACCCCTCGGGAGCTTCTTGTCTTCTACCCCAGTCCAAAGGGATGGACGTTAATACTTGCCAACTAAGGGCCTCGGGACCAAGGGCAAAACATGTGACTCTACCTTAGCTGCCGCAGCTTGTAGCTCAGCCACTTTGGCCTTGGCCTCCAGCAGCTCAATCTGGGGGGGCCGCGGGTTGTCCAGCGGGGGCGGGGGGCGTTGCAGGCGATCCAGCAGCGGGGCCATCAGGTGGTCCAGCGGGGAGCGTTTGCTGGGCCTTCAGGAGAGCGGAAACTCGAAGTGTCTCCTGTTCGGCATCCCTCATTCGCATTTGGAGCCAAGCCATCTCCTCAAGGTGCTTGGATGCGGTGGCCTCGGCCTCGTGATGGTGAAGAAGTTCGAGGCTAGCAATAACCTTGTCCTTCTCCACAAGGGCAACGTGCGCGGCAGCCTTGCCAAGCGGCGTGGAGTCAGGCCTTGAGGCGACCTTCTTGCCATTGACTATGACAGCCATCCGCGCTTCCTTCTGCTCCTTCTCGGTAGCTGAAAGGTCGGGAGGCGAAGGTGCCGGCCCTCCAGCGCCTTTTCTTTTCTCCTTGGAGAGCTCGTGCAGCTCCCAAGCCTTGACTTGCTGGACGAGCTCCTCGTGGTCCATGTCGTCAACATCCGGGACCTCAGAAGGTGGAGCCGCAGCAGCGTGGGCTGAAGAAGAGGCCATACTCGGTGATGGTGGGCTCGAGGGGACGTCGGGGGGGGGGGAGTAAAGCGAGTGGCGCGGTTTGAAAGCGCGACCAGGCTCTGAAACCAATTGTGGTATATGAATACCTTGTAACACGGAGTGTCTTGTAACTGGAAGCCTAAGAAATGATATCAGGAGTTTAGACGGCCCTAAGAGTCAGAAGCACGGCTTAAGACTCCCTTCCCGCTTCCAGCGCGTCTAGACCCTAATGGAACCCTCGTTTTAGGTATTCCCGAGTAGCTGATCAGACACTGATCAGTGGGTCAATTCGCTCGGTTTCAACTGCCTACAGAAGTCGTTCGTCATCTGTCGGAAAGTCGTCACCACCGCGTGGCAACTCAGTGGGAGGATCGTTATCCACCACAATTGTCTTGGCACCTTCGAATGGAACAATCGAGAAAGGCAGATGTGCGTGCATGCCGTGCACGCGTGCATGCTTGGTGGGATGATAATACCCGCCCTACCAATCGTATTGCTGGTGCGGTGCCGTGGTGTTAGGCAGAGGTTGTCACTCTACATGCTGGCCACGATAATGGCCGCGGTCCTTATTCTACCTCGATTGTTTTCCTTAAGCCACATCCATCAATCGCATTCCTCGATTGCGTACCTCGATCGTATTCCTGTAGCCTTATTCCTCGATGGCATTGCATAAATAAAAGAAAGAACGCCTACCCCGTGCTGAAAAGCCACGCCGGGGTGAGTTATTTTTCTTCTTCTTCTTAATCTCCCGCGCCACCTCGTGCCGACCTTCTTCCTTTGCAACCTGACCAATTATAAGACACGAAACACCGAATGTTCCTCGTCCGCTCTAAGTCGCATTGTACCAAAGCCTCAAAGTAGCTGCTTGTGCTTGACCTCGGGCGACTGCGTCCACTGCCGGGTTTTCTATTGCAACAAGACGAAGTAGGTGCAAGCGGGCTGGTTCGTTTTCTGTGTCAGTGACATGCGTACGCGTACGGACGTACCCACCAGTGATTTGTCAAAGCTGTGGGCTTATGTTTTTGCCAAAGTGGTATCGAAGTGGTATCGAAGTAATATCCAATGCACGCGTGTAGGCGCCTTTGGGATGGGACGATGGTCGCGGTCCCTGATGTAGTACATGCCGGTGCAACTTCTGCGCCTGGGCCGTTGTCGCCCGGGCGAGCTTTAATTTCGGTAGCATTGCGTGGACCCTCCTTGTTTGATGCACACGATGGCGTGGTTGCTTCGGCGTGGCCCACCTTCACAGCTACCTCACTTCCTACCCACTTGCATGCACTCACACCCACCTATCAGCATACCTGTCTACACACCTGCCACGTATGTTATTTCCATTCGTGTACCCCACATTTATTACACCCCTATCAACAGGTGGAAGGTAAGGTGCACTACCAGTCAAGTGTGACAGCTTAACAGGCGTGTGGCAAAATGGGTTGCGGCTCATCATCTTTACCGGCACGGGAAACTACTATCGGCAACGTAAGTTTCATCCACTCCACTTTTTTGTGCTTGTGTTCATTGGCAATGCCAAGTTGGGTGCCACATTGGGCGAGCATGCTGTTGCCGTGATATGCAAATGGCTTTCATGTATAGTCATCTCTGGGCGTCACTCACTAGCTATTCTTTTGGGTGCAAGAGGACAAAAATTTCCAAGCATAGTTATTACGCGACTTACTGGTGGCTGGACTAGATTTCAGTGATAGGTTGCAAGCCTACATGAAAAGCTGATACACATACTTATGCCTGAATTATTTTTCATGCAGCCTCAAGCATCCACCAACAAGCGTCACCAAATCTTCCTAAGCTACCGCAAGAATGATTGTGGACGCCTGGGGGCGGGTGACAAAACCGCCATCCTCCTAAAGTCTAAGCTTGTGGAGTTCGGTTGGACGGTGTTTTTGGATGAGGAAGGAATTGAAGGTGTAAATTGAAGTATCCCCGAATCGGTTGATGGGGCAGGGTAGGGCAGGGCATGGCTTATGGATATGGCATACAGCAGGGCATATGGCAGGGCATGATGCAGGTCATACGAAAGGGTAGGGCATATGGATGGGCATACGGCAGGACATACGTTAGGGAATATGGTAGGGCATACGGTAGGGCAGGGCATACGGTAGGGCATTTTCCAGGTCATACGGTAGGGCATATGGCAGGGCATACGGCATATGGTAGATCATATGCCAGGAGAGGGCATGTTGCAGGGAATATGGCAGGGCATACAGCAGGGCATACGGTGGGTCAGGGCATACTGCACGGCATATGTCAGGGCACATGGCAGGGCATATGACTGGGCAGGGCATATGGCAGGGCATATGGCAGGGCAGGGCATACAGCAGGGCATACGGAAGGGCATATGGCAGGGCATACGGCAGGGCATACAGCAGGGCAGGGCATATGACAGGGCAGGGTATACATATGGGGGCATATATAGGGGGGCATATGTAAGGGGGTACAGCAGGGCAGAGCATACATCAGGGCATATGTCATGGTATACGGCAGGTCATATGGCTGGGAAGGGCATACATACAGCAGGGCAGGGCAGGGTACATGGCAGAGAAGGGCGTATGGCAGTGCATACAGCATGGCAGGGAATGTGACTGGGCATACTGTAAGGCATACTGCAGGCCATATGTCAGCGCAGGTCTACGGCAGAGCATACGGCAGGGCATATGTCAGGGCAGGCATAAGACAGAGCATATGGCAGGGCATACGGCAGGGCAGGACATATTGCAGGGCATACCACGGAGCATGCAGCATGCTGCAGGGCAGGGCATATTGCAGGGCATATGGTAGGGTATATGGCAGGGCAATGCATTCGGCAGGGCATAGGGCAGGGCAAGGCATACAGTAGGGCATGCATCAGGGTATATGGCGGGCATACAGCAGGGCAGAGCATTTGTCAGGGCATGTTGCAGGGTATATGGCAGGGCATATGGCAAGGTATATGGCAGACCAAGGCATACGGCAGGGCATACTGCTGGGCATACGTCAGGGCTTACGGCAGGGCATAATGCAGGGCGTATGGCAGGGCATATTGCAGGGAATACGACAGGGCTAACGGCAGGGCGTAATGCTGGGCATATGGCAGGGCATACGGCTGGGCAGAGCATACGGTAGGGCATACGGCAGGGCATACGGCAGGGCATAATGCTGGGCAGGGGAAACAGCAGGGCATACAGCAGGGCATATGGCAGGGCAGTGGATATGGCAGGGCATAAAGCAGGGCCTATGGCAGGGCATAAAGCAGGGCATATGGCAGGGCAGGGCATACGGCAGGGCATATGGCAGGGCATACTGCAGCAAGATGGCAGGGTAGGGCATACCAGCAGTGCATGCGGTAACAGGGCCAGGCAGAACGTCAGGGCATGGGCGTACATCAGGGCAGGACATAAGGAAGGGCAGAGCATACGGCAGGGCGTACTGCAAGGCATACGGCAGGTCATACATCAGGGCAGGGCATATGGTGGGGCATACGGAAGAGCAGGGCATACCGCAGGGCATATGACAGGGCATAATGCAGGGCATATGGCAGGGCTCATGGCAGTGCATATGGCATACAACATGGCGTACAGCAGGGCATATGGCAGGGCCGGTCATACGGCATGGCATGCGGCAAGGCAGGGTATACGGCAGGGCAGGGGCATACAGCAGGGCAGGGCATAAGGAAGGGCAGAATATACGGCAGGGCATACGGCAGGGCATACTGCAAGGCATAAGGCAGGTCATACAGCAGGGCAGGGCATACGGCGGGGCATACGGCAGGGCATACGGCAGGGCAGGGCATACCGCAGGGCATTCGGCAGGGCAGGGCATATGGAAGGGCAGGGTATACGCCAGGGCATACGGCAGGGCATACAGCAGGGCAGACGACAGGGCAATCTGTAGGGCAGGGCATACGGCAGGGCAGATGGCAGGGTATATGACAGGGCATACGGAACGGCAGGTCATACAGCAGGGCATATGGCAGGGCATACAGCATGGCAGGGTATACTGCAGGGCAGGGGCTATAGCAGGGGCAGAGTGAAGGAAGTCAGAACGTACGGCCGGCCATACAATCCAGGCATACGGCCAGGGCATATGGCGGACAGGGCAGACTCAGGGAAAACGGCAGGACAGAGGCATACTGCAAAGGAAAAGGAGAGCCATGATGGCATGGCATAACGGCAGGGCTTTGTACGGCAGGGCACATGGCAGTTGCCGCGGCCTATTTGTTAGCTGTCATGTTTGCCACTTGCAGTCGGGGTGCTGCCATTCCCCATCTCATCTTTTCGTTTCCTCCCTTCCCGTCCCTCCTTTCCTTCCCCTTTCCTGCTTTCCTTTTCTCGTCGAGGTCCTCTCCTTTCCCCCACCCCCTCTTCCTCTACGGCTTGACGACACCCTTTTCAGTAACATTTTCCCCCTTTCCTTCTCTTCCCTCCCTCTTCCTCGTTTCCGTGTAATCCTCCTTTTGTGACACTTTCGATGTTTCACCTTTCCCGCACTTCCTTCCACCATCCTTTCTCCTTTCACTAGCCATCCTCTCCCCCATTTCCCACTACTCCTAGATATTCATACGCATGGTATTCTCAGGGCGGTCCATACTGGCCAGGCGCCTATGTCGGTCATACGGGAGGGCATATGGCAGGGCATATGGCAGGGGAAGGCATACAGCAGAGCAAACGGCAGGGCAGTGCATACGGAAGGGTATTCTGCAGGGCAGGGCATACAGCAGGACATATGTCAGGTCAAACGGGATGGTTTACAGCAGGGCATACGGCAGGGCAAGGCATACATACAGCAGGGCAAACGGAGTGCAGTGCATACAGCGGGGCATACGGCAGGACATAAGGCTGGACAGGTCATATGGTGGGGCACACAGCATGACATACGGGAGGGCATATTGCAGGGCATACGGCAGGGCAGGGTATACGGCAGGGCATCCTGCAGGGCAGGGCATATGGTAGCGCATGCGGCAGGGCAGAGCATTCAGAGGGGCATTCGGCAGGGCAGGGCATAGGGCAGGGCATATGGTAGGACAGGGCAAATGACAGGTCATACGACAGTACATATGGCAGGGCATATGGCAGGTCATATGGCAGGTCATATGGCAGGTCTATGGCAGGTCATATGGATGGCATCAGGGGCAGGCAAATGGTCTGGGACAGGGCACAACGACAGGTCATCGGCAGACATGGGCAGGGCATACGCGACAATGCATATGACAGGGTAATAAGCAAGGGCCATACCTCAGGGCATACTTTACAGCAGGACCACGAGGGCATTACACCGAGCAACTGCATTGCATTAAGTTAGGGTGCGCTATTGCAAGGGCGAGGGCATGCTTCAGTGGCGGGCAACAGCAGGGCATACGCAGGGCAGGGCACTACGGCAGGGAAAGCGGCATGACATATGTAATTGGCAATGGCAGGGCATCACTCGCAAGCAGTGCATATGGCACGGGCATATTGCAGAGCACATCAGGTCCATATGGCAGGGCATATGGCAGGGCATATACGGCTAGGGCATACAGCAGCGGGGATACCGCAAAGGCATATACGCAGACCACACGTCAGGTCATATGGTAGGGCATACAGCAGATAGAGCAGGGCATATTGCAGGGCATAGGGCAGGGCACTGAATACGGATGTCATACGCAGGTGCATACATCTCAGGCAGTATGGGCAGGGCATACTGCTGGCTATATGTATGCATATAGGCCGGTCAGGGGCAGGGCATTAAAGGTGCATAGGCAGGGCATACGGGAGGGCATACATCAAGGCATACGGCAGGGCATACTGGCAGGGTATATGCCAGGGCATACGGCAGGGCATAAGGCAGGGCATATGGCATATGGCAGGGCATACGGCAGGGCTTATGGCAGGATAGAGCATACAGCAGGGCATAGCGCGGGGTATTAGGCAGGTCGGGCATATGGCAGGGCATGCGGCAGGTCAGGGGCATAGGGCATATGGCAGGGCAGGGCATACTTGCAGGGTATTATGGCACGGCAGGGCCTACAACAGGACATGGCATAAGGGCATACAGCAGGGGCATACGAAGGCAAGGCGGGCTTAGGCTGGGCATACGGCAGGGTATATGGCAGGACAGGGCTTCAACAGGGCATACAGCAGGGCATAGGCAGACTACATATGGCCATATGGCAGGGCGGGTCAAACGGCATGGCATATTGGTAGAGCAGAGCAGGCATATGGTTGGGATGGGCATATGGATCGGGTAGGGTAGGGCATATTGGTATGGATAGAGCAGGGCATATGGGTTGGGCTGGGCATGTGGATCGGGATTAGGGTAGGGCATATGGGTAGGGCAGGGCAAGGCATACATGCATTATGGTAGGATGGGATGGTAATTTAGGTTAGGGTGGGGTGGGGGGTGGATTTATCCCTTCTTTCTTGAGAAGTAAGTAATATCTATAATGCACATATGCATAAACCACCCTTCCTCTTACCACATGATACTTAACCCATACTACACCCCCCCCACTATAATGTATATCACTTCAGCTAAACCCAATACATCGTATCCCCTATACTACTTCAAACAATATCCTCCATACAATCATTTGAATTGTACCCCATGCTTACTTATGCTATACCTGAAATTCAGTGGGAGATGATTGGGAGAACTCACTTTCCACTGCTGTACAGCAGTGCGATGCTCTTGTTGCAGTCATATCCAAAACCTATGGAGACTCAGGTTGGTGCCATGTCTTGGGAAATTTGAGCTTGTGTTTGTGATTAGGCTGTAGTATTTGATACATTTGTCTTGTGTGGGTGGGGGGTAAGGGTGGAAGTTGAGTGGTGAGTTGGTTGGGTTGGGTTGGGGTGGGTGGATGGGAGTTGATATGGTTGTATGGGTGTGCTGTATTTGAGGTTTGTGTGGATTTTGTTTGGGATGTGTATGAGTATCAGTGGGTTGGATGGGAGTGTGGTTGTGCGGTTGGGAGGTGGCTTGGAGTGGGTATGGGG
This sequence comes from Chlamydomonas sp. ICE-L, assembly GCA_013435795.1. Classification (NCBI taxonomy): domain Eukaryota; kingdom Viridiplantae; phylum Chlorophyta; class Chlorophyceae; order Chlamydomonadales; family Chlamydomonadaceae; genus Chlamydomonas; species Chlamydomonas sp. ICE-L. The sequence continues at coordinate 144,236,781 of JACBWV010000610.1, forward strand.
ATGTAGTTTGGCATGGGAGTGGTTTGAGTAGGTTGACTTTGTGGTGTGTGGGTTGAGTAGGTTGAGTTTGTGGTGTGTGGGTTGAGTAGGTGGGGGTCGAGTTGTGTTTTACATGTTAGGTGGGTGGATGGGGTTGACACATTATGTGGTAGGGGAGTCGGGGCACATGTTTTATAAACTTGTGCCAACATGGTGAGTATGACCAATGAAGACAGGGTCCTGGAAGTACGGGCCCTGCAACTCTGGAACTCAACTTCCATTCCAACTAATCTACTTGCTCTACCACCACCTGTGGTTATTATTGTGCACAACTGACCACTTTGACCCAACCTAACATCTCTACCCAGCTGACCAACTTACTCACTCAATCCAACCTAGAATGTCTAATCACTGGCTTTGGTTATAATTGTGGAACTGACTGCCATGATATTTACCACTCTACCCATCTGACCAACTTACACACTCGATCCACCCTGCAATTTTCCCAGTCTGGTGCAAAAGTGAGGTGAAGATGGCGATGGGGATGAAAAAGTTGATCATCCCACTCTGGCATTCCGGACCATATCCCCCTACCTCCATGGCACTCTCACTCGCCAGGTGCGATTTTTGATAGATAAGAACATTGAAGGTAAACAAAATCCAGGCTGAAAACCATATGCAACTAATTTATCATTACTTCATCTAATGTCCCCCTACAATGCAGTACATTAATCTGCAGTAGCTTAAGTGATCCAACACTATTCGTCAACTGACGACTTCCAACTTCATTATATATCTTCCATTTTTGAGTATAATTCGAATGGCTTATTGTACCTGGATACCCTCCTTCTAGTCTATATCTCTGGCATAAGTACCTTTGATTAT
>JACBWV010000610.1:144867644-144977644 GCA_013435795.1 Chlamydomonas sp. ICE-L
CAAGGCCCTACCTGTGAAGCCTGATGCTTCATTAATATGCATGACCCTCTCCGCCACCGCCTTTACTTTGTTGGCCCCGCCTTAGCACACCCCACCTCCCATGCCTCACCCACCCTGCAACAGTGCCAAGCCTAAGCATATTCCACCTGCCCTGCCAAAGACTACCTGTAAACTGCAAGGCGTGATGCTTCATTGATATGCATGGCACTTTCCGCCACCGGCAGTACCGAAATAGCCCGAAATAGCATGGAATAGCCCGAAAAAGACGGAAATAGCCCAAAATGGGTTTGTCCCGCCTTAGCACCACCCACTTCCCATGCCACATCTCACCTCCTATGCCCGCACATCTCACCCCCCATGCCACACACCACCTGCAAGAGTGCCAAGCCTAAGCATATTCCACCTTCCCTTCCAAGGCCTACCTTACATTACATTACATGTTAAAGTCTACTTGACACCGCGAGGGTGTAAGAGACTCTGTGCTTCAAACAAAAAGCACCCACAAAGCAAAAAAAAACATTACATCAGGGGTGTGTCGAGGACAAACAAACCGAACTCCCAACCACCTGTAAAGCGAGAGCTTTCATTAATATGCATGGCACTTTCCGCCCCCGGGTATACCAACATAGCCCAAACTAGCATGGAATAGGCCAAAATAACCAGAAATATTCCGAAATAACCTGAAATAACACGAAACCCACAACATGCCAAGGCCTACCTGTGAAGCGTGATGCTTCATTAATATGCATGGCACTGTCCGCCACAGGCTATACTGGGTTATCACAAGAAATACTGGGCTATCACAAGAAATCACAAGAAATCACAAGAAATAAGAAGAAATAAGAAGAAATAAGAAGAAATAACAAGAAATAACAAGAAATAACAAGAAATCACAACAACCCGAAATAGCCCAAAATAACCAAAAATAGCCCAAAATAACCTGAAATAACCCAAAATTCACCACATGCCAAGGCCTACCAGTGAAGCGTGATGCTTCATTAATATGCATGGCGCTGTCCGCCACAGGCTATACTGGGCCCAAATTAGCATGGAATAACCCATAATAGCCAGAAATATACAAAAATAGCCAGAAATAACCCAAAAGAACCAGAAATAGCCCAAATAGCCTAAAATAACCTGAAATTACTCTGAAACCCACCACATGCCATGGCCTACCTGAGAAGCGTGATGCTTAATCGATATGCATGGCGCTTTCCACCACCGGTTATACCGAACCACCCCGAATTAGCATGGAATAGCCCAAAATAACCCAGAAATATAAAAAAATAACCAGAAATAACCAGAAATAACCAGCCCAAAACAGCCAAAAATAATCCGGAACAAAATGCATGGCACTTTCCGCCATCGGCTTCACCGAAAGATACCGAAATAACCTGAAATAGCCCCAAATAACCCGAAACAGCCCAAAATAACCCGAAATAACCCCAAATCTCCCACATGCCAAGGCCTACCTGAGAAGCGTGATGCTTCATTAATATGCATGGCGCTGTCCGCTACCGGCTTTACCGAAAAATACCGAAATAACCTGAAATAGCCCCAAATAACCCGAAATAGCAAAACATAACCTGAAATAACCCAAAAATCACCCACATGCCAAGGCCTACCAGAGAAGCGTGATGCTTCATTAATATGCATGGCGCTGTCCGCCACCGGCTTGACTGGGTTGGGGACAGGGTCGTAGTTCAGAGCCATCTGGTGCCCTTTTCTTTCGGCGAGACGCTGCTTTGCCAAAAGGTCTTTGTCCCTCGTTGCCGTGCGCTGCTCTCGGGCCCTTGGCTCTGGGGGGAAATGTGGTGTGGGTGTGAGTGTGTCGCATGTGGGTGTGAGTGTGTTGCATGTGGGTGTGAGTGTGTTGCATGTGGGTGTGAGTGTGTTGCAGGTGGGTGGTAAGCTGCTTAATTTTGGTCTTGGTGTTGCTATTGGTACTAGGTTGCCGTGCACTGCTCTTGGGCCCTTGGCTCTGGGGGGAAAAGTGGTGTGGGTGTGTTGCATTTGAATCAAGTGGAGGCAAGTGTCGTGTGTCGCACGTGGGTGTGGGTGTGGGTGTGGGTGTGGGTGCAGGTGTGGGTGCAGGTGTGGGTGTGGGTGTGGGTGTGGGTGTGGGTGTGGGTGTGGGTGTGGGTGTCGCATGTGGGCGTGGGTGCGGGTGTGTTGCATTGGAAGCAAGTGGAGGCAAGTGTGAGTGTGTTGCATGTGGGTGGTTAGCTACTTGGTCTTGGTGTTGCTATTGGTACTAGGTTGCCGTGCTCTGCTCTCGCGCCCTTGGCTCTGGAAGCAAGTGTGGTGTGGGTGTGTTGCATTGGAGACAAGTGGACTCAAGTGGGTGGTGAGCTGCTTGGTTTTGGTGTTGGTATCGGTATTGGTTGCCGTGCGCTGCTCTCCGGCCCATGGCTCTGGAAGCAAGTGTGGTGTGGTTGCGTTGCATTGGAGACAAGTGGAGACAAGTGGGGCAAGTGGGGGCAAGTGGGGGCAAGTGGGGGCAAGTGGAGGCAAGTGGGGGCAAGTGGGGAACAGTGGAGGCAAGTGGGGGCAAGTGGGGGCAAGTGGGGGCAAGTGGGGGCAAGTGGGGGCAAGTGGAGGCAAGTGGGGGCAAGTGGGGGCAAGTGGGGGCAAGTGGGGGCAAGTGGAGGCAAGTGGGGGCAAGTGGGGGCAAGTGGGGGCAAGTGGGGGGGCAAGTGGAGGCAAGTGGGGGCAAGTGGGGGGCATGTGGGAGGCAAGTGGAGGGCACGTGGGGGCAAGTGGGGCAAGTGGGGGAGGGGGCCAAAGTGGAGGCAAGTGGGGCAAGTGGGGGCAAAGTGGGGGCAAGTGGGGCAAAGTGGGGGCACAATTGGGGGACAAGTGGGGCAAGTGGGGGCAAGTGGGGGCCCACGTGGCGGCAAGTGGGGGAAGTGGAGGGCAAGTGGGGGCCAAGTGGGGGGCAAGTGGGGGCAAGTGGACGGCAAGTGGGTGGAAAGTGGGGGGCAAGTGAGGGCAAAGTGGGGGGCAACAAGTGGAGGCATATTGGGGGCAAGGCAAGTGGGGGCAAGTGGGGCAAGGGGAGGGGGCCCACCAATTGGGGCAAGTGGGGGCAAGCGGGGGCAAGGGGGGCCAAGTGGGGCAAGTGGGGCAGTGGGGGCACTGGGGGACGTGGAGGCAAGGGGGGCAAGTGGAGGCAAGTGGGGGCAAGTGGGGGCAAGTGGGGGCAAGTGGAGGCAAGTGGGGGCAAGTGGAGGCAAGTGGGGGCACGTGGGGCAAGGGGGCAAGTGGAGGCAAGTGGGGGCAAGTGGGGGCAAGTGGGGGCAAGTGGAGGAAGTCTGGGGGGCAAAGTGGGGGCAAGTGGAGGCAAGTTTTGGGGGCAAGTGGGTGGGCAAGTGGGGGCACAAGTGGAGGCCAAAAGTGGGGGCAAGTGAGGGGCAAGTGGAGGCAAGTGGAGGCAAGCGGGGGGCACGTGGGGGCACGGTGGGGGCAAGTGGAGGCAAGTGGTGGGCAAGGGGGGGCAAGCTGGGGGCAAAGTGGGGGCAAGGGGGGGCAAGGTGGGGGTGTGCTGTATGGGGTGACGGTGTTGTTACATGTGGTGATTGGGCTGTGATGGTGATGGTGATGGTGATGGTGATGTCGATGGTGATGGTGATGGTGATGGTGATGGTGATGGTGAGGGTGATGTGATGGGGCTGGTGATGGTGATGAGTGATGGTGATGGTGATGGTGATGGTGATGGTGATGGTGATGGTGATGGTGATGGTGATGGTGATGGTGATGGGGATGGGGATGGGGATGGGGATGGGGATGATGATGATGATGATGATGATGATGATGATGATGATGATGATGATGATGATGATGATGATGATGATGATGATGATGATGATGATGATGATGATGATGGCTAATTGAGGACTTATTTTATTGGCACCCTACTGGACTCCAAAGGTGCCCGCAGCCTGACGGAGTTATGGGGGACTAATGAACAGTGCGAAACATTTATAAGTCAACCTGTGTGGTGAAAGTATTGGACAGGAAGACCTACCAAAAAATATGCACAATGACGGAGAAGAGCCAATGAACAAAACGACTATAGCAAAAAAAAAACAGAGCAAAAAAAAAAAAAATAACGTAGAGAAAATAATAATGCTCTCACGTTCTCACAACACACTCACAACACACACAATCACAGTGGGCCCTCCGACAACACCGGACCTCACCTCTCACCAACACACACATGAGTGCATGATAGTATCAGCACCCACCCCCCACCCACCCCCCCCTCCCACCCCACCGTAACACACACCACACCGAACTCCTCACACACAAACACAGGTGCGACAAACCACTCCACAACACACCCTCACACACACACGATCCTCACTCACACAGCACCCACACACCAACACTCTCACACACCCCCCCACACTCTCACGCCCCACACACACCCACACACCCCACACACTCACACACAACACACACACACACCCCTCTCTCCACCCACAACCCAACTACACCCCTCACACCCACCCACACACCCTTCTCACATCACACACATCACACACACCAGCTCCACACACAGACTTCATCACCACCCCCCTCACACATCCGTTCCCACCCACCCACACACTACACACCCACACAAAAGTGATTTTACACAACCGACCAACACAAACACCACAACCCTGCCCAACACACTTCACTCTCTACACCCACAAACGGGACATGCGTTTCCACCCCCCCCACCCCACGCCCACAAACCCTCTCCAACCCAGACGAGCCGACCCGACCGCCTCTCCCACCCCCACCTCACCCACTCCCACTCACTCACCACACGCCCCACTCCCAACATACCCCAGCCCCCCGCCATCCCTCTCCCACCCCCCGACTCACCCCCACCAGTCCCCACCCCAACCGCACCCCCTCAACACACCACCCTACCACCCCTCCCCCACCCACCACCTCCCCCCCCCCCCCCCCCTCTCCCCCCCCGGACTCCCCGGGACACCCGCTAGGCATGGAGCACCCACACTCCCCCCCACCCCCACTGCCCCCCCCCCCGCGCCCCTCCTCCCCACCCCCCACCCCCTCTTAACTGCCCACACCCCCACCTCCCCCCCACCCCGCCCCTCTCCGCCCGCTCCCTCACTCTCCTCCGGGAACATGCACACAACACTCTAGCACACACACTCTCACACCCCACTCCTGTCAAGCACCTCCACATCAACTCACACACACACCACCTCTCACCACGACACACACTCAAACACACACACTCCACATTCGCACCCTGCACTAAGCCCTCACTCTCATCACGCCACAATCTCACACACCACTCTCTCAAGCAAGGCGGCCACAGACCAACACCACCCTCTCCCCACCCCCATCCTTGTCTCTCCCACCCACAACTCTCACACATAATCAACCACTCACCGCCACAACCACTCTCCACACACCTCACCCCTCTCACCTCATACACTCTCCACACACACAACCCTGCACCCCCACTCATCACACACCCTCACCCTCACCCGGGACACAAGCGCAAACACCCACACTCTCCCTCCGTCCAACTCTCACCCGACCCCACCCCGCCCCCCCCCACACACCGCCTCTCTTCACCCCCCGAGGCGCCTCTCCACGCCCCCCCCTCTCTCCCCCCCCCCCCCACAGCCCCTCTCCCTCCACCCCCCGAGCACCCCCCACACCCTCACACCCCCGACCCTCTAACCCCACACTCTCCCCCCCTACCACCCACTCCCCCCCCTCCCACTCACCCCCCCCGCTCCCACCCTACCCAAACCGACCCCCTCTTTCCCACAGCCCTCACGCCTCGGGCCCTCTCCCGGCCGCCACCCCCCCCCCCCCCCCCCCCCCAACACTCTCCCCCCCAGCCCACCTCTCCCCGCGCAGGCAGTGCTCTTCCCCCCAGCCCACTGCTCGCCCCCCCACCGACCTCTCCCCCACCCACTACCCCCACACCATCTCTCATCCTCCCCCAACTTCTCCCACCAACCCCCCTCCCCCCCGCCTCTCACACACACCCAGGACTGAGGTAGAAAGGAGCAACCAGCAGGAGTGACCATTTGTAAACATGATGCAGATGACCCTACCACGCATGCTTTTATGCGTTGTCCATGTGCTCTATTCTACACCCGCAGACATATGCTCCATTCATGGTATGGCGAAACATTATGCAGAGGACCCTACCAAGCATTACTGGAGGAGGTGGAGGAAGCTAGGAGGAAGGTGGAGGAAGCTAGGAGGCATTTAGAGGACGCTGTTATGGTGACCATTCTGCAAGACGACCCTCCCACACGCATTGTTACATTGTCAGGGTACGCAGGGGTCTAGAGTTATCCTTCCAGTTTCAGAGTCTCTTTAAGTCTTATTGTCTACCACTGTTCTGTAACACGTGCAGTGGTGTGTGTAGAGAGTTGTTTGGTGGGGAGAGTGTGTGTGTGTTGTGTGTGTGTGTGTGTGTGTGTGTTTGTTTGGTGTGTGTGTGTGTGTGTGTGTGGTGTGTGTGCGTAGGTGTGTGTTGTGTGTGGAGGTGGTGGTGGTGTGGTGGTGGTGGTGGTGGTGGGGGGGGGGGGTGGGGGGGGGGTGGGGGGCAGGGATTACGCCTCTTAGCCTTGTTGGCGAGAATCCCACAACAGTCCTTGCGACTTCCACAAAAAGAGTCCAAACTCCACTTGTACCCCACGTATGGTTTAATTGTCAGGGTACGTGGTCTATCACGCTTTCCTTTTTCAACCCGTAGCACCCTGTAGCAACTTCTAGGCAGCTCCCTTTTATGATCACCCCGTAGCAACTTCTTGGCAGCTCTCTGTTTGAGCACCCCGTAGCACCCTGTAGCAACTTCTAGAAACACTCCCTTTTGTGAGCTCACCCTGGCACTGCGACCACCCGTACACCTTCTAGGCGCTCCCTGTTTTGAGCCCCCCGTACAACAACCCCTTGTAATTCTAGAAACGCTTACTAATTGAGCACCCCGTAGCAACTTCTAGGCAGCTCCCTTTCCCTGTCCGCGGGCCAAACCTGAAGCTAGCTAATGTGCCTGAAAGCTGAAATATAAGGCACTCAAGCTCAGGTGAAAGCTCTGGGGTTTCGCCATGGGATGGTTAATGGCGCTGACTTACTATGCCATGTTAGAACCCTGAAATGAAACACTCAAAAATAAGTATCGTCAACTCAACTCCTGTGGGGCGTGGTATTAAAAGAGGGAGCCCCGTCTACTGAGGTAGGGTAACTGTGAATCTATAAGTGGATTTCCCAGGGATGGTTAATGCAGCTGACTGTAATATGCCATGTGTAGCCCAGAAAAGAAACACTCAAAAATAATGATAACTCCTGGTGGGGCGTGGTATTAAGGGAGCCCCGTCTTACGGAGGTAGGTAACGGGCTGCTACTTTACCTGGACAAAGCTACCATGGCGGTTGGCAGCGACCACGAACACTAAAGCCCACCCGTGGGGATTCTAGCCCGGCACCTTCTTCATTCAAGGAACTCTGCCATTGAGCCATTCGTCGAAACGGGGATGTAAAAGAAAAGAAATGCTAGTCTATCAGCCTGTAGGCTGCTTGCCTTCTCCAAGCAGAGTAAATGTTGGTACCAAAAACACCACTACACCACACTCCTACGTGCAGAATACAGTCATACGGGTGTGGCCAGTTTTAAGACAAATCCAGGTCATTCGTCTATGCTGACCCCCCCACCAAAAGTTTAACAGTCAGGGTATGTGGTCTATCAGCCTCCAGACTGCTCCCTGTCTGTGGACAAAGCAAGCGAGGGTAACAAAAACACTACTACACCACACTCCTAGGTGCAGAATACTGTCTTATGGGTGCGGACAGTGTTTAGACAAGTCCACGTCTTCCGTGCATGCCAACCCTCCCACCAACAGTTTCATTGTCAGGGTATGTGGTCTATCAGCCTCCAGACTGCTCCCTGTGTGTGGACAAAGCAAGCAAGGGTAACAAAAACACTACTACACCACACTCCTACGTGCAGAATACAGTCATACAGTTGTGGACGGTTTCAAGACATGTCCACGTCTTCCATGCATGCCGCCCCTCCCACCAACAGTTTTATTGTCAGGGAACGTGGTCTATCAGCCTTCAGACTGCTCAACGTCTGCGGACAAAGCAAACGTGGGTAGCAGTACACGACAGCACTACACTGGCAAAGGGACCTGCAAGGGTAGAGTCCGTACCTGCGGGAGAGTTTTTTAGCCATAATGACCATATTAACCCTTCCGGGCTCTCCCACAGTACAGAATGAAGCACATAGGCAAGAATAGTTTCAAGACACGTCCAGTTCTTAGCTAGGTCCATGCTGACCCACACACACACATATGTTCCTCGCACACTCACCTATGTTCCTCTCACGCACACACACACATGCACATATGTTCCTCACACACATACACACAAACACACTCACTCACTCACTCACTCACACCCTCTAGCTCACACACACACACTCTCACACACTCACACGCCCTCCCCCCCCCCTCCACAACCACCCCCACATATACACAACAACTCGCACAACTTCACACACACTCACACATACTCACACACTCTCTCATCCCCCCCCCCCCCCCACACACACCACACACACACACACACACACACACACACACACTCAAACAAACAAACCCGCTCTCACACACACACCTATGTTCCTCACACACACACACACTCACACACACTCATGCACATACACACACCCTCTCACACACACACACACAAAATCACACTAATACCCAGTAGCACACACAATCGCACGCTCTCACATACACCCTCAAACATACACACACTCACACACATGCACATATGCTCCTCACACAAACACACACTCCCACACACTCACACGCACACTCTCACACACACACGCATGCACACACACACACACACACACACACACACACGCACGCACACACTCTCACCTATGTTTCTGAAGCCAGTAGAGGATGACTCCGCCATGGCTGCTGATACAGGAGGGGGTTGAGATGCGCGCGGAACAAGCAGGTAGAGGTTGCAGGCGTTTCCTCCGCAGGTGTGGAATTATAGGGACGGTTAAACGGTGGGTGGGGGTGGGGGGGAGGGGGGGTCCACCCTCGAAAGGGCCGCGGGGTTCGCAAAGCGAAGGGCTTGTCGACACGAGAGGGCGCTGCAAGGAATTGATGAGATCAAGGAATCGATGAGAGCAGCAGTTGAAGATAAGCGTTTAGAGCAAAGACACGAACGCACTGGGAATCTTGGGGAACTAGGCTATTGAAGTTTGGGAGAGATTTGGGTCGTGGGCACGGCAGTACAAGCAACGGTTTCGAAGCCTAGTTAGGCTGTTGAAGTTCTGGAGGTTTGGTAGTGGCACGGCAGTACAAGCAATGGTTTCGAAGTCTAGTTAAGCTGTCAAAACAGATCAGAATGCGAGTTTTAACTTCATTACTCCAGAGTGCTGTGAAGTAGTCTAGTAGTGTTTATGATTTTTCTAGTACCCGTGTTTACTCCGCCTACAGGTATAGATCGTGAGCAGCCTGGATTATACCGTAATATTCCGTATGCGCCTTAAGTATTGGCAAACGATTTGGCAAACGACCCTTTGCCAAACCGGATTAGGGATACAGCTTGAGACCACTCCAAGTAGTTGGCCTTTGCCAAGTTACTGTTACCATTTTACTCAGTCTGCTACGCCCTAGCAAGCTAAATGTTCCTGATTTGAATTGCTACATGGTTTTATTTTCAGCAAGCTTGGGCCGACTACTTTGTAAACATGTACTTGACCTTGAACTTGGTTACATGGCTCCAGCCAGCCATATACCGGTCTGGCTACAAAGCCCTAGCAATTTTTATGCTCCTGCTTTGAATTGTTACATGGTTTTACAGCAAGCTTGGGCAGACTACTTGGTGAACATGTATCAAGGAAATGTAACAAAAACATAAAACCCTTTGCCAACTGGATTTCAAGTCTGAGCTTGAGATAGTCAAAGCCATAGACCCCTTTGCCAAGTTAGTTTTGCCATGCTTTTCTGAAACCCACCTGTAGGGGGGGGGTGACATTTGCCAATTCTTAAGGCGCATACAGTACCTCAAGCCGTAATATACCTCGTTTTGTTTACGAGGTATATTACCTCGGAAGTCGTAACCAAAACAAAACATACTAGATGCCCCATCGGTCCGTGGCATCTGTTGGTGTACGTAGGGGTCTCGGAGCCCCCATCCAGGTTTGTTATGCATAGCTTTTTCTGTTCAGCTACGAGCAGTAGCTTTTAGACAGCTGTCCACGAGCGCATGTGCGGGGCTGGGGCAAACCTTGCTGGCGCTTGAAAAGTATTTACACTTTTATCCAAAATATCGTGATTGCCACAAAAATGTATATGTAGATTTTATTTAAGTTTGAGGGGTATGTTCCCAAGACCCCCATCTGCCCACCAAGTGAGAACGTGATCCACCAAGTGTGTACGTGATCCACCCTCCGGTAGCTAACCAAGTGTGTAGTGCTGTGTCCTGTTTACGCGATTTACCAAGTGTGTACGTGATACACCCTCCAGTAGCCAACCAAGTGTGTAGTGCTGTGTACTGTGTACTGTGTACGCGATCCACCAAGTGCGTACGTGATATACCCTCCAGTAGCCAACCAAGTGTGTAGTGCTGTGTACTGTGTACGTGATCCACCCTCCAGTAGCCAACCAAGCGTGTAGTGCTGTGCTGTGTACTGTGTTCGTGATCCACCCTCCAGTAGCCAACCAAGTGTGTCGTGCTATGTACTGTGTACGTGATCCACCATCCAGTAGCCAACCAAGTGTGTAGTGCTTCGTACTGTGTACGTGATCCACCCTCCAGTAGCCATATGGCTGGGGTATATTTTCTTACAAATTATGGTGACTAAAGCTAGCTCCGGCTTACGCTGTGGTGTCCTTAACATCACGTCATGTGAGTGACTGTGTTACACGGATGTAACAATTTCAATTTTTAATTTCTAACAAATTGAAGGCGTTCACAGACCTCTACACAGGTGTAACAATCCAAAGCCCAGCATGTCCAACATGTCTACACAAGATTAACAACAGCTACACAAGGGTAACCAGGCTGGCCGACCTTGTCTAAGGCCAGTTGGCTTGGGGTGGGTATTCCAACATGTCTACACAAGGGCAACAAGGCTGGCCGCACTGATCTAAGGCCAGTTGGCTTGGGGTGGGTATTCCAACATGTCTACTCAAGGGTAACCAGGCTGGCCGTACTGATCTAAGACCAGTTGGCTTGGGGTGGGTTTGCCAACATGTCTACACAAGGGCAACCAGGCTGATCCCCCTGATCTAAGGCCAGTTGGCTTGGGGTGGGTTTGCCAACATGTCTACACAAGAGTAACCAGGCTGGCCGCACTGATCTAAGGCCAGTTGGCTTGGGGTGGGTATTCCAACATGTCTTCACAAGGGTAACCAGGTTGGCCGCACTGATCTAAGGCCAGTTGGCTTGGGGGGGGTTTGCCAACATGTCTACACAAGGGTACAATATTGATATTCTCACCCACCTGTTTGATTCTCTTGTACAACCTATCCTGAATTTTGGCTGTGAGGTGTGGGCTCCTTCTATTCTGAACAACACACTTATCTCAAATGACCATGCTTGTGAGAAATGGCATAGAGGTATACTTAAACAAATGTTGGGTGTTTGCCAATGTACTACATCTAATATTATCATGGAAGAGCTGGGTAGAACCCCGTTGTGTTTTGCTTGGCTTAAACAAGCTTTGCGCTTCTGGAACAAGACCATACATAAAGAACCTGAGGATCTCATTAGAATGGCTCTTGAGGAATCTTTTGACTCCAACACTGGCTGGGTTCATGACTTGCGTTGTGCTCTCCACAAGCTAGGATCCAGTAAAAACATCAACATTTTGGAGGCTGTCGATGTCAAAGGTATTATGTCTGAAGTTTTTGAGTCATGGAGGTTTAAGTACCCAAGTGACACCAATGCAGTTAGAGACATCCCTGATGAGAGAAGGGTTGGCTTTAAACGCCTCCGATACCAAAAATGGTTCGCAGCCAACAGCAATGATGAGAATGGCTTGATTCCCTTTACATCCGCCTTACATAAGCAGGATCAGATTCGTTCTATAGCACAGTTTAGAATGGGTTCCCATTGGCTGAACACAGAAAGAATGAGGGTGGTGGATAGAGCACACATCCCTCGCTCAATGAGACACTGTCAAATGTGTGGGTTCCAAAAACCTGAGGATGAAATGCATATGTTTGAGTGCCCTTTTTATAATGATATTCGCCTCCGCTACCAGAAGCTGTTTACAGATATTTATAGGCATGTCCATGAGGATACCAACTTAACCGTATGGAATGTGGAATTCTGCGATTCCACATTCAGAACCTTTATGAATGGAAATGGCACTAAGTCTTTTGGAGCAACCTAGCCGACTATCTTTCTACTTGTAGAAGAGCAAGACAGGAAGCCCTGGACTGCTTAGTGGCACCGTAATTTATCATCCCTTTTTTTCTTCTTCTTGTGACTTCTCATTTGTTAGCTTCTTACCTCCGCCACTGTAAGTGGTTGAGATCTGGGTCCGGCTCTAAGGGGTTTAATACCTACGCCACCAAAACGGTGGTTGGGAGTTTGGTTTGTTTGTCCTCGACACACCCCTGATGTAATGGGGTTTTTTGCTTTGTGGGTGCTTTTTCTTTTTGTTTAAAGCACAGAGTCTCATACACCCTCGCGGTGTCAAGTAGACTTTAACATGTAATGTAATGTAATGTAATGTAATGTAATGTAATGTAAGGGTAACCAGGCTGATCGCCCTGATCTAAGGCCAGTTGGCTTGGGGTGGGTATTACATTAGCCCTCTACACAAGGGTAACCAGGCTGGCCGCACTGATCTAAGGCCAGTTGGCTTGGAGTAGGTATTCGAACAGCCCTCTACACAAGGGTAACCAGGCTGGCCGCACTGATCTAAGGCCAGTTAGCCTGGGGTGGGTATTCAAACAGCCCTATACACAAGGGTAACCAGGCTGACCGCCCTGATCTAAGGCCAGTTGGCTTGGGGTGGGTTTGCCAACATGTCTGCACAAGGGTAACCAGGCTGATTGCCCTGATCTAAGGCCAGTTGGCTTGAGTTGGGGTGGGTATTCCATCAGCCCTCTACACAAGGGTAACCAGGCTGGCCGCACTGATCTAAGGCCAGTTGGCTTGGGGTGGTTATTCAAACGTCCCTCAACACAAGGATTACAATACAATGCCTAACAACCTGTACAAGACTTTGAACTGTCGTATTCGCTTAGTTTGCTCCCTGCTTTCCATGGGTATTGCATGAAGGGACATGGAATTGAAAGACGGTGAGCAGCCCAGAGTTGGCTAAAAAAACTATCGCTCACTCCTATCGCTGTCTCCACCTTTCACTCCACATCCTCCTGAATTGCATGGACAGCCTATCCCAAGAAGAACAGAATGAGTCTAGGGCTGGCCAAGTGTCTAGAAAGACTGATTGTCTACGAACATGGCTGCCAGCATCCACTCAAGCTGAAGGCAGGAAGTGCATATGACCAGGCATACATTTTGTTTGAAGGTGTGGTAACGCCTGGTGGGGCGTGGTGTTAAGGAAGCCCGTCGTACGCGGGTGGGGAGCGGTCTCCTACCTCAACTGGACAAGCTACCATCGCGGTTGACGACAAACTGCAACGCCAAGAGCGACCAAAGGGGGGGGGATGCCTGACAACAATAACAGAAAAAGCATGTAACAATCCAATCCAATGCCCGACAACAATAACAGAAAAAGCATGTAACAATCCAATCCAATGCCCGACAACAATAACAGAAAAAGCATGTGGTGCCCATTTTTGTTGTTTTTGTTTTGAAAGGACTTCCACCCAGGAGGTGGGTCCACTCAAGCTGAAGGCAGGAAGTGCATATGACCAGACGTGCATTTTTTTGTTCAAGTTGTGAAAGGACTTTCACCCCAGGAGGTGGGTCTCCCGACGCAAACCGGCGACACCGAGGATCCAGTTCGAATGGCGTTGCCACTCCTACAACGGACATATGACCAGATATGCCCACTCCTATCAATCTCTCCACCTGCCCATCCACATCCACCTGAACTGCATGGGCAGCCTATCCCAAGCAGAACCGAATGAGTCTAGGGCTGGCCGAGTGTCTAGGAACATGGCGGCCAGTATCCACTCAGGCTGAAGGCAGGAAGTGCACATGACCAGGTGTGCCCACTCCTATCACTCTCTCCACCTGCCACTCCACATCCATCTGCATTGCATGGATATCCTATCCCAAGCAGAACCGAATGAGTCTAGGGCTGGCCGGGTGTCGAGGAACATGGCAGCAGGCACCCCAGGCTGAGGGGCACCCTGGTAGAAGTCTATAACATAGCGTACTTCAGTACCGCATCGATCCACAATCCAGTCGTGGCGGTCGAAGGGAAGAGAGAAACCCTGCAAAACAGGAATGGGGTGTTTTCTGGTGTGGTGTGGTGGTTATTGGTGTGGTGTGGTGGTTATTGATGTGGTGGTTTATGGTGTGGTGTGTGGTGGTTTGAGGTATGGTGTGGTGGTTAATGGTGTGGTGTGTGGTGGTTTGTGGTGTGGTGTGTGGTGGTGTGGTGTGTGGTGGTTAGTGGTGTGGTGTGTGGTGCGACACGCTGCAACACAAGAGAGGGACTAGAGTACGACAATTAGTAAATCAATCTGAATAGTACTTGATCTTTTTTCGATGCCCGATAGGCACTGTTCCTTTGTGGGGCAATGCATAGCAGCTTCCAGTCAGCTCCCTTTCCCTGTTCTTTGGCCTAACCCAAAGCTAACTAGTGCGTGTCTGAATGCTGGCATGGTAGACATTTCTAGGCAGCTGAAAGCTTTGGGACTCGCACAGTGGCTGGCTAATGGAGCTATCCAGAAGTGGCAATGCGTAGCCCAACAAGTTGTAGAATTGTTACAATGAGAGGAGGAAGGAAGCAACAATGAAAATAAACAGAAGGTACATGGCAATACATCGGCGAGCTGCCCGATGGAGCAGTGGGGTCGGGGATTACTGGGTACCTTGAGGGGAGCAGGGGTAGAACATAGCAGTATGACGGTTCAACTACCCCTTGACCGGGTAGGTGAGCCGAGGTCTGCTAGGTACTACTAGGTATCTAGAGGAAAATCGGCGGGCTGCCCGACTGCGTAGCCCAACAAGTACTATGCAGCGTCGCAAGCGACCCTACAAATTGGCGGAGAGTGTTTGCGACAGAGCGACAGGAGGAAACAGAGGCGAGTTGGTTTCGAGACCGTTGGCTGACGTGTCAGGCTTCGTCTCGGTAAAACGGTCGGTCGGTTGCGGTTGGTTGGTCGGTCGGTCGGACGGACAAAAGGGTAACCCTGGGGGCTCCCTCCCCCTTAAAGAGGGGGCTCCGCCGATAATGAAACAGTGCCAACACACCACTATCCCCTGATATACCACTATCCTCCAATACACCAGTATCCCCCGACTCAGCACTGAATGCACCCTGGCACTTCCTGAACTGAAAATCAATCCCTGACTACCGTGTACTATTGTAAACCGTGAACTACCGTAAAATACATTATTATCCATCGGATCCACAATGTAACCCACCAAGAATACCATCAGATCCACAATGTAACCCACCAAGAAAACCATCAGATCCACAATGTAACCCACCAAGAATACCATCAGATCCACAATGTAACCCACCAAGAAATCCATCAGATCCACAATGTGACCCACCAAGAAAACCATCAGATCCACAATGTAACCCACCAAGAATACCATCCGATCCACAATGTAACCCACCAAGAATACCATCAGATCCACAATGTAACCCACCAAGAATACCATCAGATCCACAATGTAACCGACCAAGAAAACCATCAGATCCACAATGTAACCCACCAAGAATACCATCAGATCCACGAAGTAACCCACCAAGAAAACCATCAGATCCACAATGTAGCCCACCAAGAAAACCATCAGATCCACAAAGTAACCCACCAAGAAAACCATCAGATCCACGAAGTAACCGACCAAGAATACCATCAGATCCACAATGTAACCCACCAAGAAAACCATCAGATCCACAATGTAACCCACCAAGAAAACCACCAGATCCACAATGTAACCCACCAAGAAAACCATCAGATCCGCAATGTAACCCACCAAGAAAACCATCAGATCCACAATGTAACCCACCAAGAAAACCATCAGATCCACAATGTAACCCGCCAAGAAAACCATCAGATCCACAATGTAAACCACAAAGAAATTCAACAGACAGGCTTTGGGGTGTAGTCACTGTCCCTGGAGGAGGCCTAAACACCCACACCACACACACACATACACACCCCAACCCACCAAGAAATTCAGCAAACGGGCTTTGGGGGTGAAGTCACTTGGGCGCCCCATAAACTTTTTCAGCTTTGGCTCGGCACAGTCGCACGCATGCATGCGCTCATACACCATCACCTCCTGCCAAGCACGCTCGTTCACTGTGTTGTGAATGGCAACCACGGCTGTCATATCCTCCGCACTTGGGTCCCAACCCTGCACAGTTGTTGGTGATAGGTGAGGTTGGTGTGGGGGGCTGGGGTTGGGGTCAGTGTGGGTGGGGTGGGTGGGTGGGGGTTGGGGGCTAGGGGGGCAGGGGGGGTTGGGGGGGGGAAGACAGGTGGGAGGACGGTGTTGAAAATGGCAACTTCTATATTCTTATACTCGGCACTTGGGTCCAAACCCTGCACAGTTTTGGTGATCGGGGAGGTTGGTGTGGCGTGTGGGGATAGGGTCTGTGTGTGGTGTGTGTGTGTGAATGGTAGCTACAGTAGTCATATCATCTGAACTTGGGTCCCAAACCTGCACAGTTGTGGGAAATTGGTGAGGTTGGTGTGGGGTGTGAGGGTTAGGGTCTGTGTGTGTGTGTTGTGAATGGCAGCGGCTGTACTCATGCCATCTGCACTTGGGTCCCAAACCTGCACAGTTTGAGGTAAACGGGGAGGTCGGTGTGTGCACTGTTTCTTTTTGGGGCAGCTTCTAGGAAGCTCCCTTTCCCCGCTCCTAGGCCAAACCCGAAGCTAACTAGTGTGTCTGAATGCTGGCATGGCAGACATTCCTAGGCAGCTGAAAGCTTTGCGTTTCACACAGTGGATGGCTGATGGAGCTATCCGGAAGCTGCCATGCTTAGCCCAAAAATGAAACAGTGTGTGTGGGGGGTTGGGGTTGGGGTTGGGGTTGGGGTTGGGGTTGGGGTTGGGGTTGGCTAGGTGTTGGGGGAGGGGGCGGGGCAAGTGGGGGGACAGAGTTGTGAGTGGGACCCACTGCAGTCATGTCCTCGCACTTGGGTTCCAACCCTGTGCAGTGTTTGGTGGTTGGGGAGGTTGGTGTGGGGGGTTGTGGTTGTGGTTGGCGTGGTGTTGGGGGAGGGGGGCGGGGCAAGTGGGAGCACAGTGTTGTGAGTGGGACCCACTGCAGTCATGTCCTCGCACTTGGGTCCCGACCCTGTGCAGTGTTTGGTGGTTGGGGAGGTTGGTGTGGGGGGGTGGGATTAGGGTGTGCGTGTTTTCGTGTATTTGGGTGGGGGGTTACAGGTGGGAGGACAGTATGGTAACTGGCAACTATTGTATCCATAGCCTCTGCACTTGGGTCCCAACCCTGTGCAGTGTTTGGTGATCGGTGAGGTCGGTGTGGGGTGGGGTGGGTGGGTATGTGTGTGTGTGTGTGTGTGTGTGTGTGTGTGTGTGTGTGTGTTGTGTGTGTGTGCGTTGTGAATGGCAACTACTATAGTCATATCCTACACACTTGGGTCCCAACCCTGCAAATTTAGTGGTTATCGAGGAGGTACGTGTGGGGGGGTGGGGTTAGGGTGTGTGTGTTTGTAGGTGTTTTTGTGTTTGTGTGTATGTGGGTGGGTGGGGGGTGAAAACTGGGAGGATGGTGTTGTAAATGGCAACTACTGCAGTCATACCTTCGCATTTGGGTCCCAAGCCTGCACATTTAGTGGTGGTCCAGGAGGTAGGTGTGTGTGTGTGTGTGGGGGGGGGGGGTTAGGGGGGGTGTTTGTGGGTGTTTTTGTGTTTGTGTGTATATGGGTGGGTGGGTGGGTGGGTTGGGGGTTAGGGGGGGTGTTTGTGGGTGTTTTTGTGTTTGTGTGTACATGGGTGGGGGTGACAGGTGGGAGGACAGTGTTGTCAATGGGACCCACTGCAGTCATATCTTCACACTTGGGTCCCGACCCTGCCCATTTAGTGGTGGTCGGGAAGGTCGGTATGGGGGGGGTGGGGTTAGGGTGTGTGTTTGTTGGTGTTGGTGTTGGTGTGTTTGTGTGTATGTGGGGTGGGGTGGGGGGGTGACAGGTGGGAGGATGGTGTTGTGAATGGGACCCACTGCAGTCATACCTTCACACTTGGGTCCCGACCCTGTGCAGTGTTTGGTGGCCGGGGAGGCTGGTGTGCTGGGTTGGGGTTGTGGTGGGCGTGGTGTTGGGGGAGGGGACGGGGCAAGTGGGAGCACAGAGTTGTGAGTGGGACCCACTGTAGTCATGTCCTCGCACTTGGGTCCCAACCCTGTGCAGTGTTTGGTGGTCGGGGAGGCTGGTGTGTGGGGGGGGGGGGGTTAGGGTTAGGGTTTAGGGCAGTCATACGTTCGCACTTGGGTCCCGACCCTGAGCATGTTTTGTGGATGCAAGACTTGCTGTTAGATTTGACGGAACCACACACAAATCCACCTACACTCACTCCCAACAATACCCCTCCACCCACACTCACTTACACCCACCCACCCATACCCACACACCCATACACCCACCCACACCCCATACACCCACCCAACCATACACCCATACACCCACCTATACTGCTATACACCTACACCCACATCACCCTCTTTCACTGACACCCCTTGCACCCACACTCACATCCACGCGAACCACATCACCCACACACCCTGCACCCACACTTACATCCACCCCACCCACCCCACCCACACTCATACCCACCCACACACCCTGCACCCACACCCACCCGAACCACATCACCCACGCTCATTACCACCCACAGCCCCTGAACCCTCTTCCACCAACACCCCTTGCGCCCACACTCATACCCACCCACACCCCCTGCACCCACACTCACATCCACACCACCCTCACTCATATCCACCCACACTCATACCCACCCACACACCCTGCACCCAACTCACATCCACACCACCCTCACTCATATCCACCCACACCTCTTACAATCAACCCCCCCCCCCCCCCCCCCCCTACAATCTATATCCACCCACACCCACACCCCCTGCACCCACACTTACATCCACCCCACCCACCCCACCCACACTCATACCCACACACCCACACTGCAACCCACACTCACATCCACAACCACCCACACTCATATCCACCCACACCTCTTACAATCCCCCCCCCCCCCCCCCCCCCCCCTACAATCATACCCACCCACACCCCAACCCCCTGCACCCACACGTACATCCACCCCACCAACCCCACCCACACTCATAACACCCACAACCCCACACCCTAAAATCATAACCACCCACACATCCTGCACCCTCTTCCATCGACCCCCCTGGCACCTACACTCATACCCCCCCCCCCCCCCCCCCCCCCCCCCCTGCACCCACACTTACAACCACCCCAACCACCCCAACCACACAATACCACCCCCCCCCCCCCCCCCCCCCCCCCCCCCCCCCCCCCCTACAATCAGCCACACCCACACCCACCTTCACACCCTACAATCACCCACCCACCCCCCCTACAATCACCCACACCCCCTACACAACCCACCCACCCTACACCCCCTACAAGCACCCACCTTTCTCTTCATAGCATTAAAGAACATTTGCTCAGACGGGTAGACCCAGGCCCCTGGGTTCGCCCTCCCTTGGGCTAGGACCCCCCCTGGCTGGTGCTTGGGAACTGCTGTCTCATCCAAGGGACTCATGGGGATGGATGAAACTTGTCGAGCTGTGCTTAGTAGGGAGGCAGCGGTGGAGGCTGATGCATCGTTGGACAATGCTGAAGGCAATCCAGTAGCTGGATTGAAAAAAGGCATCGGGCAAGCACCTGGTCGGGGGTGGGGGGTGAGAGGCAAGCCCCGTGAGTGGGTGTTAGTGTGTGTGTGGGGGGTGGGGGGTGGGGGGGGGGGGGGGTATGTGTGTGTGGGGGGGGATGTGATAGTGGGTGTGGGTGGGTGGGTATGTGGGGGTGTGTGTGTGGTGGGGGGGGGGGGGGGGGGGGGGGGGGGGGGGGGGGGGGGTGGGTTGGGGGCCGGGGAACATGGTGTGGTGTGCATGTGTGTTTGTGTGTTTGTTTGTGTAGGCTCATGGGGATAAATGAAACTTGTCGTGCTGTGCTAAGCAGGGGGGCAGCGGTGGAGGCTGATGCATCGTTGGACAGTGCTGAAGGTAATCCAGTAGCTGGATTGAATTCAGGCTTTGGGCAAGCACCTGGTCGGGGGTTGGGAGGGGATTAGTTTTGTTTGCTTTGGTGCAGTGCGGTAAGGCATGGCATGGCACAGTATGGTATGGTATGGTATGGTATGGTATGGTATGGTATGGTATGGTAAGGTATGGTATGGTATGGTATAGTATGGTAAGGTATGGTATGGTATGGTATGGTATGGTATGGTATGGTATGGTATGTATGGTATGGTATGGTATGGCACAGTATGGTATGGTATGGTATGGTATGGTAATGGTATGGTCTGTATGGTATGGTATGGTATGTATGTATGGTATGGTATGTATGGCCAGTAATGGCATATGGTATGTATGTATGGTATGTATGGTAATGATGCAGGCTATGGCATGGCACAATATGGTAAGGCACATGGCTTGGCATGGGCACAATCTGGTAATGGGCATGGCAACAATATGGTATGGTATGGTATGGTATGGTATGGTATGGTATATGGTATGGTATGGTATGGTATGGTATGGTATGGCATGTGGCACAAGTCATGTATGGTCTGGTGATGGTATCGTATGGTATGGTATGGTATGGTATGGTATGGTATGGTATGGTATAGTACGGTATGGTACAGTACAGTACAGTACAGTAATGGAAGGTATGATTTGGTACGGTACGGTATAGTTCAGTATGGTTTGGTGTGGTATGGTTCAGTATGGTGTGGTATGGTACAGTACGGTATGGTATGATTTGGTGTGGTATGGTGAGGTATAGTACAGGGTGGTTTGGTGTGGTATGGTTCGGTATGGTATGGTGTGGTGTGGTGTGGTAGGGCATGGTTTGGTGTGGTATGGTACGGTACGGTATGATTTGGTGTGGTATGGTGAGGTATGGTACAGTATGGTTTGGTGTGGTATGATTTGGTATGGTGTGATGTGGTATGGTACGGTATGGTGTGATGTGGTATGGTACGGTATGGTGTGATGTGGTATGGTACGGTGTGGTGTGGTGTGATGTGGTATGGTACGGTATGGTGTGGTGTGATGTGGTATGGTACGGTATGGTGTGGTGTGATGTGGTATGGTACGGTATGGTGTGGTGTGATGTGGTATGGTACGGTATGGTGTGGTGTGATGTGGTATGGTACGGTTTGGTGTGATGTGATGTGGTATGGTACGGTATGGTGTGGTGTGATGTGGTATGGTACGGTATGGTGTGGTGTGATGTGGTATGGTACGGTATGGTGTGGTGTGGTATGGTACGGTATGGTTTGGTACATTATGTTATGGTTAGATGCGGTATGGTACGTTACGGTATGGTTTGATGTGGTATGGCTTAGTACGTTACGGTATGTTATGGTTTGGTACGTTATGGTTTGGTACATTAAGGTAAGGTTTGATGTGGTATGTTACGGTACGGTATGGTTTGGTACATTATGGTAAGGTTTGATGTGGTATGTTACGGTACGGTATGGTTTGGTACGTTACGGTACGGTACGGTACGTTACGGTATGCTTTGATGTGGTATGGGCTGCTCTGTCCACTGCGTCTTGCTGCGTCCCACTGCATCTCACCGCATCCCGCAGCTGCCCTCGGCCACTGTTTCAATTTTGGGGCTACGCGTAGCGGCTTCTAGGCAGTACCGTTTTCCCATCCTTGGGCCAAACCTGAAGCTAGCTAGTGCGTCTAGATTTTGTCGTTACTGTTTCAATTTTGTCATTACTGTTTCAATTTTGTCATTACTGTTTCAATTTTGTCATTACTGTTTCAATTTTGTTATCACTGTTTCAATTTTGGGCTACGCGTAGCGGCTTCTAGGCAGTACCGTTTTCCCATCCTTGGGCCAAACCTGAAGCTAGCTAGTGCGCCTAGATTTTGTCATTACGGGCATTTCAGTGCAACTGGAAGCTTTGGGCTAAACCCAGTGGCTGGCTGTTGGAGCTGGCTGGAAGCTGCCATGCGTAGCCCAAAAATTAAATGGTGCCCTCGCCCCTGCTCCTTCCCCCTCCCCCCTCCCGCCATCCCCCTCCCCCTCCCGCCATCCCTACTGCTATTCACTCTCACCTGATTGGCCCACAGCGTGCCCTCGCCTCTGCTCCTGCTTCCCTGCTCCTCCCCCCCCCTCCCCCCCCCCGCCATCCTAACCGCTATTCTCTCTCACCTGATTGGGCCGCAGCAGCAAATGAAGAGCTGGCGGGCTGCTTGTCTGTCAACCTCTCTCACCTGATTGGGCCGCAGCAGCAAATGAACAGCTGGCAGGCTGCTTGTCTGTCAACCTCTCTCACCTGATTGGGCCGCAGCAGCAAATGAACAGCTGGCAGGCTGCTTGTCTGTCAACCTCTCTCACCTGATTGGGCCGCAGCAGCAAATGAACAGCTGGCGGGCTGCTTGTCTGCCAACACCTCCTTGGGAGAAGAGGTTGAGGGTGATGCAGGCGCTGGTCCAACTACTGTGTCTCCTTCTCCTGCGGCCATACAGTACATGGGTTGGGGGGGAGGGCGTGTGTGTGTGTGTGTGTGTTTGTGTGTGTGTGTGTGTGTGTGTGTGTGTGTGTGTGTGTGTGTGTGTGAGAGAGAGAGTGTGTGTGTGTGTGGTGGGGTGGGGGTGGGAGTGGTGATGGGTATCGAAAGCGTTAGGGCAGCATTAAATTGCGTTACACCCGTCGGACTTCACCTGGGCAGCCACTCCCTGCGAGTTTTGCGAATATCCGGTCTGACCTCTCCATCTGCACAGCTCGCCCTTTTCTAAATCTTGGTGTCGTGGAGCAGCTGGTACAACTGGTTGAGCAGCAAGGTAGTAAGGTAGATAAAGACGTAGCGGGAAGAATGCGAACTGCTAGGTCGTAAGTACAGAGATCAGAGGGGCTGCTGAGTGGGGCTGGACGAGACACGCTGTCAGGGGTGTGCGAATAAATGCAGCAGAAGAGTCTGCCTATCGCAAACAGCGTATCGGGCGATGCAGCGAGAAGGGTGAAGGTAGTGTCTGGTCTGCGATGTCTCAACGTGCTCTGCACCCTCCACGATCGCGGCACCTCAGGAGGCAATACCGCGCCATCGTTCGGTTGGTGATGGTTAGTCGGTTACCATGTGCATGCGTTCGACTCCTGGCGCCCTTCTGGACTCCATACTGGAGTGGTACTTCCCCCAATCTGATACCCCACCCACACCCACACACACCCACACACTACCCCACACACACACCCCAGTGGGCTATTAAGCTCGTTAGGCGTACAGGCCACCAAGTTGAACAATAATGCCATGCCATGCTATATTGATTCTTGACCCCCCAAATATTAAATTGTACGGATAAGTAAGCACCTGCTTGTGCATCTTCCACCAAGGAGGCTGCCACTGCTGCTTGACGAACATTACACCACCCCCTGGGACGGCATCCAGGGGACCTGCCAGGGCACCCTACTATCAATTTTACGCTGTTTGGTGGGGCTCGGGGGTGAGGGCCAGGGGTACTACATTACTACATGAGTCTGATGGCGCTACTAGTTTACAGGATCGCTGCAATGCAATTGTTTACCGCCTTAGTCGCAGAAAGTGCTATTTGATTGTGGGTCCATCGAATAAAACCAAATGGCACTTGAAAACAGCACGAAATTTTGGGAAAGAAAATGAACTTACGCATACTGACAGAAAGGGGAAAAACAGAGATCTACTACTATGTCTCACAGAATACAATTAGAAAGCTACAAATGTTTATCCGTGAATTTATGAAGAGATTGGGCCAAGTATATTTCGATCAGAAAGCTTATATTTTAATTGTTTCTGCTACGGATGGCGAGCAGCAAATTGCTGGCTGGCTGGAGGATTGGAGGTATTTGACCAACTTCAAGTCCAAGTTCAACTTCAAGTTCAAGTTGTATGTACGTATGTTACAGTCCAGGGGTAAGCCAAATAGGCTAAAGTGACTTGCCCTAGTTGAAGAATATGTATTCGGAGAGTTCGAAATTAGATTACAGCCTAGATTACAGACATTTCAGGCCAGAAAGCATATTCAACTGATATTGTATCCCAAAATACATCACGAGTATACTTACAGGCCAGAAAGCATATTCAACTGATATTGTATCCAAAAATACATCACATGCACACATGCCTCCGCGGCGAGGACTGTCGTCCACGAGGAGGACGACAGTAGGACCCTAGAATCTGCATCATGAATGAATATAAGTAGTATGACCAGCACTCCAGCAGATGCTCGCTCCAGCACCCATGTGTTGATGCAGAAGCTTGGCTATGAAGACCAACACATCAACGACATTCTGGTTCTTGCAAAACTCAAGGTGAGAGGGTGGTGGGTGATGAGGCTGATGGTGCTGGGTGGGTGCTGGGTGGGGGACCCTAGATTCTGCATCATTAATGAATATAAGTAGTATGACACTAGACACTGACCAGCAGATGCTCGCTCTGAGACTGGTACGTGAAACTGACCAAGTATCATGTACATATATAATAATAATCCAGGCTAGTGAAAGTGGTGGAATACGTTGGACTGATAGATAAGCCTGGCAAGTGAAAACTTAAGTAGCACTACTGTGATCTGATGAAGGAAGCATTGCTAGCAACACCAAGGATTCAGTTTCAATGGCGTTGCTCTGATGAATTAAGGTCAAGGAGATACAGTAAGTACACCGCCACATGCAAGTATGTCTTTCAACACATGGGTATGGTTGTTGATGTATCTGCATCGAAAGACAATAACTACACCATCATACTCATGTATATCTTTTGATGCACACGTAGGTGCCTCATGAATCTACATACGGTAGCTACCCTAACAAACTTTCCTATCATATTCAAAGATGATGGAAATGATGGAGATCAAGGATCAAGGAGCTCATGGAGATGAAGCAAGTACTAGATGAATTGACCTGGATAGATGAATATATATACAAACCCTAAACCCTACACGCTGAAGCCCTAACCCAGAAGATCAAGGATATTGAGGAAATTGTACATAATAGCCACGTGAAAAAGAAAACATATCGTAGTATGTACTCTGTGCAAACTATCTATCACAAAGACTGAGTTGGGATCTATGAAGGGATTGGGATTCATTATGCACCCGCACTTATGTGCATCTGACAGAGAGACCACATGTTTATGAACTTCTACTCTCTTCCAGGCAACACATGTATGCAGTTCACATTTGAGGCGTTTATGTACTTGGCCTTCTGAACGTCTATATGTATGTGTGCCCTCACTCATCAAGGGCATATGCACGGGGGTAGCAGGCTCTCTAGCTAATTACCATGCTACGCCCATTTTGATTTTGATTTAAATGCAGCAAGCTGCATTTTTATTTAAATTGCTGGCAAAGTCAGCATATAGATCCCTCCAGGTTGGAAGCCCTGTACAACTATGAATGCATGAATGCAGCATCAGGTTCAACTGATGCTGGAAGTGGACAAGTGGTGGCTCGGCTTGGCTTGGCTTGGTCAAGTGGTGGCTTGGCCCCTTGCAGAGAGGCTAATCTACTCTGCAAAGAAGCCAAGCCACCAAGGGCTGAAGGGGGACCAAGGGGGAAACCATTATTATGAACCCAAGTCGTATCAAGGTCGTATCACAAAGTAGCCAAGGTAGCCAGGGTAGCTGAAGTGGCTATGGCCAAAGGGTCATTAATCAATTTTGTTATGAATGCTCGTAAACCCAAGCAAGTCCCTGAATGCATGGTTCATTAACATGCAGAAACATGTTCGAGTAGGAAAGGGGCGCTCTGCCCCCGAGTAGATGAATACCAAATCCAAAGGCATTATTGAAAACAGGGGTCAAGAGAAACATGAATTCAAGCCTTGCGACAAAATCCAATGGCGCTGACAAGAGGAGTCAAGATATGAATGAATGCAGAGATCTATGAATACCAAACATGTCAGTGTCAACACCGCATGTCCGCTTACTTGCCACCACAATCGACCACACATCTGTGATTGGCTGTGTCCTCAATACCAAACATGCAAGTTCCGTCCCCACAGTTGGGAGTGGAGTCATAGCACTGACGGCCGTTAGCAGTGCACCTGCCATCAGAGCAGGGGGTACCGCTTCCACAGCAGTACCGGTAATCTGGCTTGCCATTGGTTATACCAGCACAGTCTTTGCTGTTTCCACAGTTCTCACCCAAGGCAGCAGAGCACACAGCGTCACCGACAATGTAGTTGCTTACCACGCAGTCGCTTGGGCAGAGGGCTGCTGTCTCGTCAGTTTCACAAATGTTGTTGAAGTTGCAGCTGGGTGGGGTTCCTGGAGGGGGACTGGGAGGGGTTGCTGGAGGGGTTCCGGGAGGGGTCCCAGGAGGGGTTCCAGGGGGGATACTAGGAGGGGTTCCAGGAGGCGTTGCAGGAGGGGTTCCAGGAGGAGAACTAGGAGGGGTTCCGGGAGGGGCTCCAGGAGGGGTTTCAGGAGTTCCAGGAGGGGTTCCTGGAGGGGTTCCGGGAGGTGTACTAGGAGGGGTTCCGGGAGGGGCTCCAGGAGGCGTTCCAGGAGGGGTTCCGGGAGGGGCTCCAGGAGGGGTTCCGCGAGGTGTACTAGGAGGGGTTCCGGGAGGGGCTCTAGGCGGCGTTCCAGGAGGGGTTCCGGGAGGGGTACTAGGAGGGGTTCCGGGAGGGGTCCCAGGAGGGGTTGCAGGAGGGGTTCCAGGAGGGGTTCCGCGAGGTGTACTAGGAGGGGTTCCGGGAGGGGTCCCAGGAGGCGTTCCAGGAGGGGTTCCGGGAGGGGTCCCAGGAGGAGTTCCAGGAGGAGTTGCAGGAGGAGTTCCAGGAGGGGTACCGGGAGGGGCCCCAGGAGGGGGAGAGAAGGGGCAGTCCTGAGGGCAAGACGGTTGGTCCTCAAAGGACTCACATAGACCATTGATGATGCAACCTGCGGCAATGTAGTTGACATCCATCCAGTATTGCCCAAAGCTGCCGTAGGTGCTGTACCCAGTGTTGAGGGGGCTTCCGAAGCCCACGCCTGTGACAGATATGTAGTAGATGCATGCAGTGTGGTCAGATGCCTGAAGAATTGAACCTTGTATAGGACTAAGCACAGGTGCGGAGGCCACGATGGTGCCAGTCCCATCCCTCAACTGAATCTGTGCATTCACACTGGCCTTGTAACTGTCTCCAGTCAGGCGAGCAGAAATGGCACCACCCGCATGTTCAATCGTAAAGTAGTCAGATTGGCCGGCGGTTGAGATCACGCCTTCTGTGGACACTGAGACTGATCCGGCGGAGGTGGGGAAGAGGGGAGTAGCGGTCGCAGGGATAGATCCATGGTCGTTAGGGCGCAAGGGGATGTAGCTTGTGATCTTGACAATATCATCCTGAAACTGGTTGGCATCGAGGTATTCTCCCTTGGACCACTGAACAACCGTCTTGTAGTATCCAACCCCCATGATGGGTGCCCAGCCATTGTTTCCAGAACCATGGCCCTCGTAGTAACCGACAGTGGACGTGCCATCATGGCTCAAGCCCAAGGCATGGCCGACCTCGTGAGAGGCAGCCTCAGCAGCACTAGCTGCTCCCGTGTTGAACACAAATACAGGACGGTCTACATTCGCGCTGAACGTGCTTAGGTAAGCAATGCCACCACAGACGCACTTGTTCTTGATCTCTGCGCAAGCACCAAAGATGACATGCATGCCATAGTTCTTATCAGCGCTGTCTGTCTTCCTCAATGCCTCAATACCAGGGTTCTGCATGTGGGATAAGGGTGAAGGGGGTGGTTAGATGGTGGAGGGATGTGGGTGGAGGGATTTGGGAGGAAGAAGTGGTCAGATGGGTGGAGCGATGTGGGCGGAGGAAGTGGGTAGAGGGGGTGGTCAGATGGGTGGAGGGATGTGGGTGGAGGAAGTGGTCAGATGGGTGGAGGGATGTGGGTGCAGGGAGTGGTCAGATGGGTTGCACTCAGTCATTCCAAACACTGGCTGTCAAGGTTAGAGAGTGACATAGTAGTTGGGAACCATTTCACCAACTGGCCCCTCCTATACATGTAG
Source organism: Chlamydomonas sp. ICE-L (assembly GCA_013435795.1). Lineage (NCBI taxonomy): Eukaryota > Viridiplantae > Chlorophyta > Chlorophyceae > Chlamydomonadales > Chlamydomonadaceae > Chlamydomonas > Chlamydomonas sp. ICE-L. The sequence continues at coordinate 144,896,042 of JACBWV010000610.1, forward strand.
CGTTGATCTTGATTGAGGTCGGGTAAGTCCGTTTAGCCTAAGTTGCTGGCTACCCCTGGACTGTAACATACACATGCACACAGAGCAGGGAGGAGTGCCGTAGGAGAGGAAGGTTACCCACCATTGTGGTGATGTCTACATCCTTTTAGCCCAAGTGCACACCCCTGATATTATAACACACATACACACATAACAGGGAGGAGTACCGTAACAGAGGAAGGTTACCCACCACTGTGGTGACGTCCACATCCCAAGGAGCAAAGTCCTCGGCCACAGTCTGCCAGATCTTGATAATCCGGTCCTTCTCAGTTGTGCTGAAGGCGCTTGGGGTGCCATCAATGTCAAAAGGAGGGCACGTGATGGACCCCGTGGTTCCCAGGTAGTTTCCAATCCACCAAGCATCATCAACCACGATGCCGGTGAAGTCCAAGTATATGACCTGGAGGGGTGGGGGTGGGGGTAGGGACGGGGTGGGAGGGGTCATGCTGGGCGATTGTCAGGTGTCAGGTAGGGTAAAGGTGGAGAGGTTGCATGGAGAGAGGGAGAGAGAGAGAGAGAGAGAGAGAGAGAGAGAGAGAGAGAGAGAGAGAGAGAGAGAGAGAGAGAGAGAGAGAGGTAACAAAACACGGCCAAAAACTCTATGATTGCTGTTTGAAGGTGGTAATTCTCTCCTGACAAACCAGCGACCTGAGGGATCTAGAATGAAAGGCAGAGCCACTCCTACCAGGCAATAATCATAGCTATTACTCACCAAGGCTGCTCCAGGGCGGGAGTGCAGGTTGAAGGCGTTTCCGTTGGCAAAAGAGGGCTGGGCCAAGAGATTACGGCCGACGGTGCTGTTCTCCACTTCTTGCAGGAGGCGGTGGTGGTGATGGTGGTGATGGTGGTGGTGGTGCCCACCATCATGATCATGTAGGCTCTCGCAGGCATAGAAAAGCTTGCCTCTATGGTCAATCCAGATGTCGTTGTCCCGGTTGATTTCAGCATTTAGCTCGGCTACACTCAAGCCATACTCACTGGCGACTTCTCCCATTCGGGCGCCGAGGGCTGCACCAATGGCTGTGGGAAGGAAGGGGAGGGGAGGGAGGGGTCAAAGGGGTGAGGGACTGTGAGTGCAATTGCTGTTGGGAGGGGAGGGGAGGGGAGCAGGTTCAATGTGTGTGTGTGGTGGTGGTGGTGGTGGTGGTGGGGGGATGTGGCGGAGAGTAAGTGTGCGATTGTGGATATTTTGTAATTGGTCTAGTGGTTGTTGTGTAGAAGGGACTCGGGGACTCGGGGAGCACATCCCGGCATAGCGCTGGCGATGATGACTGTTCCGAATTAGGGACGCGGGGGTGATCGGGACGAGATTCAGAGATCGCCATGATCCTGTGTGAAGATCTGACGGCAAAGCCTACATGAACGGAGCATCGAGCTAGCGGGCAAGCAGGTAAGGAATGAATGAGCCTCTGGTGTGACGAGACAAGCTGCTGCTGCTGCTGCTGCTGATGCTGATGATGATGATGATGATGATGATGACGATGAGGAGGAGGAGGAGGAGGAGGAGAGTTAGTGGTGGAGCACGCCGGTCTTCGGGTCTTTTTCGATAACTTCATTTTACTTCAAAAAACCAGTAGGGGTCCTTCCGATAGTCCCTCCGCACGAATTATATCTCGGAGGATGTCCGGTAGATTTTCCCGTGCAATACCGTGGCAGCAGTACCGTGATTTGCCATGGATGATTCGCCTAAGATTCGGGAGGTGACGCGACCATCACTGCGTGTCGGGAGCTGACGCGACCATCACTGCGTGTCGGGAGCTGACGCGATTCGCCTAAGATTCGAGAGCTGACGTGTGTCCCGCGAATAGATAAGAAAAAATACGACAAAATACGACAAAATACGATTCATTACACTTTGTTACACCTTTCTTCTCTCCGCGCAGGATGCGACTGATATACCGGTGACCGTTTCGCCCCCGCTACTCGCAGGAGGAGGAGTGGTTGCCCCACAGTATCGTGGTTGCCCCTGCAGTACTGCAGTACTGCTTCGCGTAGGCCCTTTGTGCATCCTGCTCCGTCCAGGAGCAGGAGGTACCGTGGTTGCCCCTGCATTAGTCGTGGTTGCCCCTGCAGTAGTCGTTGGAATTGTCTGTGGGAGCTGACGCGAGTCCCGCCAGAAGGAAGAAAAGAATGACGAAAGAATGACGAATGAATGACTCCGCGCGACTCAAAAATGAAGATTCGAGGGCATGCCAACTACGACCCCCAAAGGACAGCGTGGCTGAGAGTCAAGAGGGAGTCGCGTCAGCTCCCGTCACGTAGTGATGACTCGCGGCATACTTAATTACACTTCGTTACACATTTCTACTCTCCCCGACAGGAACCCCGACAGGAACCAACTGCAACCGTCTGCCGATTCAGCCGTGAGTCGAAGCCGAGGAAGTCAAGAGGAAGTCAGGAGCCGCGGCAGGACCCGACTGTCTCCAGGTTCCCTTTCAGCCCGCGACTCATCACTGCGTGGCGGGAGCTGCTGCTACTCACTACTTGATGACTTTTGCTAGCCCTTGAGCTATACGACCTACCCCACTAGCTTTGGATAGTATTTTTTCAACTTCTGGACTGAACTGCTGTAACGCGCTTCCTACGCCCCTTATTCCGTCCGCTACCCCTCCCTGTCCCAACAAGTCAGCAATGGAGGCTGCCGCATTGGACACTGGTCCCGCAAATTGTCCCACCTTCCGAGCTACACCTCCACCGAAATCAGCTACCTTCCTAACCACATTCCCGAAAGTGCCTACAGCCTTACCAACGCCAGATTTGAGAGTATTAAAGAATCCCATTAATATACTCTTTGATATTATTTGATGGAAAGTAAAAGCAATTTCTGGTCTATGGATTTCAAAATTGATAAAATAGAATTCATAGGATCATTATCAGATTCATAATCTATTCTGAGAGTGATGCTCCAGTCGTAGGGAAAAGGCCCTACAGAGTCTTTATGTTCATCTTTAATGCTCAAACTCAATTCTGACACATGTGAGGCGCTTGTATAGAAAGAAAAGTCGTCTGCTGTATTCTGATAAATGATGTTGGCAAAACTTTCAACATTAACTGGTAGGCGGATCAATACATCACTCTCTTGCATATTGTTTTGACGAAAATTGTTGACAGCACTGTTAGTTACCTTGGGTAAATTGTGATGGATTGTCAGGAAACTTTCAAGATTTAAACGCAATGGAAAGGAGCTAATAATGGGAGCACCACCAGGTGTTTCGTGAGGCAGAAACCCAAACAAATAACTACTTTTATCTTTGAATTCGAATGAATACCCTGGCCCAGGAGGGTTGAATATACAAAGCCCGTTTGTTTCATTATGGGTTAGTGTCCATCCCGTAAGCAACACACCCAATTCTGTCAGCCAAGAATCAAGGGTATAGTTCCCAATTGGAATTCTGATTGATGTCTTGGTACCATTGTTGTTAACAATAAAGTCATTGTTACTTGCTCTAATCGAATAAAAACACCTGTTGATGATGACATCTGCAACTGTGACTTTCGTCCTCCCTCCATAGGGATTTTGCAGGACTCCTGCAGGCAATGATGTTGTGAAATTGTCAGGCGTTCCACTTGTTCGAAACGTGCTTGATATGTACAACAATTGTGTTTTCAAGACAGGTGGAGACATTTTATAATATGGGATATATTATACTGTAACATTTTGTATTGTAACCAAGCCATCTAAAACCTCAGTACCAGAAACAGGTTTAATTTTATTCAGCAAGTCTTTCCTGATAGCTTTCTTGTCCCTATACAACAATGGTTTATTGATATGTACAGAAATAGCTACATCCACCAAGTATTCAGGTAGACCAGGAGACATGTCTAAAATTGCAGCTCTGAAGTTTTTGTATTCATTCGTTTGCTTGTATTCTTGTGTCAAAGAGGCCATTCTTTAACAATCAGTTAGAAAAATAAAATGTCTTATTGCAGGTTCAGAACAATATTAAAGTTTTTCTTGAACCTATTTAGTTTGTCTCCTGTGAAATCTATAACAAGAGAGTCATGCTCATCCTGTGTTGCATGTATATACAGCCTCTCAAACTTCTTCAAGGTGAGAGTAGAGCTGACTTCATCATGAAGATCTACCAATATTTTGGTTGATGCAAACTTGAATAAAACGAACAATGAAGTATTGGTTCTGATGCTCTTGGGTATAGCTTTCAAATTCTGTGAGCAAATCATGATGTTTATACCCAAATGCCTGTTCTTCAAAACCAAGTTTGTCAATACTGATTTACCCACACTTTTGAATGCACTACTACCCACCAGATCATCCAATACAAAATAATTTATTGCACCGTTTGGGTATCTACAAGTAGGCTTTTGGTATGCAGTTCTCTCAAGAAAATCTATCTCATCAAATGTCAATGCATCTATTTTTCCATTGAAAAACTTTGACCAAACTTGCAAATCTTTCTTGTATTCTGCAGTGTTTTGTTTTTCTTGTTTGATGTCTTCTATAACTTCTAAAAGCTTGGAGTCACTGTAATCATTTACAATATCAGAAGGATCAATCTTCAGACAATTGAATACTGGATTTGCATCATGCGTGGGGCTAAAAACAATAACTCTCATAGCTTGGTTTTTATCAAAACCCGCAAGCTCATATTGTTTCAATAATTGGCAAACAGAATATGTTTTACCAGTCCCTCGGCTCCCAATGAAAAGGGCTACAAAATAGTTGCGTGGCAGGGACGTGTTTAAACATTGTGGGTAAGTGTTTGGCTTATAAACGAGTTTTTTATGAATAAAATTACTGACTGCGTTTTCTGTGATATTCATCTATTTTTACAGGACATAATATTTTACTAAAAAGGGCATTGTGACCCAGGGAAGAGTGATTGATAAGCCAGTCGTTTCCCATCATTCATTATTTTCTGTCTAAACAGTTCAACAGTTTCCTCCTGGCTTATTTTTGGAACTTTTGTAACGTTCAAGCGTTTTTTAATTTGTCTTGACATCTGTTTCACTTCAACTTCTTTTGATTCTGGCTGGGAATCATCTGTTATCACCTGTTCGTCTTCGTCAGAGTCATCATCACTAACAACAATATTTGTCTTCAGTTTCTTACTGACTGCCTTCTTACGAAGTTTCATCTCAGTAGCCTTTTCTTGTTGCTTTACTTGTTTCTCCTGTTTCTGGAGCTGTTTCTCTTGTCTACTGATTTCTCCTAATTCTTTTCTCTTGGCCCAAGCTTTTTCCCGTGCTCTTGCTAGTACCTCTTTCTGCTTCTGAGACATGACCCTCTTTGCTTTGGGTTGAATCACTTCCACATCCTCCAAATTGTAACTGAGTTGTTCAATATCCTCCATATATAATTTCAAGTTAGAAAATAATAGAAAAAATTACTGGAATTTACAAATGATCACTGGAATTTTGGAACCACAGGAGATGTCCTCAGGATGTGTATGGCTTTGGGCTTGTTGGGTAAAGGACGACCCCACATCAACTCAGTCTCATGTAACGGTTGTCGGATCATTCTCCTACCTACATAGTTTGTAGCTGGTTGGGCATATTGAATGGCTCTATTAGGCCATGTTTCTAGACAGAGAGGTAGCAAATATTTATCCATTTTATATATTACCTTGTGAAAAAGTATTTCGAGCCGTTTTCACCAGTATCTATCTCCAAGAGAGAGTTGTACTTGACGAATAAAAGTGAATAGTTCCTCGTGTTGATATTACCAGTGCTGTGAAATGTGATGTTATAGGGTATGTCTTCATCCATTACATCTATTGGTAGACCCAGGGCCCACTGACGAGTTGCTAAAGTACTTGCACTTCGTATTAATAGGGTACCATCCTTTGTCAATGTAGTCATGTGTTCCATTGATCTGTTGTCATTGTCAAAAATCATGTCCAAGTATTCATTTGCCCTGAAATAGTTTATTGGGTGGTCTGCAACAGGTATATTGTTGACACTAATACCAACATAAACTGGAGCATCATTTGTTATAATACTTGGAATGCCTTGTGAAAAATAGTAGCTTGTCCCGTTATAGTCTTGGGTTGAAGTCTTGGAGTGAAAATCTTCTGTCATGAACGTTGCAATAGCATACTCAATATCCCTGGAGGCAATGTATAAATTAGTTTGTTGGTTTTCGTTTTCATTGAGTTGAAACATGGATGAGAAGTTGTCAAATTCAACACGTTCTGTGACATTGTCTTGAATTTCACTTCGAACAATAAGGTGTAGATCGGAAATCTCATAGCTTGTTGAATCATTGTCTCTCAACAATACTGCAGCATCTGCCCAAACAATACAGATTCGAACCCTGCCTTTGATTACACAGTCCTTGGTACCTAAGATACCATGGAAACGGTCAATAACATATGGCTCATCATCTGACATGGAAATTAAATCCACAGCCTGAGCATTACCCAACATATTGGAGGAAGTCGCAGGGGTGTTATGAACAGCCATTAGTCTTGTGAGGTGATGATAATTGTTGATGGACTGGACCTCAACGTCATCAAACGAAACTGATAATGAACTGATTAAGCAATCTATTCCCCTGGGTGCAACACCATCCGAATTAAAAGTGAACAAAAGCTTGACACTGGATAAATCCCAAATGCCATCAGTCATTTCAAACACGGTCTGTGTTTGGGGGAAACCTGTTTTTGTTCCTATTGGCTCAATTCTATGGATTTTAGTAATGTTTTGAGGAAGTGCACTCATTTATATTATTGTTACATTTATAATTATTTGTATTTATAGAACTAATTCGAGCATCCTCCCCGCTCCCACACGGATCATGCTACTACACTCAATAAACACCATTGCAGTCAAGTTGGCTGAGCCTGCTGCTCCACTAACGGCTTGAGACTCGAATGCTCCAATCGAACTGTTCCCTCTTGTGTCAATGCCCGACATGAACTCATCATCATTGTGGCAGAACTTGCATGAGAGAACAAAGAATTTATCACGCCAGCTTGCAAATGAATCACAAAGGGGACTTGACCCTCCTAGGGTGTCCTGCAATTGGTTGTAAGAACTTTGTGTTAACGAAAAACACTGTCCAACATTGGCCCTAAAATCTGGATAATAAGTCCCATTGATAGTGAACTGAGCACTTTCCATCCCAGTCGCTTTCCTGACGAACGTGTTACAGTTTTTGGTCACTGCATCCAATGCTCCAGTAGGTGATTGATCTACAAACATTCCCCAAGCTCGATTAACCGACTGGGGCGACACACTAAATTTGGTGGACTGGCTATAACTTGATGCAGCTGATGAAAATGAAAAATAGTTCTTGAACATGATTTCATACACACCTCCATTTTGCAGAAAGGCATTGCGTGCGGCATCAAAGAGCCCATCATCTATTGAGATAGTATCAACACTGAATGAAATGTCTGATAGAATAAATTGTCCTCCCCCAATTTGACAATTGGATCCATCTAGCTGTATCCTAAGGCGAACCTGCCCTAGGAGTTTGGTATCCAATATGCTGGGCTGAAAGCTATTGAGAGTCAGCCAATTACAAATGCAATAATCTTTTGGAATACCAATGGGAATAGCTGAACCATCACCTCCCGATTGGACAATCTTACGTCTGTTGTGGCAATCTGCACCAAAGGATGTATCAGCAATAATATTAAAAAGCTGATTATAATTGGAGAACCCTCCTATCACTTGCCCATTCACTTCCAAGTCGCACCTTTGTATGATTGATTCAATGTTCCTTGGCATGCCCCCAGTATCTGTGATTGCTTTGAAACTCATTATCAGGCTATCAGTATCTATCAAAGTGTTGGAAGGCATGTCGACTGTAATCACACCATTGTTGGTTGCAGAAGTACTATTAAGGGTGGACAGCCGTTTAGTTGCTCGACTATAGTTAGAGATCCGTTTTGTAATGTACTGGAGGTTTTTTGGGTATGCAGACATGTAGCTTATACCGGTATACTCGATATTTTGATAATAATCAAAGTTTATTTTTCAGATAATTATAGATATCTATATAATGATTTTTGGTTCTCCGTTTGTCAAGTAGTCTTTGTAATCCAGGCTCATTAGAACGTTCTTGGTATTCGGTTGCAATTCCAAGCACCTCCCTCTTAGATTGGCCACTTGAATCTGGTGATGCGTGCCTGAAGTCAAATCTATCTAGTGACCGCCTCAAATCATACCGTTTTTTAGGTGCTGCATAATTGGCATTAGACGGAGATGGTCGAGAGGAAGGTGGTCTAGGTAAGTGGTCTATATACGTCCTAGTTCCTTGAAACACATTTTGTGGTGCAGTGTTTTGTTGAGTCATGGCCGCCCTCGCAGATCTAGCAAGCTGTTCTACAGCAGATACCCCATTTACAGCCTGAGCTATCATATTTTGATGGGGTTGTTTTGGGATCTCTATTACATATGCATAAGGGTTGAATCTCATCATTCGAGGGAGTGTCCTATCAGCAGGTAATTTAACATTAATTGTTGTTGCTCTTTGGTTTGTAGTATTCCCTCTTTGTTTGATTGTATTTGTTTTTGTTTTTGTTTTTGTTTTCCCCACATTTTTTCTGGACCTCATGGTTTAAATTATGTTATAAATTAATGTACAACACCTCTCAGTATATATTTGCTCAGCCCAGAGACACCAAAAAGATCACCAACAGTTTTTCAGGAGACTATAATGCACTTATAAACAAGCCCCCCTTATTTTCAGGGTCTTACAATGATCTTACAGACCAATTGAATGTACAAAACGCTTTTGTTGCTATTGGTCCCGGAGTGAAGGTGAGTCGTCTTGAACTACCAACGCAGACTGGAGCCAATGGGCCTGGTTTGATTCACTTTGCAGACACAGGGTCGGAGATTAATGGGAGCATATCTTTCTTGAGCGATGGGGGTAGTGAATCATTCAATTTCCTCTTCGAATTCATGACCAAAGCTAGGATTGACCAGACGGGATCATACATTAACCTTTCTGACAAGTCATATAAAAATCATATTGAATACCTCAACCCTGAGGAGTCATTGAAGGCGATCAAATCTTTGCAGCCGGCAAAATACACGTTCAAGGGAGATGCTAAAAATGCAGTGGAAATTGGGCTGTATGCCCAAGAAGTGATAGGCGTTTGTCCAGAAGCTGTGAGATTCCTAGACTCAGAAAAAGAGAGATTGGGTCTCAATTACAACTCCCTTGTACCACATCTAATTGGTGCAATAAGGGCTTTATCAGTCGAGGTTGATGACCTAAGCAAACAATTGAAGAATGAACGGTATAAGAATGACCCAGAATACCGTGCACAACGAAATGAACGTTCGCAGATTTATAATGCAAAAAAGGAACGGAACGGAAGGCTATGTTGAAGGCAGAGTCTGTGTAAGTGAATTAAAAATAAAATTGAATCATACTTAAGAACCTTGAGCATATTATATACTATAAGTATAATAAGATGAGCGAATCTTGCATCAAAGTTCACACGTATTCTAGTGAAATCCACAAGACGAAAATGAAAGAAGACCCTGCATATCGTGCTCATGTAAATAATCTCGCCAGACTTGCAACTGTAAAACGGTATCAAACAGATGAGGCATATCGTGAGAGGCGACAAGCATATACCAGGAACAGGTACCAACATGATCCTGAATTTCGCGAAAAACGAAATGAACGCGCAAGACTATATCATGCAAAAAAAGAGAAGAAAAAAAAGTGTTATTATTGGCAGAAACTGTCGCAGTATAGTGTTTCATTCAAAAAATTGAAATGCACATTATTTTTTTGGGTATTTTAAGTAAAACGCTTAAGAGATTGTTCACATATTAATATATTACACAAGTATAATGACATCGCAACAAACTTTGGCAAAATGGTACAAAAAGAATTTGGTAACAGGAGAGGCTCCACGCAGGATTACTAAAAAGTATGTGATCGAACAGGGTCACGAATCACTAGAAGATTTCTATAATGCTGTGGAATGGTACAAGAACTATATGGAAGAAGAAATAAAAAATGTTAGGAGGGAAAAAAAGGCAGAATATGATAAGGAACGCTATTTGGAGAGAAGGAGGGTTTTAGAGGAGAGTAAATACGAGAAACGTGTTGTACGAATGATGTGTTATAGTTTTGACACAGCATCCAAAAAACAACAAGAAACCGGCATAACACACCATATGTATGCCCATGAAATAACGTCATTCTCAAAAGCTTGGAATCCCGTCAAAGACTTTCCATCAGGCAAATTCTTGCATATTGACAGCCTTGAAGGCTTCATAATTCCTAAAACATCAAGATACTATGAACTGCTCACAAATCTACAAGGAACAGACTACAAAATGTTTCCTGATTATAATGACTTCATTCACCGCATCTTACAGGATGATCCGGATGCTGCGAAATACATGTTAGACATCTTTTACAATACAAATTGTATTCAAATTATTTCAAACGAATCAAGCACACAAGACATCATAATTCCCTTCAAACACAGAATTGTACAAAACACTGCTACAATGTGTTGCGATAACAAATACTTGAAGCGGGATATTGACGTTGAAGGAAAAGACACACTACGAGATTCTATCAAGCAATCCATACTATTAGATCTCCCTCCCAATACATGTGCTTTTCAGGTTATTCTACAATCTTTAAAGAAATCGTATGACAAGCATTACACAAATCTGGTTTGTGATCCCAGGCCACCAATGAGCTACGAGTCATTGTACAGAGATTTTTTCAACAAAGACTCTACCGAACACACTGATGAAGACGTTGTCACTATAGAACTATTTCTAAAATGGTTTGATAAAAACAATTTTGGATGCATGATTTACGACAATGAGAACCAATATCTGGCAGGATGTACACCAGAAAAATTACATCCTGCTATTGAAACCATAACTAAAGCGATATACTGGAACGGACATCTCTCTATCATTGACAAAAAAAAGGAATTCAATGCGTCATCGCACGACACTGTATTGGAACATCCATCGTCTGAATTCAAGTTACCAAATGAGAAGGGAAAAAAGACATACCCTATTGCAGTAGCAAGTTCTGTAGAGGAGATATTTCCATTAATCAAGGAACAAATCCTTGCTAAAAATAAAAAACATTGAAATCATTTATAATGGCAACTTGGCGCCTATTCTAGAACATTTTGTGCGTATCGAAGGTGTGACCCCAGGCAATTACCACGCAAGGAGGCTCGACAATAACTGGTATATATTTGAATCACTTGGAATCTGTTAAGATTTCGATTCAATCCGCCGTTAAGATAGTTGGATGCATCGATTGTGTAATTGATGACATAGATATTTATAAAAAGTTTATCATACTAGAATCAACTGTCTTGAAATCTTTCCTTAACAAAAAGAACCTCTCCACGTACAACCCTCTAGTTGCAAATGTATTTAACTGGTATTCGGAGTCTATTCCTAATGGTAAACTTGTTGAAGAAGATCTCTATCTCCGCATAGCGCGATGAATACGTAGGAATAGATTTTAACAAACACTATGCTTCATGCTTGATATATATTTTGATAACATTTGGTTTCCAATTGTCCATCTATGGGATACATTCCAAGCCAATGAAAACAGACCTATCAACAGTAAGTTCTTGTATGTTGTGAAAATAACTAAAAGACACAAAATTTACAGCAAAGAACGTATGCTCATATACGGATTCGAATTGTTACAAATGGAATCAATGGACGTAGAATATAGCGTATTGTCATATTTAGAAGTTCTATGGGTAAAATGCAAAGAATTGGGAGACATAGTGGCATCGTGTTTTGATGCACACAACGAAGATATCCCATTAAAACTTCGAAAGGGTATACCCAACAAGTTGTCTGGGATTTTGGGTAAAAAATTTAATACCAAAACACACTCGACTGTATTCACAAAAAAGATGACGCTTGTAATTACTTGCTAAAAAAAGAAAAAGCGGCAAGTCATCTTGTGTGATCTCACTATCCGAAGATTTACACATTGTGAATTTAACGGAAAAAACAGAACTAACAAGCGGATTTTTACCAATGAGAATAGCTATTATCAATAGGGCAAGATTTCAAGTAAACGAACTGATTGGAAACATTGGCTAAATCGAACATTGAGGTTAAAGCCGTCAAAACCGATGCTGTATATGTTTTGAAAGAAGGAAACGATTTCAGTTGCATTGAGCGCCGTATTGGAGACGGACTGGGTCAATTAAAATGGGAAATCAAGTCTACGCCGCCAAATCATCCTATTGGTTATGATTTTCGCCCACATAATAACTCAATAACAGAGAATCAAAATACACAACAAATAGACGTAAGTAAACTCAGTACAAAGGAGATCAAACAATACCTTCAAACCAATCTAGACGAATATATATTACAATCCCGTGTAAATCCAACAATCACAAAAGGAGGTAAAAAATAGAACATTTGTTAACGGTCTAGCTGGTTGTGGAAAGTCTTACACTACAATTGTAGATGCATTAAAGAATTTTGAACCAAACCAGATACTGGTTGTCGCTCCCTGGAATTCACAAGTTAGAGAAGCTCTCAAGAAAAACTCAGGTATCAACGCATGCACATTTCACAGCCTCATGGGATTTGATCATAATGGGAATAAAACACTAGGTTGTCATTCGATGGAAGGAATAAATGCGTCATATTTGAGGAAATAATGTTGCTAACAAGACGCAACCTGGTTGACGTGTACAAGTTTATGCAGAATAAAAAACTATACATACTGGCTAACGGAGACTCTCATCAACTGGAATCCATTGGAGATGACGTAAGCACTGATGAAAAGAAAGGGTATATCACCAAAATGTTCAAATGGACAATGACGCTAACACAGAATCATCGATTGGAAACAGATGAAGATAAATTGAAAATGCTTGAATTTTTCAATGACCTATTTCGTTCTGATTTGGGTGTTTATAAAAATATCTTGAAGCATTTCCCAAAAAAGATATTGAAATCATTGAAAGACCTCAAAGAACTGGGTATTAATAAAGCGATCACACATCGAGATACCAGTTCTAATAGTGTCAACAAATATCTAGACAGTCTGATTGACAAGAAAAAGATAGAGAAAGCTGATAAACTCAAGACACTGGACAATGGAATCACATATCACTACAATCAGGAACTGATCTGTAAGACAACAATAAACAGAGTGGTAAAGAATTCTCCCAAGATTACTCCCCGCGAGACTCATGCGCAAAGCGCTTCCAAGGGTGCGCCTAAGATCAAGAGCAATAAGATAAAAATGCGACCCAATTACAGATACACTATTGTTGGACAAACCAATAAACATTTCACTTTGCAAGATGTTCAAGACAAAGAACTTAGAGTCGATATCCCCCATGACATGATTGTCGAACATTTCAAACTATCACACACGCCAACACTTGCCATTCGGAACAAGGTGCTTGTATTGATGAGAAATTTGTCATTTGCGACATGAAAATTATAACAGACATCCGCTGGGCCTATTGCGCCGTTTCAAGGTGTGTCAGGCTATCTGACGTGTATTTCCTGGACTTTAACTTGAAGGATTTGAACTTGATAGAGTTCTTCAACGGGAAGATTTGCGGCTACAAGAAACAAGACAGGAAACGAGACAAAAACTTCGTGCCTTGCAACAATTACATCACTATTGATTGGTGCATAGAGCTTTACAAAAAGGAAAATAATAGAATTTGCAGAAAATGCCAACAATATATGGGAGTTGAAAAACATTCAAAAAACCAATGTACTGTAGACAGAGAGGACAACGACCTGCACCATATAAAATCAAATTGTCATCTGTGTTGTCTGCAATGCAACAGAGCGAACCAAAAAAATACTGATTGATCCTCCCCCTCCATAAACATTCATAATATATATAATGAATCTTGAATCCATTTTGAAAGCTAATCCAAATCTAAAATTGCTGTCCAAGGCAAAGCTATTTACTAGATTAAAAGACGACGGGATTACCAAACGAGATATCGAAGATTACTTCAATCCACGAGAGCTAACACAAATTTACCAAAGACCACAAAACACTAAATTCAAATTCAAGATCACTGCACAACCCAGATCATTCCAGATTGATGTGGCAATTATGCCATTGTCGAGCAAGCGGGTAAATAACAATATTAATCAAATTCTTATGTGTATTGATATCATTTCTCGCAAATCTTATTGCTACCCACTGAAAAGCGGTAAGATGGATGACGTTTTAGATGCCTATCAGGAATTTATAGGCGATGTAGACGAAAATATCAACAGTGTATCAGGAGATAATTTTTTTGCATCTTCAATATTTGAGTCTTTCAATACAGAACTAAATCTAAAGGTATATACGGACGTTGCAAAAGAAGACCACATTACTCCGATGGGGAACAAGCTGGGAATCGTTGACAGATTTACTAGGACACTGAAGGGTCTGATAAAGAAATACTCACTAGAGAACAAGACTAAAAAATGGGTAGACGCACTTGGTGAAATCGTTGAACTGTATAACGACTCCCCTCATTCTGGGTTGAATGATGCTTCGCCCAACGAGGTGTATGACGATCTCGATTATTCTCAAAAGCTATATGAAGCTCAATTCAAAAAAAATCAAAAGATGAACGACAAAGTGACCATGAAAGTAGGGGACAGAGTGCGTGTAATGTTACAGAAGAAGATCTTTGAAAAGGAGAAAGCCACGTTTTCCACAGAGATTTACACCATTGAAGAACATAGAGGATACAGATTCAAGCTCAAAGGAGTCAAACGTCTATACAGACCAAGCGAAATGAACATTGTTACAAACGTGAAAGATAGACTGGAACCACAAACAGAAGACAATCAAATCAGAAGGATGCAAAGGTCAAAGGCATTTAATTCCTATGACGAGATTGTTACTGCTCTTGATAAGAAGGAAGAACCAAAAGCAAAAAGAACAGTGCGAAAGCCCAAACGGTTTGCTGAGTAACAGCGGCGTCACATGCTTCGCATATGAGCCCTTCGGGCGAATCGCTAACCAACAGTCAGTCGCTTCGCTCATGACTTCCTCTTGACTTCCTCTTGACTTCCTCTTGACTTCCTCCATTCCTCCTCCTGCGAGTAGCGGGGGCGAAACGGTAACCGGTATATCAGTCGCATCCTGCGCGGAGAGTAGAAAGGTGTAACAAAGTGTAATGAATCGTATTTTGTCGTATTTTGTCGTATTTTGTCGTATTTTTTCTTGGTCGCGTCAGCTCCCGACACGCAGTGATGGTCGCGTCAGCTCCCGAATCTTAGGCGAATCATCCATGGCAAATCACGGTACTGCTGGCACGGTATTGCACGGGAAAATCTACCGGACATCCTCCGAGATATAATTCGTGCGGAGGGACTATCGGAAGGACCCCTACTGGGTTTTTGAAGTAAAATGAAGTTATCGAAAAAGACCCGAAGACCGGCGTGCTCCACCACTAACTTACGTGAGTTTGGGTTCAAGTGTTTGAGTTCTGATAGGGCTTAGGAATTTTAGTTAAGTGGTATAGAGGCATGGTTGATCTCGATTAGTTGGGGCATGCATGAGTTGTTGATGATGACACTGCTCAGCATGGTGCTAGTGTGTTATCTTTGCAATCGCGTGTTCATCTAGGGAGACAAGACTCCTTCGGAGCTTTTCTTTGGGGTTGCACCTGATGTGTCGTTGTTGCGTTTGTTTGGTTGCCCTTGCTATGTAATCTTAGTATTGGGCAGTCACGCAACAAGCTAGTTAGAAAGGCATTATTTGGTAGACTGGTTGGGTATTCCCTGGTGAGTAAGGGTTATTATATTTGGGTTTCCAATGTTGCGCCAGTTAGTAGTGAGTAGTGATGTACTCTCTATCTCCAGTTCAGTTCTAAACTGTCTTCCTGGGTTCTCCCTTGAGTATGGGTCCCCGTGCCCGCTTGCATCCCTCCTGTCATCAAACGGTGATATGTTATGTGTTACCGGTAATTCCCTACGCCCTTTAACAACCCCAATTGTTGTTGGCTGGCCTGGCTGGATGTATCATTGTTGCATTCTAGACCAGGGCCTGATCTTGCTGTATTGTGTGTGAAGTTTTAGGGCGGGGGGGAGTTGGATATCCAACTATAATCTTAGCCGAATCTCAGGGGGTCGCCAGGCCCTCCTCTGTGCCACGTTTTAGCGGTGAAGCTTTAGGATTTAGACAGCCTTCGATCATAGTGGTACCTGGATCAGGTCCATTGACTAATAGTCGCCAACCTCCGACCACCTCGGATGGCTCGCGGGTGTCGATAATTCCGACGCCTCCTGTCGTCCCTGGTGGATTACTCGGGTCAAGCCCATGTGATGATGTAGCTGTTGCCGAATGGGTAAGTGATGATCTTGAACACTGGTCTAGCTTGATACTGCGTATGGCTGGGGTGTTACAGTCAACCCAGGATTCATTGTTTTAGGTGCTGCTGGTTCTCATACGTAGGTTAACATGGCCCTATGTGTGAGTGCCTATTCCTCAGCACCTCCTAGACTGACTTATAGGGTAGTCTAGATTGGTGGAGCGTTACGATGCTTTGTTTAGGCAGCTTCCTTTCAGCTGTCTTTCTTGGTTTTGGTGGAAGGTGGTACTTAATTCAGACCACCGTTATAGCGTCTTGATGGTTTCTGACTCTTAGTTCCATAGGCAGATGGTTCGTTCGGTGGAGCTCATCATAGATTAGCTATTTCTTTTTACTCCACACTGTTTTTAGATCACCAGCCCCTCATGTGATTGGAACTTTTTGTGGAGTGTAGTAGTTGTTTCCCTTCGGATTTTACTGTGAATTGGCGGGCTGGGTAATCTTGCAGTTGTACTTGCAGATATACCGCCGCTCACCTCTTTCTTGTTTTCCGAGTGTATTTCAAGCGCCCTTTCATTCCTTCCTTTGCAGTAAATTCTTTGAAGTCCTTTTTTCTGCGTTTACTATTTTCAGGTGGACAATAGGTTTTATGTACTATGGTTGTACATCTACCCTTCTATTGTTCATTGAACTGTGTTTCCTTTGTTGGTTACAAGTTTCTTGAAAATTTTAACTTCGCATCCTTTGGATTTTTTCAGTTGCTGCAGGTTTGGTTTGCTTTAGTTAGGCGCTTGGTTTGTCTTGAGTGCACGAGTTCTTTGCGGTGCGATACCCACCTCTTAGACTGTTTTTCGTTAGTGCCGTAGCTGGGGATTTATGATAATTAACTTTCATAAATCTTCTTACTTCCATCTTTGAGTGAGAAACCAGTTCATCATGGTTTTTTCATCCCAACCTAGTCATGAATTCTATGCTAAGAATAGTTTTTAAGGTAGTGGATTTTTCCATCGACTTTTTTTTTTTCCATCGTAGTCTTTAGTGTCCTCTTGTCTGCGTCCTTTAGGCTTTGATTCTCTCGTGTGCTGCTCTCACACGATATTTCAATCCGTCTCTTTGGTTATCATTGATTGGCGTTAGGTTCCTATTCCCGGATCGGGTTTTCTATACCGTTGTTCCCCAACTTGGATATACGATTTTTTCAGTCTTCTCTTTAGGTTAAGTTCTCGGTTCTTTCAGTCACCGTTGTTCCCCTTCCTTTGGTATTGGGATTGATTTCTGTTTGGCCTCCCTGTGATTTTCTGGTTTGGTGCCTACTATTCTGGATGAATAGTATTTTTGCGCTTACCATGGATGGTTACATTTCCATTTGGGTCTCAGCTCAGCTCGGTATGACCCAAGTTTTTTGCTGCTACATTTTCGGAGTACTACAGTGGTTTTTGGTTCATCCTTTCTCATCCTTTTATTTTAGACAAGGCTTTCTTCTGGTTTCCTGTTTTTCCGCCGTTCCTTAATAATTTTTGTTTGCTACCAGTTTATGGTTCTATGTCCCCAGTGCCATAGGTGGAGTACTAGTATTGTATGTCACCTGCGTCATAGGTGGAGTATCAGCATGAATAGCGGTGCTCTCGCTTGTTTTATGTCTTGGTGACTCCTTGTGTACTCCCTTAGAACTATCGGTCCTGACAGTACTATGTCAGCTTCCTGTTGACTGCGTCATCGGTTCATCTGACACGCGCTGTCTAGCCTGTACCCTGATCAGGTTACAGGCTGCCGCTCCTTCCTCTACTGGTGCCCCTTAATGGGTCTCCTGTGCTTGTAACTTATTCTCGTCTCCGCATTTATAGATTGGCGTGCTGCACACACAAAGTCCACTCTCCGGAGTGTTATCCAAGCTGATAGGTCCCACCACCTCAGCAAAGCCAGATCTGAGTAAGCCATTGGTGTCTGCTACTGGTATTTCTCTGACCACCAAACGTTGCGAATTATTTATTGCATTACATAATTCATCCTGGGCCCGGGGGTGACTTCATACCTGACTTATTTTCAGCTACGTACAGCTTCTAGGCAGCTACCCTGACTTGCTATTCAGCAAAAGTAATGATAACACCTGGTGGGGCGTGGTATTTAGGGAACCCGTCGTATGCACGGTCTACCACCTCGACTGGACAAGCTACCATCGCAGTTGACAACGACCTGCAACGCTCAGGGTGACCGTAGGGGGAATCGAACCCCGCCCCCGCTTCGTTTCAGCGATTTCGTTTACCACTAGACCAACCGTATCACTGAAACGGGCTTATTCAGCCAAACCTAATGCAGCAACCTAGTGCACCTTCCAGCTGACACAATCAACTGTCTAGAACTGCTGATACAATTTGTTAGACAAATAGTCACTGGGGGACTCCTAGCTATTCTACAATCAACTACTCAATCAACTAAACTGTGCTGAACTTCTGACACAAAACATCGACCTTTAAAAAAATGCGACGATTTGTTTAGGGGCATTTCATCAGATTTCCCCATTTGTTTTCACTACCTAGACAGTTTCTTGCCTATGCCCTTTGCTTTTCAGCAAACTTATGAATGATTTGATGATCCCCCCCCCCCCACCCCACCCCACCCCCGGGTGTTAGGAGCAGGCCTGTCAACCTTCAGCTGTTGCGTCCACTCTGGAAACACTTGTGACAAGCTGGAACTTCAATCTCAACTGTCCCTTCCCCCTTCACGGTTAACTCACGGAGCAGCCCATTCCCCCTTAATGGTTCAATAATGGGCACGTACTTTACCCCTTCATGGTTACCTAACCGATGGTTAGGTAACGAAGCAGTCCCTTCCCCCTTCAGTATGAACTAATAGAGCAGTCCTTCCCCCCTTCACAGTTCTGAGGTCTGCAGTTGAGCAGTTCTGAGGTCTGAATGAGTTTATTGATCGACCCAGAATGTAAGCAAAATTGCGCAGACCGATTATTCATGTTTCCATCTCCTCAACCCCCAGACTTGGGAATCACGCAGACCCTTTAGTTTAGGCCCAAGTCCTTAAAAAATCACTGAGCAGTTCTGAGTTCTGGAGTTTGATTCCCCCTTCTGCTGCTGTCATGCACTGTTTCCTTTTTGGGCTATGCATAGCAGGTTCTAGACAGCTCCATTGGCTGGCCACTGGGTGAAGCCCAAAGCTTCCAGCTGCATTGGAACATCTGTCCTGCCAGCTTTCAGGCATGCTAACTTGTTTCAGATTTGGCTCAAGGTTGGGGAATGAAAGATAGCAGATCTACTATCTAGAAGCTACCACACGCAGCCAAATACATGACCCATTGGCTGAAAGACTTGACACAGTGGCTGGCTCATGGAGCTGTCTAGAAGCTGCCACATGCAGCCAAATACATGAACAGTGGTGCGTACGGGAGGGTCCGCTGAACACCACGCCCCTCCAGGCTTATTCTGTTTTAACAGTGGCCATTGAAAGCAGGTACCCCTTCAATGATCTTTTGGGGTGAGGGGGTGGGGTGGGGGGTGGGGGGTGGGGGGTGGTGGGGGGGGGGGGAGCTATGCATGGCAGCTTCCAGACAGCTCCATGTGCCAGCCAATGCGTAAAGTCTTTCAGCCAATGGGTCATGTCTTGCAGCTGCACTGTTTTGTTCGGCATGACAGCATTTAGAAACACTAGCTAGCCTCAGGTTTCACCCAAGGACAGGGAAAGGGACATCCAAAACACTGAGGTACATCATCAATCACCTCCAAAACACTGAGGTACATCATCTATCACCTCCAAAACACTGAGGAACACAATCTATCACCTCCAAAACACTGAGGTACATAATTTATCACCTCCAAAAGTCTCAGGTACATAATGTATGACCAGTTAGGGCTTGCCCTGTGGCTGGCCCAACGAGCTGGGTGGAAGCTGCCGCTTATATCTGATGAATAGTAGCACTGGACCAGAAGCATGCTTTCATTCTTCTGGAGTTGAGTGCAAAAAGAGAGATGGCATGAAGAGAGGCATCAAATTCTCGGGTCATTCAACGTACTTGACACTCATCAGCTTGAGGTCCTCCTCAATGCCCTTCAGCCGAAAGTGCCCTAGGAGTATTGCCTCAATGCGCATGTTTCGTATGCAATCAAATAGCTGCACCCCCGTGACTGGCCTGGTTTTGACTCTGTACTGCTCTGTACTGCTTGAGCTGACACTTGAGATCTTCTCTAATCTGATGGTGGAATTTCCCTCACCCACTGGTGGCATGGAGTTTTCTGAGATGAGCTCTTTCTCAGCCGTTTCATGTATGCTCTGGCCGGTGGTTTGGCTTTGGCCCTCTTCCTCCCCTTCAATTAAGGAAGCATGTACTCGTGGTGATATCAATGATGAGGATCTACCTTGCCCAAGTTGAAACTCAGGACAAGTCATAGGAACCGCTCCAAGCTCCGACACTGCAGTTTCCCAAGTCCGACTTGAGATGTAGACCATGGAGGCTTGTGCCACCGTAGAAATCCGGGCTGCTCTGTTCATAACCTTGCCCCTATGCTCAATTCGGCCTGAGGAGGGGTTGATGTGTGAACTGAATGATCCCACGTCTATTCCACAGCTGACTGTAAAATCAGCGGGCGACCACAGCTTGCCTTCCCCTGCCAACTTCTTGATGTCTAATCGAGCTTCCAGGTTGGTTACCATATTCAGAGCCCATTTGATAGCAACTCCAGCTGATGAGAATGATGCCAGGAAAACACCCCCGAAGAAGCCCAATAAGTAGCCTCTGTACTCAAGCAGGCCACTCTGCACGATGGGTTGCACAGCTTTCATCAACTTCTTAGCCATCTCCTCCCCATTTACCCTGGCAATGGCTGATGTGTCGATCCTGAGGTAGGCAACAGCACCATCGTCATACGGGGCATCCAAGAAGCCGAGTGACAGTTGCTTGCACCTCCTCAGGGGCTCCATCATAGCCGACCTCAACAACATCTCTGGGGCAAGGGCCAGGTAAACATTGACATACATGCTGGAGTCACTGGCAAAGGAAAGCTCACCCATGTGGGCTATCACCATGGAGACATCCAGGCTGCTTGCACGGACCTGCCGAAACGTTGCCTCAGTGCACGTCACCATACCACCAGTTGCTGCATCTGCCACTGACTTTGTGATGGCCATAGACTCGCCCAAGTACTCAGTCCGCCCTGTGATGCGATTATACTCGATGTCCTTAGAATCCCCCAAGCCAGTGTGCACACCCATTCTCACTCTCAAACCCCTCCAAAGAAGGATTTCGGCTTCCGGCTTGCTGATAGTAGGACCTTCGGCTAACTCAGCAGTTGGGGTCAGTCCACCAAGGCACTTGTCAGAATCCAATTCTCCCGCCACAGACGTGAGCAGCTGTAAATATGCACGTACATCGAGTCCCCAGCTCATTGTAAGACCAGAAGCCCTCTGCTGAAGGACACTTGCAGGGTTTAATTTACAAAGGCCGTCAACCGAGCTGACCTGTGAGAAGGACTGCTCATTGTTGGCGACCCATTGGATCAGTTGAGTCACATCCACTCCAGAAAGGGGGGTGCCAGGACCACCCAGAAAGCTGGATGATCGAAGTATGCTGATGCCAGATTGTCTCGTAGACTTGGGGCTGACAGCATCCTTGCCTACCTCCTTGCCTAACGTCATCCGTGTCAAGTCATCCACCGGCCTGGCTCGCGGGTTTTTTATGTCGATTTCAGACTTAAACAGCTGCAGGTAATCCTGAACACTCTTACAGGGCATCACACTGACAGGCTTGCAGAGACCGGTTAAGTTTTCATAAATAAGTGCAGCTGCAGTACCATTAATTCCATAGGAACAAAACTCATCAATGAGTGGCTTTTTGTACTTTTTAAACCATCGTGGTGTGCTCTATCTCAAGCACGTTTTGGTGAAATCCGTACCAGATTAGTTCTCACATAATTAATGGGAAATGGACATGTTTCACCAAGGTTTATTTTAAGGAAAGGCACATTTTCCTGGTAACTATTTTTACTGCTGAAGACGGCGAGCAGCCAAATTGCTGGATGAACCGGAAACACACGGAGGGTATTTGGCTTCACTTGACATGGGTCCCACCACCTCAGCAAAGCCAGATCTGAGTAAGCCATTGGTGTCTGCTACTGGTATTTCTCTGACCACCAAACGTTGCGAATTATTTATTGCATTACATAATTCATCCTGGGCCCGGGGGTGACTTCATACCTGACTTATTTTCAGCTACGTACAGCTTCTAGGCAGCTACCCTGACTTGCTATTCAGCAAAAGTAATGATAACACCTGGTGGGGCGTGGTATTTAGGGAACCCGTCGTATGCACGGTCTACCACCTCGACTGGACAAGCTACCATCGCAGTTGACAACGACCTGCAACGCTCAGGGTGACCGTAGGGGGAATCGAACCCCCGCCCCCCGCTTCGTTTCAGCGATTTCGTTTACCACTAGACCAACCGTATCACTGAAACGGGCTTATTCAGCCAAACCTAATGCAGCAACCTAGTGCACCTTCCAGCTGACACAATCAACTGTCTAGAACTGCTGATACAATTTGTTAGACAAATAGTCACTGGGGGACTCCTAGCTATTCTACAATCAACTACTCAATCAACTAAACTGTGCTGAACTTCTGACACAAAACATCGACCTTTAAAAAAATGCGACGATTTGTTTGGGGGCATTTCATCAGATTTCCCCATTTGTTTTCACTACCTAGACAGTTTCTTGCCTATGCCCTTTGCTTTTCAGCAAACTTATGAATGATTTGATGATCCCCCCCCCCCCCCCACCCCACCCCACCCCCGGGTGTTAGGAGCAGGCCTGTCAACCTTCAGCTGTTGCGTCCACTCTGGAAACACTTGTGACAAGCTGGAACTTCAATCTCAACTGTCCCTTCCCCCTTCACGGTTAACTCACGGAGCAGCCCATTCCCCCTTAATGGTTCAATAATGGGCACGTACTTTACCCCTTCATGGTTACCTAACCGATGGTTAGGTAACGAAGCAGTCCCTTCCCCCTTCAGTATGAACTAATAGAGCAGTCCTTCCCCCCTTCACAGTTCTGAGGTCTGCAGTTGAGCAGTTCTGAGGTCTGAATGAGTTTATTGATCGACCCAGAATGTAAGCAAAATTGCGCAGACCGATTATTCATGTTTCCATCTCCTCAACCCCCAGACTTGGGAATCACGCAGACCCTTTAGTTTAGGCCCAAGTCCTTAAAAAATCACTGAGCAGTTCTGAGTTCTGGAGTTTGATTCCCCCTTCTGCTGCTGTCATGCACTGTTTCCTTTTTGGGCTATGCATAGCAGGTTCTAGACAGCTCCATTGGCTGGCCACTGGGTAAAGCCCAAAGCTTCCAGCTGCATTGGAACATCTGTCCTGCCAGCTTTCAGGCATGCTAACTTGTTTCAGATTTGGCTCAAGGTTGGGGAATGAAAGATAGCAGATCTACTATCTAGAAGCTACCACACGCAGCCAAATACATGACCCATTGGCTGAAAGACTTGACACAGTGGCTGGCTCATGGAGCTGTCTAGAAGCTGCCACATGCAGCCAAATACATGAACAGTGGTGCGTACGGGAGGGTCCGCTGAACACCACGCCCCTCCAGGCTTATTCTGTTTTAACAGTGGCCATTGAAGCAGGTACCCCTTCAATGATCTTTTGGGGTGAGGGGGTGGGGTGGGGGGTGGTGGGGGGGGGGGGAGCTATGCATGGCAGCTTCCAGACAGCTCCATGTGCCAGCCAATGCGTAAAGTCTTTCAGCCAATGGGTCATGTCTTGCAGCTGCACTGTTTTGTTCGGCATGACAGCATTTAGAAACACTAGCTAGCCTCAGGTTTCACCCAAGGACAGGGAAAGGGACATCCAAAACACTGAGGTACATCATCAATCACCTCCAAAACACTGAGGTACATAATCTATCACCTCAAAAACACTGAGGTACATAATCTATCACCTCAAAAACACTGAGGTACATCATCTATCACCTCCAAAACACTGAGGTACATCATCTATCACCTCCAAAACACTGAGGAACACAATCTATCACCTCCAAAACACTGAGGTACATCATCTATCACCTCCAAAACACTGAGGAACACAATCTATCACCTCCAAAACACTGAGGTACATAATTCATCACCTCCAAAAGTCTCAGGTACATAATGTATGACCAGTTAGGGCTTGCCCTGTGGCTGGCCCAACGAGCTGGGTGGAAGCTGCCGCTTATATCTGATGAATAGTAGCACTGGACCAGAAGCATGCTTTCATTCTTCTGGAGTTGAGTGCAAAAAGAGAGATGGCATGAAGAGAGGCATCAAATTCTCGGGTCATTCAACGTACTTGACACTCATCAGCTTGAGGTCCTCCTCAATGCCCTTCAGCCGAAAGTGCCCTAGGAGTATTGCCTCAATGCGCATGTTTCGTATGCAATCAAATAGCTGCACCCCCGTGACTGGCCTGGTTTTGACTCTGTACTGCTCTGTACTGCTTGAGCTGACACTTGAGATCTTCTCTAATCTGATGGTGGAATTTCCCTCACCCACTGGTGGCATGGAGTTTTCTGAGATGAGCTCTTTCTCAGCCGTTTCATGTATGCTCTGGCCGGTGGTTTGGCTTTGGCCCTCTTCCTCCCCTTCAATTAAGGAAGCATGTACTCGTGGTGATATCAATGATGAGGATCTACCTTGCCCAAGTTGAAACTCAGGACAAGTCATAGGAACCGCTCCAAGCTCCGACACTGCAGTTTCCCAAGTCCGACTTGAGATGTAGACCATGGAGGCTTGTGCCACCGTAGAAATCCGGGCTGCTCTGTTCATAACCTTGCCCCTATGCTCAATTCGGCCTGAGGAGGGGTTGATGTGTGAACTGAATGATCCCACGTCTATTCCACAGCTGACTGTAAAATCAGCGGGCGACCACAGCTTGCCTTCCCCTGCCAACTTCTTGATGTCTAATCGAGCTTCCAGGTTGGTTACCATATTCAGAGCCCATTTGATAGCAACTCCAGCTGATGAGAATGATGCCAGGAAAATACCCCCGAAGAAGCCCAATAAGTAGCCTCTGTACTCAAGCAGGCCACTCTGCACGATGGGTTGCACAGCTTTCATCAACTTCTTAGCCATCTCCTCCCCATTTACCCTGGCAATGGCTGATGTGTCGATCCTGAGGTAGGCAACAGCACCATCGTCATACGGGGCATCCAAGAAGCCGAGTGACAGTTGCTTGCACCTCCTCAGGGGCTCCATCATAGCCGACCTCAACAACATCTCTGGGGCAAGGGCCAGGTAAACATTGACATTCATGCTGGAGTCACTGGCAAAGGAAAGCTCACCCATGTGGGCTATCACCATGGAGACATCCAGGCTGCTTGCACGGACCTGCCGAAACGTTGCCTCAGTGCACGTCACCATACCACCAGTTGCTGCATCTGCCACTGACTTTGTGATGGCCATAGACTCGCCCAAGTACTCAGTCCGCCCTGTGATGCGATTATACTCGATGTCCTTAGAATCCCCCAAGCCAGTGTGCACACCCATTCTCACTCTCAAACCCCTCCAAAGAAGGATTTCGGCTTCCGGCTTGCTGATAGTAGGACCTTCGGCTAACTCAGCAGTTGGGGTCAGTCCACCAAGGCACTTGTCAGAATCCAATTCTCCCGCCACAGACGTGAGCAGCTGGAAATATGCACGTACATCGAGTCCCCAGCTCATTGTAAGACCAGAAGCCCTCTGCTGAAGGACACTTGCAGGGTTTAATTTACAAAGGCCGTCAACCGAGCTGACCTGTGAGAAGGACTGCTCATTGTTGGCGACCCATTGGATCAGTTGAGTCACATCCACTCCAGAAAGGGGGGTGCCAGGACCACCCAGAAAGCTGGATGATCGAAGTATGCTGATGCCAGATTGTCTCGTAGACTTGGGGCTGACAGCATCCTTGCCTACCTCCTTGCCTAACGTCATCCGTGTCAAGTCATCCACCGGCCTGGCTCGCGGGTTTTTTATGTCGATTTCAGACTTAAACAGCTGCAGGTAATCCTGAACACTCTTACAGGGCATCACACTGACAGGCTTGCAGAGGGGGTGCAGCAGCAGCTCACTGGGCCACTCTGCTTTCAGCAGGTTAGCTTGGGCCTCCACCGCAAAGCTCACTGCGTCAGATGGGCCGTGGAATGCAATGATAAAGCTATCTCCTTCAGTGCCGCTCTCGTACCCGTCCCACTTGTCCAGGCAGTCTCGCAGAACCTTGTGGTGCTCGTGCCAGGCTATATCCATCACCCCTCCAGGTAGCATCTCCCACAAAGAGGCAGAGCTTTCTACGTCAGTCACCACGAGCGTCGTCTCCTGACAGGCTCGAGGGGCATTGACATTCCCACCCCACCACCACCCTCTTCTCTTCATCCTCATATCATTCCGCCACCAGACAAAGCCTGCAACTCCCAGAAGAAGCATGCTTACAGCAACTGGAACAGCGATTATAATTGCGATCAAATAATCAGGGAAATCTTTTCCCGCAGAAGTAGTCTTATCTTTCGAAGTCAGGTTATCCTCCTTATCAGTAGCGCTGAGGGGTATAAAGCCAATGACACTCCAGTATGAAGACTGCGCCAGTGAAAAGGGCACTGGTCCTTCATGCAGCTGCTGCATAAATGATGTGTACATTTGCTCCATGGCGTCCTTGATTTCCGCATCTGTTCCTAGGGGGCTCCTGAGGGCAGTCTTCAGAAACTCCCTGTATTCCTCGCCTGAAGCTACGCGCAGGTCTAATGCTGCATTGGGGTGATCAAGCATTCTCCTTGTGATGGTCAGAAATTCTTCAACGTCGATTGCGGAATAGTTGAGAGCTGTCCACATCTGCAGCCCCCTTTCACTAGTATCAAGCTCACTGATGCGGCACGGTCCGAGGGGGGTGCGGGGATTCCGGCCAAAATTCCCGGCATCAACAAGCTTCCTCAAAGTGGAGTACCCAATAGCCTGGTAGGACTTGGAGGATAGGGGGCTGAGTCCAAATCCTATGCCCCCCCAGGCTGCAGAGGGCGCTCTGTTGATCAAGTACGAGCTTCCATCAGAACGGATGACCTCTTCATTACATGTGCTCCTGTTGCAAGGTACAAGCTGCATGGTATTTCTGTCAAGGACAGAATCGGTGCCAGGGAGCAGGGCAGTCCCAAAGGACTTCTGGACTTGCCATAGCACTTGTTTTGAAGAGCAGCGCTCTGTTTAAAGACATGATGCATCGTCCCCTCATAAAGTTTGAGGTCATGGGGACGTACAAGTCGACATCAAAGGTGAATTGTAGCAGCTGGTGGATGGTCTTGAGTGCCTTCGCCATAGCAGGGTTCTTCACGAAGGGCTCCATGGTCGTAGGATCAAACAGCATTCCGCCACTGTAGCCTGAAATCAATGATGTGTTGGCTAGAGTGTAAGGGGCCAGCACGTCCAGGAGATGTGTGTGTGTAATATTTACATCCAGGCACTTTGGTGAGACTTGAACCAGAAATAATGCACTTTGGTGAGACTTGAACCAGAAATAATGCACTTTGGTGAGACTTGAACCAGAAATAATGCACATACTGTGTATTTATATTAACTCCGTAATGACCAGTACTGAAGCAACATTTCATGTACACTCAGGGTTCTGAAGTACCTGGAGGAAACGTCTGAGTTGCTTCACAACTATGGCAACCCAACACTGGATGGCAGCGGCCGAGCGTGAGTGATGGGGTGCTCTAGGTTTGGTGACTCTTACTGTAGGGTAGGATTCCGGTTGGAGTGATGGAGAGTTTAGTGTGTTCGTCGAGAACCTTCTAGGAGTCGGAAGTCGAGAAACTGCTAGGAGGCTTCTGCGAGGGTTTGTAGAGTTTCTGTGAGCCGAACTCTTCAGGTTTAGGGTTTGTTTAGACCTTCTGGATTATTCCGCAAGACTATATAAGTTGATGTTTGGATATTTCTAGAACTTGGAACATGGAACTTCTGACG
The DNA here is from genome assembly GCA_013435795.1 of Chlamydomonas sp. ICE-L. Lineage (NCBI taxonomy): Eukaryota > Viridiplantae > Chlorophyta > Chlorophyceae > Chlamydomonadales > Chlamydomonadaceae > Chlamydomonas > Chlamydomonas sp. ICE-L. The sequence continues at coordinate 144,924,292 of JACBWV010000610.1, forward strand.
TTGTAACAATCACTGCCTTCTGTCTGATCTGTAACGAGTCTTCTAGTTCCTCGTTCCTTATTCCCCTTGTCCCTTAACCCTTGCGCGTAACAATCGCTGGCTGTTACCGGATCGTTACCCTTCAGAAAGAGGAGTGAACTTCTAGGGCAATGTAGGTGGGTGGGTGTGAGGTCATGTTCCGGGAGGAAAGGGCGCTGGTGACTAAAACTAGAGGGCGTGCATAGGAGAATGCTTTGACTGCCTCCACCTCACAAAACCATTATTCATGTGATGCAGGAAGAGGAATCAATCAACAGCTAGACACATATGTTCCTGTGTTTATTCCACACAGCGAAGGCGCTTACATCGAGGGCCAAGTATGGTAAAACGTTCTCCGCCTTCAGCATGAAAAGTAGGCACACAATTATAAAAAAAGGTGTCTATCGACACCCCAATTCAGCTCATTAGTCACTAATCTGTCTCCTTGGTTAGGAGAAGTTGCCTTGTGTCCCTAAACTGCTTATTCGATTAATTTTGTTTGAGAATATAGCCCATTTTTGAATTGAAAGTGAACCTAAATCACCCACTCCCATGCAATTTCAATTCTTCCATTTTTTTACAGTATCAGGCTGGCTGGTCTCTGCCCCTGGCTTATTCGCTCGATGCGCCAGCCTCCTCAAAATATAAGGTATCAGAATTGGATTGCAGAAGTTGTCCTGTGTGGCTGAAGTGGACGGGAACCCAAATCACCCATCCACAAGAAATTGTGTGTCTTCCATTTCTTTACACTATCAGGCTGGCTGATCTCCGCCCCTAGCTTATTAGACGATGGGCCAGACACCTCAAAATAAAAGTATCAGAATTGGATGAGAGAAGTTGTCCTGTGATGCTGAAGTGGAAGGGAACCCAAATCACCAACTCCCATGAAATTCTGAGTCTTCCATTGTTTCACAATATCAGGCTGGCTGGTCCCCACCCCTAGCTTATTCGCTCGATGCGCCAGCCTCCTCAAAATAAAAGTATCGGAATTGGATGGAAAACGTTGTCCTGTGTTGCTGAAGTGGAAGGGAACCCAAATCACCCACTCCCATGAAATTCTGAGTCTTCCATTTTTTACAATATCAGGCTGGCTGGTCCCCACCCCTAGCTCATTCGCTCGATGCGCCAGCCTCCTCAAAATGAAAAGTATCAGAATTGGATGGGATAAGTTGTCCTGTGTTGCTGAAGTGGAAGGGAACCCAAATCACCAACTCCCATGAAATTCTGAGTCTTCCATTTTTTAACAATATCAGGCTGGCTGGTCCCCACCCCTAACTTATTCGCTCGATGCGCCAGCCTCCTCAAAATAAAAGTATCAGAATTGGATGGAAAACGTTGTCCTGTGTTGCTGAAGTGGAAGGGAACCCAAATCACCCACTCCCATGAAATTCTGAGTCTTCCATTTTTTACACTATCAGGCTGGCTGGTCTCTGCCCCTTAGCTTATTTGCTCGATGCGCCAGCCACCTCGAAATAAAAAGTATCAGAATTGGATTGGAGAAGTTGTCCTGTGTTGCTGAAGTGGAAGGGAACCCAAATCACCAACTCACATGAAATTCTGAGTCTTCCATTTTTGTACAATATCAGGCTGGCTGGTCTCCGCCCCTAGCTCATTCGCTCGATGCGCCAGCCTCCTCAATATAAAAGGATCAGAATTGGATGGGATAAGTTTTCCTGTGTTGCTAAAGTGGAAGGGAGCCCAAATCACCCACTCCCATGAAATTCTGAATCTTCCATGTTTTTACAATATCAGGCTGGCTGGTCTCCGCCCCTAGCTTATTAGACGATGGGCCAGCCTCCTCAAAATAAAAAGTATCAGAATTGGATGGGAGAAGCTGTCCTGTGTTGCTGAAGTGGAAGGGAACCCAAATCACCCACTCACATGAAATTCTGAGTCTTCCATAGTTTCACAATATTAGGCTGGCTTGTCCCCACCCCTAGCTTATTAGTCAATGCGCCAGCCTAGTCAACATAATAAATTTAATGATTGGATTGGAGAAGTTGTCCTGTGTTGCTGAAGTGGACGGGAACCCAAATCACCCACTCACAAGAAATTGTGAGTCTTCCATTGTTCCACAATATCAGGCTGGCTGGTCTCTGCCCCTAGCTTATTCGCTCGATGCGCCAGCCTCCTCAAAATAAAAAGTATCAGAATTGGATGGAAAACGTTGTCCTGTGTTGCTGAAGTGGAAGGGAACCCAAATCACCCACTCCCATGAAATTCTGAGTCTTCCATGTTTTTACACTATCAGGCTGGCTGGTCTCTGCCCCTTATTTGCTCGATGCGCCAGCCACCTCGAAATAAAAAGTATCAGAATTGGATTGGAGAAGTTGTCCTGTGTTGCTGAAGTGGAAGGGAACCCAAATCACCAACTCACACGAAATTCTGAGTCTTCCATTTTTGTACAATATCAGGCTGGCTGGTCTCCGCCCCTAGCTCATTCGATCGATGACGCCAGCCTCCTCACATATAAAAGGATCAGAATTGGAATGGGATCAGTTTTCCTGTGTTGCTAAAGTGGAAGGGAACCCAAATCACCCACTCCCATGAAATTCTGAATCTTCCATGTTTTTACAATATCAGGCTGGCTGGTCTCCGCCCCTAGCTTATTAGACGATGGGCCAGCCTCCTCAAAATAAAAAGTATCAGAATTGGATGGGAGAAGTTGTCCTGTGTTGCTGAAGTGGAAGGGAACCCAAATACCCACTCCCATGAAATTCTGAGTCTTCCATGTTTTTACAATATCAGGTTGGCTGGTCACCGCCCCTAGCTTATTAGACGATGGGCCAGCCTCCTCAAAATAAAAAGTATCAGAATTGGATGGGAGAAGTTGTCCTGTGTTGCTGAAGTGGAAGGGAACCCAAATCACCCACTCACATGAAATTCTGAGTCTTCCATAGTTTCACAATATCAGGCTGGCTGGTCTCCGCCCCTATCTTATTCGCTCCATGCGCCAGCCTTCTCAACATGAAAAGTATCAGAATTGGATGGGATAAGTTTTTCTGTGTTGCTAAAGTGGAAGGGAACCCAAATCACCCACTCACATGAAATTCTGAGTCTTCCATTTTTTACACTATCAGGCTGGCTGGTCTCTGCCCCTTAGCTTATTTGCTCGATGCGCCAGCCACCTCGAAATAAAAAGTATCAGAATTGGATGGGAGAAGTTGTCCTGTGTTGCTGAAGTGGAAGGGAACCCAAATCACCCACTCACATGAAATTGTGAGTCTTCCATTGTTTCACAATATCAGGCTGGCTGGTCCCCACCCCTAGCTTATTTGCTCGATTCGCCAGCCTCCTCAAAATAAAAGTATCGGAATCGGATGGGAGAAGTTGTCCTGTGTTGCTGAAGTGGAAGGGAACCCAAATCACCCACTCCCATGAAATTCTGAGTCTTCCATTGTTTCAAAATATCAGGCTGGCTGGTCTCTGCCCCTAGCTTATTTGCTCGATTCGCCAGCCTCCTCAAAATAAAAGTATTGGAATCGGATGGGAGAAGTTGTCCTGTGTTGCTGAAGTGGAAGGGAACCCAAATCACCCACTCCCATGAAATTCTGAGTCTTCCATTGTTTCACAATATCAGGCTGGCTGGTCTCTGCCCCTAGCTTATTCGCTCGATGCGCCAGCCTCCTCAAAATAAAAGTATAGGAATTGGATGGAAAACGTTGTCCTGTGTTGCTGAAGTGGAAGGGAACCCAAATCACCCACTCACATGAAATTCTGAGTCTTCCATTTTTTACAATATCAGGCTGGCTGGTCCCCACCCCTAGCTCATTTGCTCGATGCGCCAGCCTCCTCAAAATGAAAAGTATCAGAATTGGATGGGAGAAGTTGTCCTGTGTTGCTGAAGTGGAAGGGAACCCAAATCACCCACTCCCATGAAATTCTGAGTCTTCCATTTTTTAACAATATCAGGCGTGCTGGTCCTCACCCCTAGCTTATTCGCTCGATCACCAGCCTCCTCAAAATAAAAAGAGTCAGAATCGGATGGGATAAGTTTTTCTGTGTTGCTAAAGTGGAAGGGAACCCAAATCACCCACTCCCATGAAATTGTGAGTCTTCCATGTTTTTACAATATCAGGTTGGCTGGTCACCGCCCCTAGCTTATTAGACGATGGGCCAGCCTCCTCAAAATAAAAAGTATCAGAATTGGATGGGAGAAGTTGTCCTGTGTTGCTGAAGTGGAAGGGAACCCAAATCACCCACTCACATGAAATTCTGAGTCTTCCATAGTTTCACAATATCAGGCTGGCTGGTCTCCGCCCCTATCTTATTCGCTCCATGCGCCAGCCTTCTCAACATGAAAAGTATCAGAATTGGATGGGATAAGTTTTTCTGTGTTGCTAAAGTGGAAGGGAACCCAAATCACCCACTCACATGAAATTCTGAGTCTTCCATTTTTTACACTATCAGGCTGGCTGGTCTCTGCCCCTTAGCTTATTTGCTCGATGCGCCAGCCACCTCGATATAAAAAGTATCAGAATTGGATGGGAGAAGTTGTCCTGTGTTGCTGAAGTGGCAGGGAACCCAAATCACCCACTCACATGAAATTGTGAGTCTTCCATTGTTTCACAATATCAGGCTGGCTGGTCCCCACCCCTAGCTTATTTGCTCGATTCGCCAGCCTCCTCAAAATAAAAGTATCGGAATCGGATGGGAGAAGTTGTCCTGTGTTGCTGAAGTGGAAGGGAACCCAAATCACCCACTCCCATGAAATTCTGAGTCTTCCATTGTTTCACAATATCAGGCTGGCTGGTCTCTGCCCCTAGCTTATTTGCTCGATTCGCCAGCCTCCTCAAAATAAAAGTATTGGAATCGGATGGGAGAAGTTGTCCTGTGTTGCTGAAGTGGAAGGGAACCCAAATCACCCACTCCCATGAAATTCTGAGTCTTCCATTGTTTCACAATATCAGGCTGGCTGGTCTCTGCCCCTAGCTTATTCGCTCGATGCGCCAGCCTCCTCAAAATAAAAGTATAGGAATTGGATGGAAAACGTTGTCCTGTGTTGCTGAAGTGGAAGGGAACCCAAATCACCCACTCACATGAAATTCTGAGTCTTCCATTTTTTACAATATCAGGCTGGCTGGTCCCCACCCCTAGCTCATTTGCTCGATGCGCCAGCCTCCTCAAAATGAAAAGTATCAGAATTGGATGGGAGAAGTTGTCCTGTGTTGCTGAAGTGGAAGGGAACCCAAATCCCCCACTCCCATGAAATTCTGAGTCTTCCATTTTTTAACAATATCAGGCGTGCTGGTCCTCACCCCTAGCTTATTCGCTCGATCACCAGCCTCCTCAAAATAAAAAGAGTCAGAATCGGATGGGATAAGTTTTTCTGTGTTGCTAAAGTGGAAGGGAACCCAAATCACCCACTCCCATGAAATTGTGAGTCTTCCATTTTTTACACTATCAGGCTGGCTGGTCTCTGCCCCTTAGCTTATTTGCTCGATGCGCCAGCCACCTCGAAATAAAAAGTATCAGAATTGGATGGGAGAAGTTGTCCTGTGTTGCTGAAGTGGAAGGGAACCCAAATCGCCCACTCATATGAAATTTTGAGTCTTCCATTGTTTTACAATATCAGGCTGGCTGGTCCCCACCCCTAGCTTATTTGCTCGATTCGCCAGCCTCCTCAAGATAAAAGTATCGAAATCGGATTGGAGAAGTTGTCCTGTGTTGCTGAAGTGGAAGGGAACCCAAATCACCCACTCACATGAAATTCTGAGTCTTCCATGTTTTTACGATATCAGGCTGGCTGGTCTCTGCCCCTGGCTTATTCGCTCGATGCGCCAGCCTCCTCAAAATATAAGGTATCAGAATTGGATTGGAGAAGTTGTCCTATGTTGCTGAAGTGGAAGGGAACCCAAATCACCCACTCACATGAAATTCCGAGTCTTCCATTTTGGTACAATATCAGGCTGGCTGGTCTCCGCCCCTAGCTCATTCGCTCGACGCGCCAGCATCCTCAAAATAAAAGGAACAGAATTGGATAGGATAAGTTTTTCTGTGTTGCTAAAGTGGAAGGGAACCCAAATCACCCACTCCCATGAAATTCTGGGTCTTCCATGTTTTTACAATATCAGGCTGGCTGGTCTCCGCCCCTAGCTCATTCGCTCGACGCGCCAGCCTCCTCAATATAAAAGGAACAGAATTGGATGGGATAAGTTGTCCTGTGTTGCTGAAGTGGAAGGGAACCCAAATCACCCACTCCCATGAAATTCTGGGTCTTCCATGTGTTTACAATATCAGGCTGGCTGGTCTCCGCCCCTAGCTCATTCGCTCGATGGGCCAGCCTCCTCAAAATAAAAAGTATCAGAATTGGATGGGAGAAGTTGTCCTGTGTTGCTGAAGTGGAAGGGAACCCAAATCACCCACTCCCATGAAATTCTGAGTCTTCCATGTTTTTACAATATCAGGCTGGCTGGTCTCCGCCCCTAGCATATTAGACGATGGGCCAGCTTCCTCAAAATAAAAAGTATCAGAATTGGATGGGAGGAGTTGTCCTGTGTTGCTGAAGTGGAAGGGAACCCAAATCACCCACTCACATGAAATTCTGAGTCTTCCATAGTTTCACAATATCAGGCTGGCTGGTCTCCGCCCCTAACTTATTCGCTCCATGCGCCAGCCTTCTCAACATGAAAAGAATCAGAATCGGATGGGATAAGTTTTTCTGTGTTGCTAAAGTGGAAAGGAACCCAAATCACCCACTCACATGAAATTCTGAGTCTTCCATTTTTTACACTATCAGGATGGCTGGTCTCTGCCCCTTAGCTTATTTGCTCGATGCGCCAGCCACCTCGAAATAAAAAGTATCAGAATTGGATGGGAGAAGTTGTCCTGTGTTGCTGAAGTGGAAGGGAACCCAAATCACCCACTCACATGAAATTCTGAGTCTTCCATTGTTTCACAATATCAGGCTGGCTGGTCCCCACCCCTAGCTTATTTGCTCGATTCGCCAGCCTCCTCAAAATAAAAGCATCGGAATCGGATGGGAGAAGTTGTCCTGTGTTGCTGAAGTGGAAGGGAACCCAAATCACCCACTCCCATGAAATTCTGAGTCTTCCATTGTTTCACAATATCACGCTGGCTGGTCTCTGCCCCTAGCTTATTCGCTCGATGCGCCAGCCTCCTCAAAATAAAAGTATAGGAATTGGATGGAAAACGTTGTCCTGTGTTGCTGAAGGGGAAGGGAACCCAAATCACCCACTCACATGAAATTCTGAGTCTTCCATGTTTTTACAATATCAGGCTGGCTGGTCTCCGCCCCTAGCATATTAGACGATGGGCCAGCTTCCTCAAAATGAAAAGTATCAGAATTGGATGGGAGAAGTTGTCCTGTGTTGCTGAAGTGGAAGGGAACCCAAATCACCCACTTCCATGAAATTCTGAGTCTTCCATTTTTTAACAATATCAGGCTGGCTGGTCCTCACCCCTAGCTTATTCGCTCGATCACCAGCCTCCTCAAAATAAAAAGAGTCAGAATCGGATGGGATAAGTTTTTCTGTGTTGCTAAAGTGGAAGGGAACCCAAATCACCCACTCACAAGAAATTGTGAGTCTTCCATTTTTTACACTATCAGGCTGGCTGCCCTTAGCTTATTTGCTCGATGCGCCAGCCACCTCGAAATAAAAAGTATCAGAATTGGATGGGAGAAGTTGTCCTGTGTTGCTGAAGTGGAAGGGAACCCAAATCACCCACTCACATGAAATTGTGAGTCTTCCATTGTTTCACAATATCAGGCTGGCTGGTCCCCACCCCTAGCTTATTTGCTCGATTCGCCAGCCTCCTCAAAATAAAAGTATCGAAATCGGATTGGAGAAGTTGTCCTGTGTTGCTGAAGTGGAAGGGAACCCAAATCACCCACTCACATGAAATTCTGAGTTTTCCATGTTTTTACAATATCAGGCTGGCTGGTCTCCGCCCCCAGCTCATTCGCTCGATGCGCCAGCCTCCTCAATATAAAATGAACAGAATTGGATGGGATAAGTTTTTCTGTGTTGCTAAAGTGGAAGGGAACCCAAATCACCCACTACCATGAAATTCTGGGTCTTCCATGTTTTTACAATATCAGGCTGGCTAGTCTCCGCCCCTAGCTTATTAAACGATGGGCCAGCCTCCTCAAAATAAAAGTATCAGAATTGGATGGGAGAAGTTGTCCTGTGTTGCTAAAGTGGAAGGGAACCCAAATCACCCACTCCCATGAAATTCTGAGTCTTCCATGTTTTTACAATATCAGGCTGGCTGGTCTGCGCCCCTAGCTTATTAGACGATGGGCCAGCTTCCTCAAAATAAAAAGTATCAGAATTGGATGGGAGGAGTTGTCCTGTGTTGCTGAAGTGGAAGGGAACCCAAATCACCCACTCACATGAAATTCTGAGTCTTTCATAGTTTCACAATATCAGGCTGGCTGGTCTCCGCCCCTATCTTATTCGCTCCATGCGCCAGCCTTCTCAACATGAAAAGTATCAGAATTGGATGGGAGAAGTTGTCCTGTGTTGCTAAAGTGGAAGGGAACCCAAATCACCCACTCCCATGAAATTCTGAGTCTTCCATTTTTACACTATCAGGCTGGCTGGTCTCTGCCCCTTAGCTTATTTGCTCGATGCGCCAGCCACCTCGAAATAAAAAGTATCAGAATTGGATGGGAGAAGTTGTCCTGTGTTGCTGAAGTGGAAGGGAACCCAAATCACCCACTCACATGAAATTGTGAGTCTTCCATTGTTTCACAATATCAGGCTGGCTGGTCCCCACCCCTAGCTTATTTGCTCGATTCGCCAGCCTCCTCAAAATAAAAGTATCGAAATCGGATGGGAGAAGTTGTCCTGTGTTGCTGAAGTGGAAGGGAACCCAAATCACCCACTCCCATGAAATTCTGAGTCTTCCATTGTTTCACAATATCAGGCTGGCTGGTCTCCACCCCTATCTTATTCGCTCCATGCGCCAGCCTTCTCAACATAAAAAGTATCAGAATTGGATGGGATAAGTTTTTCTGTGTTGCTAAAGTGGAAGGGAACCCAAATCCCCCACTCACATGAAATTCTGAGTCTTCCATAGTTTCACAATATTAGGCTGGCTGGTCCCCACCCCTAGCTTATTAGTCAATGCGCCAGCCTAGTCAACGTAAAAAGTACAAGAATTGGATGGGATAAGTTTTTCTGTGTTGCTAAAGTGGAAGGGAACCCAAATCACCCACTCCCATGAAATTCTGTGTCTTCCATTTTTTACAATATCAGGCTGGCTGGTCTCCGCCCCTAGCTTATTCCCTCTATGTGCCAGCCTCCTCAAAATAAAAAGTATCGGAATTGGATGGAAAACGTTGTCCTGTGTTGCTGAAGTGGAAGGGAATCCAAATCACCCACTCCCATGAAATTCTGAGTCTTCCATGTTTTTACAATATCAGGCTGGCTGGTCTCCGCCCCTAGCTTATTAGCTCGATGCGCCAGGCACCTGAAAATAAAAAGTATCTGAATTGGATGGGATAAGTTTTCCTGTGTTGCTAAAGTGGAAGGGAATCCAAATCACCCACTCCCATGAAATTCTGTGTCTTCCATGTTTTCACAATATCAGGCTGGCTGGTCGCCGCATATTAGTCGATGCACTGGTTTCCTCAAAAGAAAAAGTGTCAGAATTGGATGGGAGAAGTTGTCCTAAGTGGAATGTTGCTGAAGTGGAAGGGAATCCAAATCATCCACTCACACATAATTCTGAGTCTTTCTTTTTTTGAGAATATCAGGCTGGCTAGTCTCCGCCCGAGAAGTTGTCCTGCGTTGCTGAGGGGACTGTGAACCTCAACCACAACAGGTGTTTGGTACCGAATTATTCCTGTTGGGAAGAAATTACTTGTTTGCCCTCTCACTGTAGTTGAAGCAACAGATGCAGACCAAGTGCTTGGCAAGGCAGATGCCAAGAATGTCCTACTTCCACAGCATCAAGAAGAGGGATTCAATGGACCTTGCATTGAGCTCAACGTTATGTGATGATTTAGTTGTGTCATGCTCTGTTGGTAGCTGAATGTGAGTATGGTACCTAGGTTATTGAATTCACCTAACTCAAAACGTATGCCTCTTGCAGATGAGGGTTTACCAAGATGAAAATGCTTACTTGTGTGCTGATCAAGTTGTTGGTGGTTTCCCAGAACATGGTGACAACGACTTTGAGGAGAGCAAATCACCAACTGACAAGGACTCTACCGATGAAGAATATGAGGATGGCATTAACCAAGACGATGATGGCACTAACATTGACAATGATGACACATTATATCGCCAGCAGCAGCAACAACAACAGTCACCACAAGACCACCACTATCCTTTAACCAATGGAGCATAGCAGCTAAGCAGGAGTAGCTCAGAAGTCTAGCAGCCTAGAAACGTATAGCAGGAGCAGGTACTCTTGTGTCGTAGGCTGGCTAGAAGCTAGATGCTACCCCTCCTTGTTTGACTAGGCCCCACACTAGTTTATCTGTGCGGGAGCTGGCTAGAAGCAGTATGCTACCCTTCCTTGTTTGACTAGGCCCCACAGTGGTTTGTCTGTGCGGGAGCTGGCTAGAAGCTGCATGCTACCCCTCCTTGTTTTACTAGACCCCGCAGCATTTAGTGTGGGCGGGAGCTGGCTAGAAGTTGCGTGCAACCCCTCCTTGTTTTACAAAGGCCCCTCAGTAGTTTGTCTGTGCGGGAGCTGGCTAGAAGCTGCATGCTACCCCTCCTTGTTTGAATAGGCCCCGCAGGAGTTTGTCTGTGCGGGAGCTGTCTAGAAGCTGCATGCTACCCCTCCTTGTTTTACTAGAACCCGCAGCAGTTAGTGTGGGCGGGAGCTGGCTAGAAGTGCGTGCAACCCCTCCTTGTTTGACAAAGGCCCCTCAGTAGTTTGTCTGTGCGGGAGCTGGCTAGAAGCTGCATTCTACCCCTCCTTGTTTGACTAGGCCCCGCAGTAGTTTGTCTGTGCGGGAGCTGTCTAGAAGCTGCATGCTACCCCTCCTTGTTTGACTAGGCCCCGCACTAGTTTGTCTGTGCGGGAGCTGGCTAGAAGCTGCATGCTACCCCTCCTTGTTTGACAAGGCCCCGCACTAGTTTGTGTGGGCGGTAGCTGGTTAGAAGTTGCGTGCAACCCCTCCTTGTTTGACAAAGGCCCCTCAGTAGTTTGTCTTTGCGGGAGCTGGCTAGAAGCTGCATGCTACCCCTCCTTGTTTGACTAGGCCCCGCACTAGTTGTCTGTGCGGGAGCTGTCTAGAAGCTGCATGCTACCCCTCCTTGTTTGACAAGGCCCCGCACTAGTTTGTCTGTGTGGGAGCTGGCTAGAAGCTGCATGCTACCCCTCCTTGTTTGATTAGGCCCTGGACTTATTTGTCTGTGTGGGAGCTGGCTAGAAGCTGCTTGCTACCCCTCCTTATTTGACTAGGCCCCCGCACTAGTTTGTGTGTGCGGGAGCTGTCTAGAAGCTGCATGCTACCACTCCTTGTTTGACTAGGCCCCGCACTAGTTTGTCTGTGCGGGAGCTGTCTAGAAGCTGCATGGTACCCCTCCTTGTTTGACAAGGCCCCGTACTAGTTTGTGTGGGCGGTAGCTGGTTAGAAGTTGCGTGCAACCCCTCCTTGTTTGACAAAGGCCCCTCAGTAGTTTGTCTTTGCGGGAGCTGGCTAGAAGCTGCATGCTACCCCTCCTTGTTTGACTAGGCCCCGCACTAGTTTGTCTGTGCGGGAGCTGTCTAGAAGCTGCATGCTACCCCTCCTTGTTTGACAAGGCCCGCACTAGTTTGTCTGTGCGGGAGCTGGCTAGAAGCTGCATGCTACCCCTCCTTGTTTGACTAGGCCCTGGACTTGTTTGTCTGTGTGGGAGCTGGCTAGAAGCTGCTTGCTACCCCTCCTTATTTGACTAGGCCCGCACTAGTTTGTTTGTGTGGGAGCTGGCTAGAAGCTGCATGCTACCCCTCCTTGTTTGACTAGGTCCCGCACTAGTTTGGTTGTGCGGGAGCTGGCTAGAAGCCGCATGCTACCCCTCCTTGCTTGACTAGGTCCCGGACTTGTTTGTGTGTGTGGGAGCTGGCTAAAAGCTGCATGCTACCCCTCCTTGTTTGACTGGCCCGCAGTAGTTTGTATGGGGTGGAGCTGGCTAGAAGCTGCATGCTACCCCTTATTGTATGACTAGGCCCCTCAGTAGTTTGTGTTCCATGGATTTCATCAAGGACCTGACGAGGAATTGGCTGGTGAAGGAGCACTTCAAAGTCGCTGTGCGGGCTTTCGTTGTGGTGCTTCCCTAAGACGAGGAATTAAGAAATGTAATTATACAAGCCCTAGGGAATTTCTGGAATGAATACTACGGTATCGTTTTCCCCCCAGCAAAACTGTAATCATGCAGAATCGAAAACAACTGTTATTATTGTTTTCATGTCCCCAAAGTGCTGACCCAGGAATCGGACCCAAACGATTGTTAAAGTTGTGTGCAAAAACCTTAGGAAAATCACTGGCCTGATACATAGATGGTTTACAGATGCCTCCAGCGTTGAATTCGTTAAGCGACTCAGCTGTAACTATAGGTGGTATACTTTGTGGTTAGTGCTTCTAACCGGGTGGAACCCTCGTAGTACGATGTGCCCACGGTGCCTGCATCCGGAGGCATCGGTGGTGATTATTTTTAATGAGGTGGTCCTACGGTGACTATAGCTAGCTCCGGCTTACGCCATGGTGTCCCTTAACTCCCACATCCTGTGAGTGACTGTATTACCGGATGTAACAATTTCAATTTCAATATGGTTTACAGAAGTCTCCAGCATTGAATTTGTTACACGATTCATCCGTATAATATATTGTTACAGAAGTATCCAGCATGAATTTGGAATAAAAGTCACCCATATGAATATATATGTTTCATATTCTCAAGCATTGCAATTGTTCACACGAGTCCCCGTATGAATATATATGTTTCAGAAGTCTCCAGCACTGAATTCGTACACTACTCAGCCGTATGTATAAATGGTTTACAGAAGTCCTCCAGCATTGAATTCGTTACACGACTCAGCCGTATCTATAGATTGTTTGCAGAAGTCTCCAACGTTGAAGTTGTTTCACGAGTCACCCGTATGAATATTCATGCTTCAGAAGTCTCAAGCAGGAGTACAAAAAATCTTCTAACGACATGCCTAAAAAAACCGAGGAGCCGCTGCTCGCCGTCTTACTGATCTTCAGCTGCTCAGTCTGGAACACAAATGTTGGCTGCTCCACTGCTGGGGTGGGGATGGGGTGGTTTGGAAATGGGGGTGGAGGGAAGATACTTATTGCATGAGGTCCAAAGTGGTGCCAATGGACTGCCCTTGCCAAGGCCTACACATGGGTGGTCTCAGAATTTTCACTGGTGCTGGTTGGGTTGGGTGGGGGGGTGGGTGGGGGGGGCTGGGCTGGGCTGGACTGGGGTTTGGGTATGTGTGTGGGGCTGTGTGGGTGGGTGGGTGGGGTCTGGGATGGGCTGGTGGGTGGTGGGTGGGTGGGTGGGGAGGGGGAGGTAAATACGTATTGCATGAGGTCCAAAGTGGTGCAAATGGCCTGCCCTTGCCAAGGCCTACTCATGGGTAGTCTCAGAATTTTCACTGGTGGTGGTGGGGTTGGGTGGGTGGGTGGGTGTGGGGGGGGGGGGGGGCTGGGCTGGGCTGGGCTGGGGTTTGGGTATGGGTGTGGGGCTGTGTGGGTAGGTGGGTGGGGGCTGGGCTGGGCTGGTGAGGGTGGGGGTGGGTGGGTGGGGGGAGGGGGAGGTAAATGCTTATTGCATGAGGTCCAGAGTGGTGCAAATGTACTGCCCTTACCAATGCCTACTCATGGGCCGTCTCAGAATTTCATTTAGAGACCTGAGTAAAAAGTTAGCAAAACACAAAGGAGGTCTGCCCCCCCCCCCCCCCCCCCCCCCTCCTAAATGAGATGCTCAAAAAATCTGAAACAATGCTCAATAAATCGCAAATGTTCAAGTGTTATACTTCCTATACTCCGAATAAATCTATCGGCTTATTTCAATCTTTCGCAGAGGATGCTACCTCCTGTCTCCAGTATCGAATTTTTTACACGAGTCATTTGTATAAATTTGTTGTTGTTCTAAGATAGAGTGGGAGATTTTGACTCCCTTTACATTCAGCATCACTGTGCAGCTTGTCTAATTTAATCCTGTCAATTTTTATTATGGGGGAAGCCCCATCCTCCTCGCCTACCACCTCTGCTCTGGCCGCTCGACGCAGCTGTCTACACTGTGCAGCTCCAGAAAATTGAATGCAGCCATGCTTGAACTTCACATGGAGTGTGTCCATGTCACTACGCAACCGCAGGATAAAACATCTACCAGGAGAGCAATTATCCATGTTGACTCAGCTGAAACTTGAATATAAGTCTGCACCAGCTTCACACTATCAAGAGGGGTAAAGGGACGTTGGGTAATCACTGAGTTCACAATTCTAGCTGAAGCAAGGGGCCACAACAAATCGCCTGGCCCGAGATCAGACGAATCTACTGCACTTGCTCTTACTTCTGTTGCTGTGACTTCCGATGCCGTTGCTGCGACTTCTGCTTCGGTTGCTGCGAATTCTGCTGCGGTTGCGAGACCAACAGGCGAGACCAGCATCCATCAAGACGGTGACGCACTGAACGCCACCGTCCTGTTGGAAACTCTATCTGCTAGGGCAGTGCTGGTCTCGCATAAAGGATTGGGCAGCAAGATGAAAAGCACAATTAAAAGCAATATGCAAATGGGGGAAGTGATGAAAAGAGCCGACCGGTTAACGCTCTGTCTCGTGAATCACCACTGACCAGCATGGCACTGACGATTTGTCCACCTGTCTGAACCCTGCCTTACAAATAGGCGCGGACTAAAACCTGGAAAATAGGCGCGGACTTTCTTAACGCTACGCGCCCCATGCTGCCCACTTCTCAAGCGCCTGCGCCTGGAGCTAGCATGCGCAGGCGCCACAGATATGCGATGAGGTGGCGTTGTACAACCTTTGAGCCGGCAAATCAATGTGATGAGGTGGCGGTGCACGACCTATGAGCTGGCACGTCGGTCACTCCTTTGGTTACCGATAGGGCGGATGGCCGACGGCGCGCCCTGATATACCTGAATGCTGTACAGTGAGGCGAGCACATGGTAGGGCGCCCTGGCGGGTCCCCTGGGCTGGAGGTCGGCCCAAGGGGGTGGTGTAATGTTCGTCAAGCAGCAGTGGCAGCCTCCTTGGTGAAAGATGCACAAGCAGGTGCTTACTTATCCGTACAATTTAATATTTGGGGGGTCAAGAATCAACATAGCATGGCATGGCATTGGTGGCTTGTACGGCTAATGAACTAAATAGCTAGCTCGCTGACTCCCCGAAGTTCCATGGAGGCAGGTGCAGCAACTCCCGAGGCTACAGTTGCTACTGCGCAACCTGTAGGTACTTGTGCGAAACAGCAAATTTCCTTGCCAAGCAAAATTCGCTGATGCGATGAGCTGCGAGAGGCACGGAGATGCGAATTTCCCAAGGGGAAATCGAAGACATGCTGCAGTTCCTTAGATTGAGTCCACAGGACAGGATGGAAACGACACATGAAAACGCCGCGTCCACAGTCCGCAACCCTGAGATCCGTACGCGAAAAAGTACCCTCCGAGGTAAGCCGACCCCAGCGGGAATCGAACACGCGTCGCTTCCATGCGAAAGAAGTCAGTATAACCGGCAAATTTGACCGGTTTTCTAGGGGAAATTTGAAGAATGTGAAGAAATCGTCTAAGCATCGCATAGTTCTGAGCCCCATAGGGAGCCGACCAACAGGAAAATGAACCGATAAATGCGAACATATGACTTCATGCTCGACTGTGAACTTCTACCCGAACTTGGTTGCATGCCTCCAAACTTGAACTTGGTTAAGAAGCTTCAGCCAGCAACTTTGCTGCTGGCCGTCTTACCAGTAAAAAGATATACCAGGAAAATGTAAATGCGAACAAATCACTTTTAGGTAGGCTCCAAAAGCTGACGTCCTGGCAAGGTTAGGCAGGTCCTTTGAGCAATTTGACCTTCCCCTTGACAGTAACCGGACTGTAACATACATTACATTACATTACATTACATGTTAAAGTCTACTTGACACCGCGAGGGTGTATGAGACTCTGTGCTTTAAACAAAAAGAAAAAGCACCCACAAAGCAAAAAAACCCATTACATCAGGTGTGTGTCGAGGACAAACAAACCAAACTCCCAACCACCGTTTTGGTGGCGTAGGTATTAAACCCCCGAGAGCAGGACCCAGATCTCAACCACTTACAGTGGCGGAGGTAAGAAGCTAACAAATGAGAAGTCAGAAGAAGAAAAAAAGGGATAATAAATTACGGTGCCACTAAGCAGTCCAGGACTCCAGGGCTTCCTGTCTTGCTCTTCTACAAGTAGAAAGATAGTCGGCTAGGTTGCTCCAAAAAGTCGTAGTGCCATTTCCATTCATAAAGGTTCTGAATGTGGAATCGCAGAATTCCACATTCCATATGGTTAAGTCGGTATCCTCATGGACATGCCTATTAATATCCGTAAACAGCTTCTGGTAGCGGAGGCAAATAAGGAGGTGAATACATAGCGGAGGCGAATAGCGGAGGCGAATACGTACGTACATCCATATATTTAAGTTGCAAACAATATCAGGCAGTGCAACAGAATGCACGAAGCAGGTATGCGCCCAAGTTGCTTGTTTCGATGTTGCCTGGTTGTGTTGTCTGCAGGCGTAGGGTACTTCCAAGCACGCGCTTATGCGTGCTGGCGTGCTGCCTTTATGAGCCCCTCTGCGCGTTTGGCGCAGTTTTTTGCAACCCCCTGTGGGCGCAGCAAGCAATATTTGCGCTTTTTGCAGTACAAAGCGCAGTTTATTTTTTTCAAGTGGGCTAAAGCGCTGGCCAATTTGGTCAATGGAAGTTCCCTGGTCTGCAGGCGTAGGGTACCGGTTCACAACATACACACATTAAAACATACGTTGTGTAGTACCCTGAAGCCATTATTCCATTATTGGCTACGCATGGCAGCTTCCAGCTAGCCCCAATAGCAAGCCACTGGGCATAGCCCAAAGCTTTCAGTTGCATTGAGTTGCCCGCAATGTCGTTTCAGACGCACTGGCTAGCTGCAGGTTTATCCAAAGGATGGGGGGAAGAACCTGCATAGAAGGTGCTACACGTAGCCCCAAAATGAAACAGTGAACATAGCGCACCGCCTTTCAGAAGGAACACATTTCAAGTGCTGTTTCGATTTTCCTCATTTTTTAAACAAGTCTATAGTAGTCATATAATAGTAGGATGGATCAACTTGCTATATGACTGGATTACCGGTATATTGGATTATAACATGGTCTTGATTATATTGGATTGCTACATGGTTTTTGATTATATCGGATTGTTACATGGTTAATGATTACCGGTATATTGGATTGTTACATGGTAATATACAAAAATACCAGGGAAATGTCGTCATCATCATTATCATCATTATCATCATCATCAAACAATCCAAATGTAAGCACGGTGTAAGCAATATTAATATAATACATTATTAAAAAAAGCCTGGAGACACGAAGTTACGTGCCAGGCACTGCCAGCACGTAACTTGAAGATGCCCATCTTCGGTTTTAACGTAACGCAAAGTGGCAAAATGTACCAATAGTTCCGTAAACGTCTGAAGTGTTGGCGGACATTTTTGCGGATGGGTTCAATACAAGGATAGCTATGAAAGTATGTTGCAGTCCAGGGGTAGGAAAAATAGGCTATAGGGACTTGCCCAACCAAGATATTAAGGGCTTAAAAAGAAAATGCATTGATGAACTGAACCCCCAAACAATCGTTTTACCGATGGGGGCCCTGAGTTGGGAAAGGAAGCTCTGAGGAACTTGAACGTGTTTCCTCACCAAGAGTGCTCCACACCACTTTACTGCGAGTGTGCGGGATGGGGGTCTTGGTCGTACTTGTCTTGAAAGCTGAATATAGTGAATCCAATAGTGCTTGGTTCTTCCCGAAGGGGCTGTCTTCCTCGTGCCCCCCCTTTGTCCGTGGCCCCCCCTTCCGGGGGGGTCCTCCGGGGCCGGGGCCAGGATCCCCCACTGTTTTGGACCCCTGCTGTTGGTTCTGTACCGCTGGTTCCGCACCGCTCCACCGTTGGCTGGACGAGCCGCCCGCTGCAGTCCTGTACCGCCTCTCCTCCTGAGCGGGGCTGGGGGAGGACTTCGACAGCCTATACGTCTGGTTTCTAAGCCATGGATTCAGCTCCGCTTTTGGAGCATCCCCCCTCCCGCCACCACCCCCAGCCCCCCAGCTGCTGGTTGGAGCAGCTGTGGGGGGCAGGACCCCCCTTGGGCTAGGACCCCCATCAAAGCTGTCCGCTGGCACCATTCCATAATCCGAGCCCTCCACTGCCAACCCTGTAGAGGACCTTCCCCCTAGTCTCCTGTTGATGATCCCAGAGGACATAAAATTACTTTGGTGCACACCACGACCACCACCGGTTGACAGACCACTAGTTTGGCTAACACCACGACCACCACCTGTCGACATAGCACTAGTTTGGTTCAAGCCACGACCACTACCCGATAACAACCCCCCACTGCCCATGTCCCGACCCAATGACACCCCCCCACTGCCCAGCCCACTAATACTACTGCTAGAGCATTTCCTTGCCGTGGGCTGACTCAATGTTGGCTCCCCTCCGCCCTCGGAGTTGGTTTGAGACGGCCGACCAGGGGCTGACATCCGCTTAGCCACAACCGGGGTGATGGAGCCAGCCTGCACTGCCTTGTCTATGTCATTTTGGCGCTGCAGTTTGATGAGAGCTATCTCCCAGTCTCGTGTGGACACTGAGGAAAGTCCGTGGTCAGCCTGCAGGGGTGGTGGGGTGGATGGGTGAAGTAGGTGGGTGGTGTGGGGTGAGGTGGGGTGAGCTGGGGTGGTGTGGTGTGGGGCAGTCGGGTTGGTTGGATGGTGGATAGGTAGGTGGGCAGTTGGGTGGGTGATGGGTGATGGGTGATGGGTGATGGGTGGGAGGCTGGGTGGGTGCAGACATCTGCTTAGCCATGATCAGGGTGATGGAGCCTGCCTGCACTGCCTTGTTTATGTCGTTTTGGCGCTGCAGTTTGATGATAGCTATCTCCCAGTCTCGTGTGGACACTGAGGAAAGTTCGTGGTCAGCCTGCAGGGGTGGTGGGGTGGGTGAGTAGGTGGGAGGTTTTGTTTTTGAGGCAGGGTGGGTGGGGGGTGGGGGGGGAGGGTCTGTGTGTGGGGGGGGAGGTGGGGGGGGGGGGGGGGTATGCGGGCAGTTGGGTGGGTGGGTGGGAGTGTGAGGTGGGTGGGTAATATTGGTGGTTGACAGTCCATGGGTAGTCTGCAGGGTTGGGGTGGGTGTGTTGGTGTGTTGGGTGGTGGGTGGGTGGGTGGGAGTGTGGGGTGGGTGGGTCATATTGGTGGTTGACAGTCTATGGGTGACAGCTAATTTTTAAAATGCATGTTTCCTAAAGGACCCCCTAAAAACAAGTTGTCCCCCAGACCCCCTGGACTAAAGAGCACCCCGGAGCCCCCGGACTAAAAAAGGACCCCCTGAAAACAAATCGCCCCCCGGACCCCCAGACTAAAGAGCATTGGCGCTTCCTGCTGCAGATGGTGGCTACTCAACTTTCCTGAAATCAGGCTTGAGTAGCTCAAGTAGCTACACAAACTTGCAGCCCGTTCAATGATATATACATATCCTTAAGTGCCGAATCCCCAAGACACCCTAATTTGGGACAAGAGTGTGGGACAGAGCCGTGCACACCCCAAAATGCCAAAATCGGCATTTATATATAAAAAACAAGTTATTCACCGCATCCCTAAAGTCCCACCTTAGTGACAGAGTTAACCAATCCTGAGAGCTGCATGAACAAGAAGCGATCCGCATCAGACAGGTAAGCCTTGGACCCTTTGCTCTTGCGAGGCTACGCATGTGATGGTGGACAAGGGAAGGATTAGAAATAGCTACCAAGATATAGCTACCAAGATATAGCTACCAAGATATAGCTACCAAGATATTGCTACCAAGATATAGCTACCAAGATATAGCTACCAAGATATGGCAAGGCAAACTCCACTCCTCCATACACTTCTCCCCCCAACCCCAACTGCAGACACCCACACCCACACGCACCACCGACACAGCACACAAACAAACAGATATACACAAATCCATGGTCCACAACAAACGTCTCCCCCCAACCTCAACTCCAGACACCCACACCCACATGCACCACCACCCCAACATGCAAGCAAACAGATAAACATACAACAGACAGGGCGGCCTTGGCACCCTTGCTCTTGCAAGGCTACGCATGTGATGGTGAAAGGGAAAGGATTAGATAGTGATCTCAGGATATGGATAAGCGCACTCCACTCCCCCATAACCCTGTCTTGTCCTCAACCCCCCCCCAACCCCCCCCCCCCCCACCCCCCCCAACCCCAACCCCGGCCCCAAACACCTGCACACAAACACATAAAAATCATCAACAACAGACAGGGAGGCCTTGGCACCTTTGCTCTTTCTAGGCTACGCATGTGATGGTGGAGAGCGGAAGGATTCGATATAGCTACCAGGATATAGCTACCAGGATATAGCTACCAGGATATAGCTACCAGGATATAGCTACCAGGATATAGCTACCAGGATATAGCTACCAGGATATAGCTACCCCCAGGATTGGGGCTCCAGATATAGCTACCAGGATAAACTAACCAGGATAATAGCTAAACCCAGGGATATAGCTACCATGGATAAGCTACCAGGATATAGCTAACCAGGATATGGCTATACAGGATATGCTACCAGATATGGCTCCAGGATTAGCTACCCGGGATATAGCTACCAGGATATGGCTACCAGTATATAGCACAGGATATAGCTGTACGCAGTGTAATATAGCTACCAGGATATGGGGGCGTGGCTAGGGGGCTGGGGGGGGTAACCATGATAGTGGTGCTACCACGGGGCGTGGGGCTAGTGGGCTAGGGGGTGCTCCGGGCGGATACTTCGGGTGTCTGGGAGCTGGGGGTTCGGGGCCATGGAAGTAGGGTGCGGGCTGAGCGGGCGGGGTGGTGGATATAGCTACCAGGATATAGCTACCAGGATATAGCTACCAGGATATAGCTACCAGGATATAGCTACCAGGATGTGGCAAGGCAAACTCTACTTCCTCCATATACTTCTCCCCCCAACCCAAACTCCAGACACCCACACCCACCACCACCACAACAAGCAAACAAACAGATAGGTCTACGGGTGCTGGCTCTAATCCATGTCCCACACAGAGGCGGCGGGACAGGGAGGGGGCCGTTGCGCTTGTAATCTTGCCAGGCTACGCACGTGATCGTGGAAAGGGGACAGGTTATATAGTGATCTCAGGAGGACGAGGGGTAAATGGGTGGCACGGGGTGCTAGTTGCTGGGGCGGACGCAGGGGTGGCCGGGGTTGACCGTTAACAACCCCTAACTCCCTACACCCCCTTCCCCGGACTGGCTATCCCTGGACTAGCTTCCTTCTACTAGATGGGTGTGTGGGTGTGTGTGGGGGGTTTGGGGGTTTGGGGGGGGGTTGGGGGGTAGGAAATGAGCTCCTGTACCTCATCATTGCTTTCAATGGGAGTGGGGGGCAAATACTTGTTTTTCATTTTATTTCCCCCCTCCTTTTGTCTGAAACTTCCACAATTCCAACTCCTATCTGAATCAGACACTGTATTGATGATGCGGTCCAAAATCTGCCTTCCTGCCCTCCCCGTGTTTGTATGAACTCAACACCCTCCCCCCCCCCCCCCCCCCCCCCTGCCCCCCACCCCCCCCACCCCCTGCCCTCGCCCTTGTTTGTATGACCTCAACCCCCTGCCCCCCCCCCCCCCCCCCCCCCCCCCCCCGCAGCCACTCACCCCCACTACCACCATTCCCCCCCCCACCACCCATCCCCCTGTCCCATTGGGGAAGAGCAGCTTGGCAGCTGCTTTCAAAGACCTCAGTCCCCTGGCCCCCCTGGTGCTGCTGCTGCTGCTCACCACCATAAAAACCTTCCCCCCACACACACATACACACCACATCACCACCGCAACCACCTCCCCCCCCCCCCCCCCCCCCCCCCCCCCTCACACACACACACACACACACACACAAAAACCCAAAAAGAGACATAAAGGAATACAAATCACCTGTGGAAAGCGTGTTCCGGTGGAGAAGAGCAGCTTGGCAGCCTGTTACAAAGACCTCAGTTCCCCCCCCCCCCCCCCCCCCCCCTCCCCCATCACCAACGGAACTACCTCCCCTCCCCCCCCCCCACCCGTACCCACACCCATTCGCGCAAAAAAGAATCAAAAAAAGGAAAAACAATCACTTGTGGAAAGCGTGTCCCGGTGGGGAAGAGCAGCTTGGCAGCCTCTCTCGATGAACCTCAGTCCCCTGCCCCCCCCCCCCCCCCCCCCCCCCCCTCCCCCCATCACCACCAGAACTACCATCCCCTCCCCCCCCCACAACCCACACCCACCCACGCAAAAAAAGAATACAAAAAAGAATATACAAATCACCTGTGGGAAAGCGTGGTCCCGGTGGGGAAGAGCAGCTTGGCAGCCTCTCTCGATGACCTCAGTCCCCTGCCCCCCCCCTCCCCCCACCCCCCCCCTCCCCCATCACCACCAGAACTACCTCCCCTCCCCCCCCACACCCACATACCCACACCCACCCACGCAAAAAAAGAAAAAAAAAAAATATATACAATCACCTGTGGAAAGCGTGTCCCGGTGGGGAAGGGCAAGCTTGCAGCCTCTCTCGATGACCTCAGTCCCCTGCCCCCCCCCCCCCTCACACACACAACACACAACACAAAAAACCCCAAAAGAGACATAAAAGAATCAAATCACCTGTGGAAAGCGTGTTTCCGTTGAGAAGAGCAGCTTGGGCAGCCTGTTACAAAGACCTCAGTTCCCCCCCCCCCCCCCCACCCCCCCCCCCCTCCCCATCACCAACGGAACTACCTCCCCTCCCCCCCCCCCCACCCGTACCCACACCCATTCGCGCCAAAAAAGAATAAAAAAAAGGAAAAACAATCACTTGTGGAAAGCGTGTCCCGGTGGGGAAGAGCAGCTTGGCAGCCTCTCTCGATGACCTCAGTCCCACTGCCCCCCCCCCCCCCCCCCCCCCCCCCCCCCCCCCCCTCCCCCTCACCTCACCACCAGAACTACCTCCCCTCCCCCCCACACCCCACCCACCCACGCAAAAAAGAATACAAAAAAGAATATACAAATCACCTGTGGAAAGCGTGTCCCGGTGGGGAAGAGCAGCTTGGCAGCCTCTCTCGATGACCTCAGTCCCCTGCCCCCCCCCCCCCCCCCCCCCCCCCCCCCCCCCCCTCCCCCATCACCACCAGAACTAACCTCCCCTCCCCCCCACACCCACATACCCACACCCACCCACGCAAAAAGAAAAAAAAAATATATACAAATCACCTGTGGAAAGCGTGTCCCGGTGGGGAAGGGCAGCTTGGCAGCCTCTCTCGATGACCTCAGTCCCCTGCCCCCCCCCCTCCCCCCCCCCCCCCCCCCCCCCCCCCTCCCCCTCCCCCATCACCACCAGAACTACCTCCCCTCCCCCCCCACACCCACATACCCACACCCACCCACGCAAAAAAAGAAAAAGAAAAAAAAATATACAAATCACCTGTGGAAAAGCGTGTCCCGGTGGGGAAGAGCAGCTTGGCAGCCTCTCTCGATGACCTCAGTCCCCCCCCCCCCCCCCCCCCCCCCCCCCCCCCCCCCCCCCTCCCCATCATCACCGGAACTACCTCCCCTCCCCCCCACACACCCATACCCACACCCACCCACGCAAAAAAAACATAAAACAAATCACCTGTGGAAAGCGTGTCCCGGTGGGGAAGAGCAGCTTGGCAGCCTCTCTTGATGATCTCAGTCCCCTGGCCCCCCCCGCTGTTGCTGCCAGTGACATTGCTGTCCGTACTGGTGAAACTGGTGGTGATGGCACCGCTCTGGGGCTCAGAGTTCTGATCTGGTTGATTTTGTCCCTCAATGCGATGACCTGGCCCTTGCCTACTATGTGCTGGCGTACTAGGTCTGCCACCCTGGCATGCCAACTGGCAGCCGCTGCGGTTTCAGTGGATTTGGTTTCGGAGCCAAGGAGTTCAGAGTCAAGGGACTCAGCATCAGCCTGCAGCTTCTTGGCAGCTCTCCTGGCTTCGCTGATTTCAGATGCCGTGGCTGTGCCTTCACGCGAAAATGTGACTGTGCCGTTCTGCAGTGGTGATGGTGATGTTAGTGGTGTTGGTGTTGGTAGTGTTGGTGGTGTTGATGGTGATTACCCAGATTTGTAGCTGAATCATATGCCATGGCTGTGCCTTCACGCGAAAACGTGACTGTGCCGTTCTGCAGTGGTGATGGTGATGTTGGTGTTGGTAGTGTTGGTGGTGTTGCTGGTGTTGGTGAAGTTGATGTTGATGTTGGTGTTGGTGTTGCTGGTGGTGTTGATGGTGATTACCCAGATTTGTAGCTGAGACATATGCCGTGGCTGTGCCCTCACACGAAAACGTGACTGTGCCGTTCTGCAGTGGTGATGGTGCTGTTGGTGTTGGTAGTGTTGGTGGTGTTGCTGGTGTTGGTGAAGTTGTTGTTGTTGTTGGTGTTGTTGGTGTTGATGGTGATTACCCAGATTTGTAGCTGAGACACATGCTATCGCGGTGCCTTCACGCAAAAATGTGATTGTGCCATTCTGCAGTGGTGATGGTGTTGGTGGTGTTATTGTAGGTGGAGTTGGTGGTGGTAGTGTTGATGGTGGTTCCCCATACATTTTGCTGTATAATATGAATTCTGATGCTGTGGCTGTGCCTTCACACAAGATCGTGAGTGTGAAGTTGTGCAGTGGTGTTGGTGTTGGTGGTGTTGGTAATATTGGAGTTGGTGATACTGGTGTTGGTGGTGATGATGGTGGTTCCCCATGCATTTTGCTGCACAATATGAATTCTGATGCTGTGGCTGTGCCTTCATGCATGATAGTGAGAGTGCCGTTATGCACTGGGGTTGGTGTTGTTCGTGGTGTTGGTGTTGGTAGTGTTGGTCTTGGTGATATTGGTGATATTGGTGTTGGTGTTGGTGGTCTTGGTGATGTTGGTGTTGGTGATGTTCGTGGTGTTGGTGTTGGTGTTGGTAGTGTTGGTCTTGGTGATATTGGTGATATTGGTGTTGGTGATGTTGGTGTTGGTGCAGCTGTGAGGTGGTGTTGGTGTTGGTGGTGTTGATGGTGGTTCCCCATACCTTTTGCTGAACAAAACGATTTCTGATGCTGTGGCAGTGCCTCCATGTGAACACATGAGTGTGCCATGGTGGTGTTGGTGATGTTGATGATGTTGCTGTTGGTGATGTTGGTGTTGGTGATATTGGTGTTGGTGGTGTTGGTGTTGGTAGTGTTGTTCTTGGTGATATTGGTGATATTGGTGTTGGTGGTGTTGGTGTTGGTGATGTTGGTGTTGGTGATGTTGGTGTTGGTGATGTTCGTGGTGTTGGTGTTGGTTTTTTTTTCTCTTGTGTGTTTGTTCTCCTTGTTGTGTTGTAGTTTTTTGCTTTGTTGATATTGTTTTTTTATTTTTGTTTTTTTGTTTTTTTGTTTTGTGCTGTTGTTTTTTGTGTTTTTTTTTTTAGTTTTTTTTTCTTTTTTTTTTTGCTAACTATGGTGTTATTTCTTTTCTTTTGTTTTTTTTTTTGTTTTTTCTCTTTTTTTTTGTTTTTTTTAGGTGTTGGTCGTGTGTTGTTCTTGGTGAGCTCTTGGTGCTCTTGTGTTGATGTTGGTGTCTTGCGTGCTGTCTTCTGGTGTTCTGTTCTGTTCGTGGTTTGGTGATGTTGTCTGATTGGTCGTGTGTTATTTACTTTTGCTCTTGGTTGCCTTTTCCTTTAATGTATCTTGATTTCTCTGTGTACGTCTTTTTTTTGGTGTTTGGCTTGCGTGTTTGCTGCTGTTGTGTTGGTTGTTCGCGTGTGGTGGTGTTTGTGCTGTTTGTGTTGGTGCTCTTGGTGTTGGTGACTGTTCGTGGTGTTGGTGTTGTGCTCTTGGTGTGGTGGTGTTGGTGTTGGTCGTGTTGTTCTTGGTTCTCTTGGTGCTCTTTGTGTGTTTTGTTTTGGTGTTGGTGCTGTTGTTTTTGGTGCTCTCTTTGATTGGTGCTGTTCGTGGTTTTTTTTGGTTGTTTTTCTCTGTTTTGTTGGTGGGGTCTTGTTGTTTCTTTGTTTGCTCTTTGTGCTCTTTTCTTTTTGTTTTTTGTGGTAGTTGGGGCTGTTGCTGTTGGATGTTTGTGGTTGGTGCTGTTTGGTGTTTGGTGCTCTTGGTGTTATGTAGCTGTTTGTGGTGTTGTGTTGGTGCTCTTGGTTGTTGAGTGTTGTTGGTGTTGGTCCGTGTTGTTCTTGGTTTGTCTTTGTGCTCTTGTGTTGTTGGTGTTGTTTTTTTTGTGTTGTATGCTTTTTATGTGTTGGTAGCGTCCTCTGTTTTTTTTTTTTATTTTTTTGTTTTTTTTGATTCTCTTTGTTTTCTTTTTTTTTTACTGTTGTTTTCATTTTTTTTCTTGTTTCTCCTGTGTTCTCTTTGGTGTTTTGTGGTGTTGGTGTTGGCTGTGTGGTTTCTGGTGCTCTTCTTGGGTTGTTTGTGCTGTTCGTGGTTTTGGTGTTTGTGTCTTGGTGTTGGTGCTTTGGTGTTGGGCTCTTGGTGTTGTGTGCCTGGTCGGTGTTGGTGTTGGTGTGTTGTGCTGTTGGTTTTGGTGTCTTGGTGTTTTTCGGTGTTGGTGTTTGGTTGGTGTTGGTGCTTTCGTGTTGGGCTCTTGGCCATCTCTTCGTGTTGGTGCTTTTGGTGTTGGTCCTGTTGGTGTTTGGTGCTCTCTGGTGTCTGGATGTGATTTAGGTGATTCCCTGTATATATTTGGTCTGAAAAATATGATTTCTGATGCTGTGCCTGAGCCATCATGCGAACACGTGAGTGTGCTGTTATGCAGTGGTGTTGATGCTGACGATGTTGGTGATGTTGGTGTTGGTGTTGGTGATGTTGGTGTTGGTGATGTTGGTGTTGGTGATGGTCATATTGACGATGTTTGTGTTTGTGTTGGTGATGTTGTTGATGGTGGTGTTGGTGATGGTGATGGTGTTGGTGTTTGTGTTGGTGATATTGGTGTTGTTGGTGTTGATGGTGGTTCCCCAGAAATGATGCTGAAAAATATGATTTCAGATGCCGTGCCTGTGCCTTTATGTAAACACGCGAGTGCGCCATTATACAATGGTGTTGCTGATGTTGGTGTTGTTGATGTCGGTGTTGTTGATGGTGGTGTTGTTCATGTTGGTGTTGTTGATGTTGGGTGTTGTTTGCTGTTGGTGTTCGTTGCGTGCTGTTGGTGTTGTTTCTTTTTGTTTTTTTGCTTTTTGGAGTGTTGGTGTTCTTATATGGCTGTTTTTGTTGTTTTTTTTGGGCTTCTTTTTTTCTCCCCCGCCCTAATTTGCTTCCTTCTGCTTTCTTCTTTCTTTTTTTCCTCCCTTTCCTCCCTAATTCCCCCCTTATTTTTTTTTTTTCTCCCGCCCCCCCTTAACTCATTCTTTTCTTCTCCCAAGAACGTAACCTACGAAGACCCCCCGTTTTTCCCGTGCCCTCTTTCCTTTCGATCAAAGATCTCAACCTCCCATCACCCGTACCGACGCGCACTTTTTCCCCTTCCTATCCTCCCCCGACACGTCATCCAACGGTCTTCGTAACTAAGTTCCATTCCATGCCACCTGTACCTCCGTCCCCCCGCGATCACTCTGCCCCAATTTTTAGCGTCGCATGCGACGCTGCATATAACTTGTTAGTTTACCCCAAGTCTCATGCCTCCAAGGTTTCCGTGGGTACCGCACGGGGGGGCTAGGAATCGGAAGATGGTTTTCGTGGGTACCGTCCAACCGGGTTGGGGGGTGGGGGGGGAGTGCTAGGAATCGGAAGAGGTTTTCCTCCGTGGGTACGCTACGGGGTACCCCGCTTTGATTACCTTGTACCACACGGTGTACCGGCTTTGAATTCCCTGGTCCTCATCTCCATGGTGCCTAGCATTGACTGCAACAGCAGGGTAATAACTAAGCGAGAAATCGTTTCATCCGCGTGCCGCGCCTGCCTTGTTTTGATCCCCTCTGCATCTTCTTGCTTTTTCCTCGCCTTTTTTGTTTTTTTCCCACCCCCTGTGGGCGCTGCGCGCAGTTTCGCGCTTTTTGCACTAAAAAGCGCCGACCAATTTGACATTTGTGCTCTTTAAGCGCTGACCAATTTGGCAAAAAAGTAGAACCCTGGACTGCAGGTCTTCCAATATTTGAGTACAAGGATTCCTCTCCCTTTCGTCAACTAAACTACTCATGGTGTGTTCGTTAATTGATAACTACATTTTATATAGCATGCCTGTCGATTGCATTCGGAATTGCATTCTAGTTTACCCCAGGTCTCATCTCCATTGCTAAGCTAAGCTGTGACTGCAGGTTTTCCAATATTTCACTCAATGGCTCCTTCTTTAACTAGTCAACTAAACTCCTGATGGTGTGTTACTATAAGTGACTAATACATATTTATATAGCATTTATATAGCATTTATATAGCATTTATATAGCATTTTATAGAGCATTATATAGGCAATGTATAAAAGCATTTTATATAGCATTTATATAGCATGTATAAAGCATTTATATAGCATGTATAAGCATTTATATAGCATTTATATAGCATGTATAAAGCATTTATATAGCATTTATATAGCATGTATAAAGCATTTATATAGCATTTATATAGCATTTATATAGCATTTATATAGCATGTTATATAGGGGATCATATTTATTAGTCTTTCTACATGCATTTATATAAGCATTTTATAATAGCGGTTAAAGCATTTAATATCTGTAATATAGCATTTAATAGCTTTATATAGCATGTTATATAGCAGGTATAAAAGCATGTAATAGTAGCAAGGTTAAATGTCCTTTATAGCAGGTATAAAGGATTTATATGCATTTTATAAGAGCATGTTTTTATAATCATTTATTAGCATTTTATAATATAGCATTTATATAGCATTTGTATAGCATTTATCTAGCATTTATATGGCATTTATAAAGCATTTATATAGCATTTTATATAGCATTTATTTTATAATAGCAATTTTATATAGTCATTTATATAGCATTAATTTGCAGGTATCAGCATTTATATAGAATTAATATAGGCATTTATATAGCATTATTAGCATTTATATAGCATTTTCTATAGCATTTATATAGCAGTATAGAGCAATTATTATAGCATTTATATAGCATTTATATAGCATTTATATAGCAGGTATAAAGCATTTATATAGCATTTATATAGCATTTATATAGCATTTATATAGCATTTATATAGCAGGTATAAAGCATTTATAGTAGCATGTATATAGCTTTATATAGCCCTTTAGATAGCAATGTAATCTAGCAGGTAATACAGCATTTATATATGCCTTCCCAACCTCACTTATAATAGCATGTAAGATTATATAGCATTTATATAGCATGTATAAAGCATTTATATAGCATTTATATAGCATTTATATAGCATTTATATAGCATTTATATAGCATTTATATAGCGTTTATATAGCATTTATATAGCATTTATATAGCATTTATATAGCATTTATATAGCATGTATATAGCAGGTATAAAGCATTTATATAGCATTTATATAGCATTTATATAGCATTTATATAGCATTTATATAGCAGGTATAAAGCATTTATATAGCATTTATATAGCATTTATATAGCATTTATATAGCATGTATATAGCAGGTATAAAGCATTTATATAGCTTTATTAGCATTTATATAGCATTTATAAGTCAGGGTATAAAGCCTTATATGAT
Organism: Chlamydomonas sp. ICE-L; assembly: GCA_013435795.1. Lineage (NCBI taxonomy): Eukaryota > Viridiplantae > Chlorophyta > Chlorophyceae > Chlamydomonadales > Chlamydomonadaceae > Chlamydomonas > Chlamydomonas sp. ICE-L. The sequence continues at coordinate 144,954,206 of JACBWV010000610.1, forward strand.
TTATATAGCAGTATATATGCAGGTATATAGCATGTATAAGCATTTATTAGGCATTTATAGCCTTATATAGCAGGTATAAAGCATTTATATAGCATTTATATAGCATTTATTTTGATGTATTCAGGATTTTGACCTCAGACTTCAGTGACTCATACATCTTTTATCAGACATTTATGATAATTTAATCTGGATTTTATTTCAGTTTTGCCCAGGTTTACCCCAGGTCTTACCTACATCGCTAGCCTTAGTAATGGCTGCAGTTCTCCAAAAATGTCACTTAACGGCTCCCTTTCCAATTCTTCAGCCAAACTCCTCATTATGTGTTAGTTAATTGATTAAAACATGTTTTATTAGGCAATTATGCTAATTGTATTCAGGATTTTATAATAGTTTTACCCTGGTTTACCCAGGTCTTACTTCCATCGCTAGCTTTAGCAGTTACTGCAGGTCCTCAATTATTTCACTCAATGGATCCCTATCCAATTATTCAGCCAAACTTCTCATGGTGTGTTCGTTAATTGATAAAAGCAAGTTTTATTTTGAATGTCTGCCGATTGCATTCAGGATTGCATTCTAGTTGACCCCCAGTTTACCCCAGCCTGGGGTCACTGATAGACCTGGCATGTCTTCCCTCCATCGCTAGGCTTAGTAGTGACTGCAGGTCCTCTAATATTTAACACAACAGCTCCTTATTTAACTTGTCAACTAAACTCCTCATGGTGTGTTCTTTAATTGATCAATGCAATTTTTATATAACATATTTGTCGATTGTATTCAGGATTGCATTCTAGTTGACCCCAGATTACCCCAGGTTACAACATTTTGTCAAATTGGTCAGCGCTTTAAGCGCACAAACGTCAAATTTGTCAGCGCTTTGTAGTGCAAGAAGCGCAAAAATAGATCGCTGCGCCCACAGGGGTTTGAAAAATCTGCGCGAAACGGGCAGTGGGGCTCAAAAAGCATGCGCGATATCGCGCTGCCGCGCGCGCTTTGTAGTACCCTGATTTACCCCAGGTCTTACCACCATCGCTAGGCTTAGTAGTGACTGCAGGTCCTCTAATATTTCACTCAATTGATCCCTATCCAATTCTTCACCCAAAATTCTCATTGTGTGTTTGTTAAGTGACTAATGCATGTTTTATTAAGCAATTATGCTAATTTTATTCAGGATTTTATAATAGTTTTACCCTGGTTTACCCAGGCCTTACCTCCATCGCTAGGCTTAGTAGTGACTGCAGGTCTTCCAATATTTCACTCAATTGATCCCTATCCAATTCTTCACCCAAAATTCTCATTGTGTGTTTGTTAAGTGACTAATGCATGTTTTATTAAGCAATTATGCTAATTTTATTCAGGATTTTATAATAGTTTTACCCTGCTTTACCCAGGCCTTACCTCCATCGTTAGGCTTAGTAGTGACTGCAGGTCTTCCAATATTGCACTCAACAGCTCCTTATTTAACTAGTCAACTAAACTCCTCATGGTGCGTTCGTTGAGTGACTAATGCATATTTTATAAGGCATTTATGATGATTTATTCAGGACTTTATTCTAGTTTTCCCCAGGTTTACCCAGGCCTTACCTGCATTGCTAGGCTTAGTAGTGACTGCAGGTCTTCAAAAATTTCACTCAACGGCTCCCTTTCCAATTCTTCAGCCAAACTCCTCATAGTCAGCCTATCAGCGGCGAGCGTGTTGTCGGCGGCAACTGCTACTGCCGATGCTGCTCTAATGCCCTTCCTCAAGTTAGACACCTTACTGACAAAGCTAATGACGTCCGCCTTGTAGCAGTCCATATCTTCCACGAAAGGCCGCACTCCACAGTGCTCCACTTCACGCGCCAAGATCGAAATCAGGTCAGTCATCCTGTCAATGGCAATCTCAGCCCGACGTAGTTCAGTTTCCTGGGCCTCTGTCAAGACCTGAGTCAGCTCAACAACATGTTGCTCAGTTGGCTTGGCCTCCTGTGGATCCCTACTTGGCTTGGCTTCTTCTAGGTCCCCACTTGGCTTGGCTTCTTCTGGGTCTTCATTTGGCTTGGCCTCCTGAAGGTCCCCACTTGGCTTAGCTTCTTCTAGGTCCCCACTTGGCACGGCTTCTTCTGGTTCCTCATTCGGCTTGGCCTCCTGAGGGTCCCCACTTGGCTTGGCCTCTTCAGGGCCCCCACTTGGCGTGGCCTCGTGTAGATCCCCAGGTGGCTTGTCCTCATGTGTTTCCTCACTTGGCTTGGCCTCTTCAGGGCCCCCACTTGGCGTGGCCTCGTGTCGATCCCAAGGTGGCATGGCCACAGCAATGGGCACTTCTCCTGACATTTTTAATAACACCAGCACCTTCTGATTAGCTTCCATTGCTTCAATCCTCTCCTTACACTCTTTTGAGGCGCCCCCCAGCACTTCCAGCTGTTGGGCTAGGACCCCCTGGGACGATGCCACCTCACACACCACATCCAGGTCAGCATTGAGTACCTTGATCTTAAAGTGTAACGCGTGACATAGCACGTCCCATGATTTGTGTATGGTCTTGGTTTGGTTGTGCAGCAACTGCAGTGCATGGTGGTCGGTGGCTGGTTGGTTGGTTGGTTGGTTGTAGGTGGTTGGCAGTTGGTGGCTTGAAACATCCCACCACCTGCCACAAGTGTGGTGCATAGTGGGTGGTGGTTGGTTGGTTGGTTGGTTGTAGGTGGTTGGTGGCTTGAAACATACCACCACCTGCCACAAGTGTGGTGCATAGTGGGTGGTGGTTGGTTGGTTGGTTGGTTGTAGGTGGTTGGTGGCTTGAAACATCCCACCACCTGCCACAAGTGCGGTGCATGGTGGGTGGTGGTTGGTTGGTTGATTGGTTGGTTGGTTGGTTGTTGGTTGGTCGGTTCGTTGGTTGTAGGTGGTTGCAGTTGGTGGCTTGAAACATCCCACCACCTGCCACAAGTGCGGTGCATAGTGGGTGGTGGTTGGTTGGTTGGTTGGTTGGTTGTAGGTGGTTGGTTGGTTGTGGTTGTTTGGAATTTGATAGTTTGAAACACCCATCCCATCACCTACCACAACTGCGGTGCAAGGTGGGTGATGGGTGGTTGGTTGTAGGTGGTTGGCAGCTGGTGGTCTGAAACACCCCATCACTTACCACAGCAGAAGTGCATAGTGGGTGTTGGTTGGTTGGTTGGTTGGTTTGTTGGTTGGTTGGTTGATTGGTTGGTTGGTTGTTCGTGGTTGGTTGGTTGCAGGTGGTTGGCAGCTGGTGGTCTGAAACATCCCATCACCTACCACAACAGCGGTGCATGGTGGGTGGTGGTTGGGTTGAAGTTAAGAGATTGGTTGTATGTGGTTGTCATTTGTGGTTGAAACTTCCCACCCTAACCACAACAGCGATCTGGTGGTGTGGTGGTGGGTTGGTTGTAGGTGGTTGGCAGTTGGTGGTTTGAAACATCCCATCACCTACCACAACAGCGATGCATGGTGGGTGGTGGTGGTGGTGTGGTTGGTGGTGGTGGTTTGGCAGTGGGGTTGAAACTTCCCTCACCTACCACAAACAAGCGAGGAAGGGTGGGTTGGGTGGTGGTGGGTGGTTGTTGGTGGTTGGCAGTTGGTGGTTTGAAACTTCCCATCAACCTACACAACCCCCCCCCCCCCCCCCCCCCCCCCCCCCCCCCCCCCCCCCCCCCCCCCCCCCCCCCCCCCTTCCCCCCCCCGCGGTGCATGTGGGTGGTGGGGGGGTTGTTGTTGGTGGTTGGCAGTTGGTGGTTTGAAACTTCCCATCACCTACCACAACAGCGGTGCATGGTGGGTGGTGGTGGTTGGGTGTGGTGGTGCAGTGGTGTTGTGAATCCAGCACCTCCACAACATGCGATGCATGGCGGGTGGTGGGTGGTTGGTGGGGTGGTGAGTGCAGGTGGTGGTTGAAATTCCCATCACCTACCACACCTGGATGAAGGGTGGTTGGTGGTGGTTGCGTTGGTGGTGTGTGTGTTGGCAAGTGGTGGTTGAACTTCCCATCAAAGACACGACTGCGGGCATGGTGCGGTGGGCGGGTGGCGGGTGGGTTGGGTGGTGTGTGTTGGCAGTTCGTGTGGTTTGAAAAGTCCATCACCTACCACGACTGCGGTGCATGGTGGGTGGTGGTGGTTGGTTGGTTGTTGGTGGTTGGCAGTTGGTGGTTTGAACCCAATCACCTACAACGCTGCGGTTGCAGTTTTGCTTGCACGTGTGGTGGGGTCTGTACAATCACGGATCTCACACCAATTAGTCAAATCACAATAGGATGAGGTACAAAAACAAAAAACAGTGGTCTGTATCTTCAGTGATTCCCACCCAATTATGTCACATCACACGATATTGTGAAACATCGCCAATAGATTGGGCACCATCACAATCGAATTGATAAACAATCACATAGATTGGGGTCACACACACTAGCTTTGTGGGTACAATCACAACTTAAAGTGGGGGGGCAAAACACATCAAATGCTATTTTGATTGAGGTACACCCTCTAGCTTACCTTCAGGCTCTGGAGGTCAATGGGGGAGCTGGGTGGAAGCTGGGGTGGTGGAGGGGTGGAGGAGGGGGGGGGGGGATGCTGGTGGAAGCGGGTTGGGGGGGGAGGAGCTGGTGGGAAGCTGGGTAGTGAGTGTGTGTGGGGGGGGGGGGGAAGGGGGAGGGGGGGGATGGTGTGTTTAAGACACTCTAGCTGTTACCGTAGGAGCTCCCAATCTGGAAGTAGTTGATTGAGGTACACATCACAATAGTGAGGTACCCCTAGCTTTACCATCAGGATCTGGAAGTAATCTGAGTCGCAGAGAGGCTTCAGCTCACGCACCTGCATGACAGCCTGGATTGGATTGATCACCACATCCGTATTGCCTATGTAAGGCTTTTAAAAGCTCTTCCATACCACATCGCGTTCTTTTTCTCAATTCCCCTGGCTGCATGCCTGGTCACACCCTGTTGCGTGGCGGGAAAGCTGGCTGCGGATACGTAGGCGGGTGGAGCCCCCTATCGGGCTCCGCTCCCCCGCGCCACGGGAACAAGCCAGGACAGAAGAGGGGGGCCCGCTGAGTTGTCAAGGAGGTGAAGGCTGACAAGAGCAGGGCCACGCAGGAGACCCGCCGATGAATACGCCTATCCCCGCCAATGCACAGGGTCCGCTCTTCAGCTGTCCTTGTAGACCATGCAGCTTCTCAACAGCTTCTGAAGCCCTAGTATTCAAACCCTGAAGCTCCTCACTGGTGGCCTGCTGCTCCTTGGTTTCGGGTGGTCCGAAGATCTGGGGGGTGCGGCTGGATGCCATATGAGGGTTTATGTTGTAATGCGATATGGTACTACCGGCGAGTGATCGTATGGTGAGTGCTGATTGATGGCGAGTGGTAATAGGGTTGTCTATGCGATGGGGCCTTAGGAGCGCGGGGGTAGATGGGCGCAGTTAGGGGGGCTTGAGGAACGTGGGGGGGGCCGGGGAGACATGGGCTTTGATGAGGAACTACTGTTCTTGGATGGCGGTACAGAGGAGGTACTACTGTTCTTGGATGGCGGTACGGAAGCACTACTGTTCTTAGATGGCGGGGCAGTGGAGGAGCTAGCTGTGGGTTTAGGGGAGGGGATGCACGTGGATTGGTAGGGAGTCGGGTAATAGCTGTGGGTTTCGGAGAAAGCTGAGGGGAGGGGGGGGAGCCTTGCAGGGCGACTTCTCGATTTGTGCGGTAGTAGGTAAGTAGAGGTGGTTGGCGGCTGACGCGGGTTGAAGAAGAAATGGGTTAATGAAGGCTTAGGAGGGGTGGAGGTAGTTGTACCCAGGGGAGTGGATGAGGCCAAGGGGGGAGAGAAGCCCGGAGCGGGTTTGGAGGATGGTGTGGGTGTTGGGGTTGATACTTTCCGCTCAACCGGTTTTGGGGTGGGGGCTCTGCACCTGACAGCTGTGTGCCGAGGCGGATGGGCTGATGGGCGGCACCTGATGTGATGAGGCTGAGGTAAGGGCCGTGGATCCACTTCTAAGGACAGAGGCTGCCGAGGCCCTTTTCGGGGTGACTGTGGTGCTGGTGCTGGTGCTGGTGGGGGCTGCGCCCGATCTGGAACCAGCTGGCGTATTGTTGCCTTTGCCGCCGAGCTGCGAGGGGGCAGGCCCCCTTTTGGCTGATGCTGCAGATGCCCTTTGGCAGGTGGAGTGGCTCGGGTGTTGCACCAACACCAACAACACAACACTGCGCCAACCACCCAACAACAACAACAAACCGCCACCATGGGCCACACTTACTTTGCGCCACCATTTGCGCCACCATCCAGACAACAAAACAACAGCCAAACTTGGGCAAAAAACAGATACACGCGCTCCACGCATGATCTCAGTGTCCTCTACTCAGCATGGACTGGCAACTTGAGCCCAATCTGTGTTGTCACATCTTGCCCTTCCTACCTCACCACCATCCGCACTCCACTCGACCCCCATAAACACCACCACCATCACCACCATCCACACCACCATCGCCACCTTTCTCATCACCATCTTTGGTTTTGGAGTTGGGACGTTCGCCTAGATCTTTGCTAGATCGTCAGTGCCTTCTTCGGTTTCAGCTGTAGGATTGTCTTGGGTTCTAGCACCAGCGTCTCCAGGGGCGACACCTAGAAGGTGGATATTGGTATACAGTGAGCATGTGCTTCATAATGATGCATGTGTTGATGGGATGGTGATCGGTGATGGTGATGGTGATGATCATTGGTTGATGGTGAGATGATGATGATGATGCTGATGAGGTGATGAGAGGTGATGATGATGATGTATGTGATGATGAAGGATGATGTGATTACGATACTTGATGATGTGAGCTGATGGCTGATGCTGGTGCATGCTGATGCTGTGATGATGATTGATGAGGATGATGATGATGTGATGATGATTGATGATGATTGCATGGATGATGATGATGATGATGATGATGATGTGTGATGATTGGTGATGATGATGATTGATTGATGATGATGATGATGATGCTGATGATGTGGATGCTGATTGTGCTGATGATGCTTGATGTGCTGATGCTGCATGCTGCTGCAGCGAGCTGCGGATGCTGCTGAGGCTGATGATGCTGTGATGCTGCTGATGCCTGATGATGCTGATGGATGCTGGATTGATGCTGATGCGTGCTGAATGATGATGATGCTGATGCTGATGTGATGATGCTGCTTGATGCTGATGAGCTGATGATGCGGATGATGCGAGTGATGGCTGAGTGATGTCTGATATGATGATCAGGCTGAGTGATTGCTGATGATGTGATGATGATGGATGATGTGATGATGCTGATGATGCTGACGATGAGATGATGAGGTCTCGACTGATGCTGTGATGGCTTGATGCGCCGGGAGTGCGCTGTGCTGATGATGATGATGGCTGAGATGCTGATTGATTGATCAGATTGATTTGCTGTGATGATGATGATGTGATGATGCTGATCAGCTTGAGTCCTGCTGATGGATGCATGTATGATGCTGAGGAGTGCTGATGATGTGATGATGCTGATGGATGCTGATTGGATGATGATGATGATGCGTGATGATGGCTGATGGTGCTGATGCTGCTGCTGCTGCTGCTGCTGCTGCTGATGATGATGATGATGACGATGATGATAATGTTGGATGGATGTAACAGTCCAGGGGTAGGATAAATAGGCTAAAGGAACTTGCCCAACTGTGACAGGAAGGGCTTACGAGAAAAAGAATTGAGGAACTGAACACCAAAAAACATTTTAGTGACGGGGGCCCAGAGTTCATGTTACAGTGACAATTTAATTCTACAATTATAAGTTAATTGTCATTCCATATGGGTGGTAACAGACTACCAGGCTCATCATGGCTTACACCTGCTAGCTTGCCATTGCCAGGCTGTCAAGAACATCGTGGCTGGTACCCCTTGCTTGACATTGCCAGGCTGTCATGCTCGCCATCACGTAGTATCAGACTACCCCACCCTTGGGCCAAACCTGTAGCTAGCTAGTGTGCCATAAAGCTGATATGATGGGCAATCCAATTCAGCATACAGCTTTGGGATTTACCAATATCTAGCTAATGGAGCTGGTAAGAAGCTACCCTACATAGCCCAACAAGGAAACAGTGAACAGTTTAGAACCTGAGTTCCATAGCTATGACTAGGGATCGGCATATCATATGATTTTGGCCAAAGGTGAGTATGATATCATACAAATTGCATCATATGAAATTGAATTTAAATGGTAACTTTGGCCTGGTCAGACTGCCGGCATTATATGATATCATATGATGACATGATATCAAATGATATCATGTTGCCGTTCCATAGCTATGATACGAGTTAAATATATTGTGCATTACCTCCCTATTGACATACATTGTTTAAAAAATACTTAAGCCTATTTGGCTTTGGCCTACCCCCAAACTGTAACAAACATACATACATACATTGCCTAATGCGTGTTCACTAGAGTCTAGTCGGGAGGCAATTCCAATTTTTAAATTTGAATTTTTGAGCTTGAATTCCAAGGGATTTTGAAACCTGTGATTTTTGCTCATTCTGGATTCTGGGCAATGGGCTCCAGAACCAATATTGCGATAAAGGAGGGGGGGGGGGGGGGGGGGGGGAGGGGGGGGGGGGGCAATTTTCCTTTTTTTTAAGCCTGCACTAGACCCCTTCAATACTACACCTCCATCAATGCATGTTCACTCATACACCATAACAATGCACATTGAACTTCAAAAAATTGAATCATTCGCCCACAAGCTACATCCTCTAGTGACTCATGTGCTTCCTCACTTGGCTTGGCGCCGTCTTGGTCTTCATTGGGCTTGGCTTCTCCTCGATCCTCAGTTGGTTTGGCCTCCTGTGGGTCCCTCCTTAGCTTGGCTTCTTCTAGGTCCCCACTTGGCTTGGCTTCGTCTTGGTCTTCATTTGGCTTGGCTTCACCCTCTGCACCTGCACCAGCACCAGCACCAGCGTCACCAACATCTCCATCCTGCTCGCTGTCCTCATCCTTGGCCCAGTCCAGGTCGTCAACCTCGGAAGTGCCCGTAGCACCGTCAACCCAGTCGAGGTCTCCAGCGTCGTCGCCCGTATCAGACGGGCCATCGACCCAGTCAAGAGCGTCCTCTCCAGGGCTATCGACCACACCAGCGCCCTCTATCGTCGTCCCCTTCTCGACATAGGACGCGTCCATCAGCTCAGAGCACTGCTCATTTAGCCAGCGTCAGCTCGCTGCAAAGCTTGGCTTGGGAGGCTCAAACACGGGGTTTGGTCATTATATAGGATCCATGCGGAGGGCTATTGCGCGATTCATTGTACGGATTGGATAGGGGTACATAGGGAGGGACACCAGGTTGTTGTTTGCGCTAGGTATGCTTGTTGGGGAGTTCACATAGCGGACAAGGTCATTTTGCACGCTCCATGCGGAAAGCTTGTGCGCGCTTCAACGTGCGGATTAGATAGTGGTATATTGAGGTGTTTTTATGCGGTAAGGCGCCGAGCGGTGACGGTGGCCGGGAAGATGGTCGCTGGGGCAGGAGATGGGGCGAGATGGGGGCCCATACGCATGCATGCGCTCGGCGCTCGTCGCTCACTCGAAGCTTAAGGACGTACTTCAGGTGTAACCGTTTTTTGTGATACTCTCGGTGTGATACTCCGATCACTTTTTCTGGTTCCAGGCCAAGCCAAAGTTTGAAGAATCGACGCCTGTATCTGTTGGTACCTGTCTCCCTGTCTACTGCGTTCATTCCGCCGACAAGTTTCCTTGCGACAGCTTTGCTTTCCGTGCAGCAATCTCTTTCGTCCGCACAACTAGGCTACGCTGTATAGTCCGTATTCCCAGTACACAAATCGGCGCCTCTCATAGCACGAAGCTTGGTACTCCCATGCACCTTGCTAACTTGCTTCTTCTAGGCTTTCAACTCTCGCCTCACATGGGGCAGACGTGCTTCAGGTGTACTTTGGGGAGGCTTTCAACTCGCCTCACATGAGGCCTGCAGAACGAGCCTCATGCCTGTTAACCGGCAGTAGGATGCATAGGCTGCTTCGAATAATGATATAACATCATGCTGTCAATCCTGTCATGCCTGTCAACCATACCGTAGGCTTATCCAAAAATATTTGGATTCTCGTAAATAGAAAAATCAGGCTAGAAATATTTTAAACCACACAGGTACTACTGCATTCGATATGAGTGCTTGTGTGGTGATTTGCATGTTTTAAGCAGCATACCTCCGGCATACCTGTACTTGTATTTTAAAATGCTGGAAGTTTTACCGTGGCTCCTGTCTATGCCTGGTGTTGTTTTACCCTGTTTCCTTATAAACCCACTTTGATAGTTTGGCACTTAGCGTAATGAAATACAGCGAGGTGTGTGGATCCTATATGGTGCCGAAGAATTTCATTTATATATTGTACTACCAGTATTTCTGGCTTGTTTCCATATCAAATCACCGATCGACATTTATTGTCCACCAAAAACTCCATCTCAACCCTTACTGCACTTATCTCCATCATTTTACAAAGAAAAATCAGGATACATTTCTATGGTTTTTTTTTTTTTTTTTTTTGGATATGAAAGGATTTCCACCCGATGAGGTGGGAATCCCTACACAAACCAGCGACACCGAGGATTCAGTTCGAATGGTTGTCAGTATTTTACTATAATCCTCCATTCTCCCACAACAGTGCAAGTATCCGGGCTTTTCTTTTATTATCAGCTTCTCGGCAGCTCCGTGATCCAGCCACGCACTGGGCTCAGCCCCAAGCTGAGCTATCTCAGCTAATAGGTACACTAGTTCGCTGTATGTTTGTCTAAGTAGCCATCCAGGGCAGCTGCCTAAAAGCCGGTGGTCAAAGCCGAAATATAAAAGCTGTGACATTTAAGCACAACAAATGAGATGACATAAAACCGCGGTGTGGTATGCCGTCTGTATCTCCAACCTAGCTTCATTCAAAAATAGTTAAATTGTGCTTTCAACACTTGTCATTTTGTCAACAGCATCTGTTCGCTTTGTGTATTTTCAGTCCTCCGGCGCCTTTGGACAAACCAGCGCTAGGCCAGCATCCATGTATGACATTCAATTGCTCAAAACATTCAACTCTTCAACTGTTTGGCATCGTGGCATGTAAATCAGGCATTTAACAGAGCATAGCATCTTCTTCGCATTTATGTACATCACTACATCAGGTGTCCAACATAATACAGCATCTACCTCGCATGTTTTGTAAATCAGGTATCAACAGAATGCAGCATCTACCTCGCATGCCATGTAAATCAGGTATCAACTGAGAACAGCATCATCTTCGCATTTTATGCAGATCAGGTATTAACTAAGCACAGCATCTTCTTCGCATTTTATGTAGATCAGGTATTAACTAAGCACAGCATCTTCTTCGCATTTTATATAAGTCAGGTATCAACTGAGTACAGCACCATCTTAGCATTTTATGTAAATCAGGTATCAACTAAGCACAGCGTCTTCTTCGCATGTTATGGCATACCTTAGCCCGCTCTTTAGTTTTCTACCTCGCAATTTATGCCTTTTGCATGTGGGGCGGTTCGTAAAATAAGTAGGCATGCATGCAAGACCAAATACGCCTGGTGACTCTCGGGCGGAAAGTAGCGACCCTCAACCAATTGAAAGTGCACCAGAACACCACTATCCCTATTGAACACGGCAGACAAGCTCCTTGCCATTGTCGTTAGAGGCAATATGGGCGGCATATGGGTCCCCTTAAAACCACGCCCCTCCTGGCGTTATATTTGCCTCTTTTATTTTTCTTCTTTTCCTTGTGCACATCCTTATCAGTGCGCACACGAATTCCGGAGTCCCAATCAGGTCCTCACATTCCCACACAAATTCAAATTCAAATTCAAATTCCGGAGTCTCGATCAGGTCCTCAGACTCCCACACAAATTCAAATTCAAATTCAAATTCCGGAGTCTCAATCAGGTCCTCAGACTCCCACACAAATTCAAATTCAAATTCCGGAGTCTCAATCAGGTCCTCAGACTCCCACACAAATTCAAATTCAAATTCAAATTCCGGAGTCTCAATCAGGTCCTCAGACTCCTGCGATTTCGGTGGCGGCCCTTGAAACAATCGCCATGCTTCGAGTCAGCCCCCAGACACGAAGGAAGATCATCCGCCCAAGGATGCTTCCATCCTGCAGACATTCAAGCAGGGTTGGTGTATTCAGCACATACAGCACAACACCAAGGGTAAGGTAAGCAGCATAGAGGTTGGTGTATTCAGCGCATACAGCACAACACCAAGGGTAAGGTATGCAGCATAGAGGTTGGTGTATTCAGCACATACAGCACAACACCAAGGGTAAGGTACGCAGCATAGAGGTTGGTGTATTCAGCACAACACAAAACAAAGGGTAAGGTATGTATTTAGGATAAAGGTTGGTGTATTCAGCACATACAGCAAAACACAAAGGGTAGTGTTTGAAGTAAGGTTGGCATATTCAGCACAGCACAAGACAAAGGGTCGTGTATGAAGAAAGGTTGGCCTATTCAGCACAACACAACACAAAAGGTAGTGTATGAGACACGACGGAAGAGCATCTGCCCAAGGATGCTTCCATCCTGCACACATTCAAGCATGCATAGAGTGTAATCAGCACAGCACAACACAATACGGAGGGTAGTGAATGAGCACATGGAAGCATCGCCATGCTTCAAGCCAGCTCCCAGACACAACGGAAGATCATCAGCCCAAGGATGCTTTCACCCTGAAGAGATTCAATCATAAAGGTTAGCGTAGTCAGCACAGAACAACTAACACAACACAAAGGGTAGTTTATGGAGCACATGAAAGCAGTGTCATGCTCCCAGACACGGCGGTAGATCATCCGCCCAAGGATGATTCCATCCTGCAGACATTCAAGCATAGAGGTTTGTGTATTCAGCACATACAGCACAACACAAAGGGTAGTGTAAAGAGCATAAAGGTTGGTGTATTCAGCACATACAGCAAAACACAAAGGGTAGTGTATGAAGTAAGGGTGGCATATTCTGCACAGCACAACACAAAGGGTAGTGTATGGAGCACATGGAAGCATCGCTATGCTTCAAGAGAGCCCCCAGACACGACGAATTAATCATCCCCCCAAAGATGCTACCACCCTGAAGAGGTTCAAGCATACAGGTTTGTGCGTTCAGCACAGCACTACACAAAGGGTAGTGTATGAGCACATGGAATGATCGCCATGCTTTGAGCCAGCCCCCAGACACAACGGAAGATCATCCGCCCAAGGATGCTTCCACCCTGAAGAGAGTCAATCATAAGTAAATAAATAAATATCATATCATATATATATATATATATATGAAATCATATATATAATCATATTTAAATAAATAAGTAAATAAATGGTGGTGCGTTCAGCACAGCACCAGGGTACTACTTCTTGCCAAATTGGTCAGCGCTTTTTAGTGCAAGAGCGCAAAAACTGCGCGCTGCGCCCACATGGGGTTGAAAAAACTGCGCAAAACGCGCAGAGGGGCTCAAAAAGGCAGCGCGGCACCGCGCTGCCGCGCACGCTTATTGGTACCCTGTTCAGCACAGCACATCATGAAGGTCAGTGTATGCTGCCTAAATGTTAGCATATTCAGCACAGCACACTACAACGGGTATACTTGTAAATGAATATGTTACATGCATCCCCCCTTCCCCCCCTTTAGCATCTTTATCCAGAATCCAAATCTTATACGAATGCGATTATAATCGCACAATTAAATTATCATCCTAGCTGAGATGATGAATTAATTATATTGTAGCACAAACTCAGCCCCCCTCGGGTAAAAGTACATTGTTTGGGGTTCAGCATTAAAAATGAGGGGGGGGGGGGGTGGGGGGGGGGTAATTTGTGTTGTGTGTGTTGTTCGGTTTGTGGGTGGGGGGTGGAGTTTGAGTGTGGCGTGTGGGTGGGTGTGGTGTGGTGGGGTGTGGGTTGGGGTGGTGTGGGTTGGTGGGGCTCCCTGTCGTTCTGTGTTGTTTTTTTCTGTGGGTTGTGTGTTTGTGTGGGTGGGGGGGGGGGGGGGGGTGGGGGCACACTAAAATGTTCACACTGGAATCGCCGTATTTAAGCAGGTGTCGCACTCCCCTTACTAATATTAACCAAACATACTCATGATATTCATTTTTATGTTACATATCCCCCCCCCCCTCCCCACCTTTAGCATCTATATCAGGAGCCCAGTCAGTGCTTGAGAGTTCTTCATAAGGAGAGGGGTGACACCAGAGGGGTCAGCGCTGTAAATGGTGTATTCAGTCGGTGGAGGATACGTATCATATAACATGATAATAATGATATATTGATTTTCTCTTTCTTATATTTTTAACATATCCTCCGCACTCCCCCCCCCCCACCCTCCCCCCCCCCCCCCCTCCCCCCCCCCCCTGCCCCACCTTTTAGCATGTTTGTCTTTAGCCCAGCCAGGTCCGGAAACTTCTTCAAAAGGAGAGGAAGTCACACTAGAGGGGTCACGCTGTAAATTGGTTGTATTCAGCTGGTGGAGGATATGCATAATACTAATACTAATACTAATAATACTAATACTAATATTAATATTAATAATAATACTAAACTACTATACTATACTAATACTAATACTAATAATAAAAAAAAAAAAAAAAAAAAAAAATAATAATAATAATAATAATAATAACAATAACAATAACAATAATAACAATAATAATAATAATAATAATAATAATAATAATAATGATAATTATTATTATTATTATTATAATTAAAATAATAATAATAATAATAATAATGATGATCTTCATTTTCATATGTTACATGTTACCCCCCTCCCCACCTTTAGCATCTTTATCAGGAGCCGATCCAGTGCTGGAGATTTCTTCATAAGGAGAGGGCTCAGCGCTGGATCCCTCATCAAAGCAGGCAGTAACAGCATCGCCAATGTTGGCGGTGGCAGCAGCGAAGGCTTCAGCCACGGCATTCCCGTTGGAGGCTTGGGCCTCTGCAAGGAGATCGATCATTGTTAGAGCATAAGCGTTTGAGGGGATTGGTTGAGTTCATGAGGGAGTAGTAAGCTGGGGTGGAGTGGAGTGGGGTGGTGTGGGGTGGGGTGTGTGTGTGGAGGTGGGTGGGGTGTTTTGTGTGTGGTTGTGGGGGGGTGGGTGGGGGGGGGGGGGGGGGTGGTGGGGGGGGGGGGGGGGGGGGGGGGGGGGGCGGGGGGGGCGGGGGGGGCGCCGCCAGAGAGCCCGCCACTGGAATCAGTGTGTTCATCATGTTAAGGAGCAGTATAGCCAATGTTGGCGGTGGCAGAAGCCAAGGCCTCAGCCACAGCATTTCTGTCGGAGGCTTTGGCCTCTGCAAGGAGATCAATAATTGTGAGAGCAGAAGCGTTTGAGGTGATTGGTTGGGTTCAAGAGTGTTTGGTCAAAACAAATAGTGGGTGTTGTGACTTAACAATTAACACTGGCTGGTGACTTCAGAATCTGCAGGATGGTCAACAATTGTGGTGGCAGAAACGTTTGAGGTGATAGGTCAAGTTGAAGAGTGCTTGATCAAAACAAATAGTGGGTGTTGTGACTTAACACAGGTCGGTGGCTTGGAACTCTGTGACATGGTGATCAGGAATCGTGACGATATAGTTTGGTTTTATATGATTGGCTTTATATGATTGGCTTTATATGATTGGCTTTATATGATTGGCTTTATATGATTGGCTTTATATGATTGGCTTTATATGATTGGCTTTATATGATTGGCTTTATATGATTGGCTTTATATGATTGGCTTTATAAGATTGGCTTTATATGATTGGCTTTATATGATTGGTTTTATATGATTGGCTTTATATGATTGGCTTTATATGATTGGCTTTATATGATTGGCTTTATATGATTGGCTTTATATGATTGGCTTTATATGATTGGCTTTATATGATTGGCTTTATATGATTGGCTTTATATGATTGGCTTTATATGATTGGCTTTATATGATTGGTTTTATATGATTGCTTGATTGATTGGCTTTATATGATTGGCTTGATAATGATTGGCTTTATATGATGGTTTTATATGATTGGCTTTATATGATTGCTTTATTGATTGGTTTTTATTGAATTGGCTTTAATGATTGGCTTTATATGATGGCTTTATAGCTTGGCTTATATGATTGGCTTATTATGATGGCTTTATATGATTGCTTTATAGATTGGCTTTATAAGATTGGCTTTAATGATTGGGCTTTATATGATTGGTTTTTTTTATATGATTTGGCTTTATATGATGTCTTTTATAATGATTGGCTTATATGATTGGCTTGATATGGATTGGCTTTTATTGATTGGCTTTATATGATTGGATTTATATGATTGGCTTTTTATATGATTGGCTTTATTTTTGATTGGCTTCTTTTATATGATTGGATTTATATTGACTTGTTTTATTTTCTGATTGGCCTTTAATGATTGGCTTTATATGATTGGCCTTATATGATTGGTTTATATGATTGGATTTATTTGATTGGCTTTATCTGATTGGCTTTACATGATTGGCTTTATATGATTGACTTTATATAATTGGCTTTATATGATTGGCTTTATATGATTGGCTTTATATGATTGGCTTTATATGATTGGCTTTATATGATTGGCTTTATATGATTGGCTTTATATGATTGGTTTTATATGATTGGCTTTATATGATTGGCTTTATATGATTGGCTTTATATGATTGGCTAGATTGGTTTTATATGATTGGCTTTATATGATATATATAGTTTGGTTTTAGGTGATTGGCCTTGTCCATGAGAGGGCTTTTTAACCTAACAACAGTTGGACGCTTGGGACTCTGTGACATGGTGATCAACAATTGTGACGATATACAGGCTTGGGGTGATTGGCCTTGTCCATGAGTGTGTGGTAATGCATGTTGGTGGGCGTTGTAACCTAAAGAGGTGTGGGACTCTGTGACATGGTGACCAACAATCGTGACGAATAGCAGGTTGGTTTGATTGGCCTGTCCATGATTTGGTATATCACCATTAGTGGCACTGTTGACTTAACCAAGGCAGAAGGGGTGGGAGTCTGTACATGGGGATCAACAATCGGACGATATACAGCTTGGGTTATTGCCTTGTCCATGAGTGTTTGATTATCACATAAGTGGGCATTGTGACTAACCAAGGGGTCAGAGGGTGGGAGTCCTGTGACATGGTGAGCAACAATCGTGACATATCGGCTTGGTTGATTGGCTTGTCCATGATTGTGTGGATTATCAACATGAGTGGGCAACTGTGACTTAACCAGGTCAGAGGGGTGGAGTCTGTGACATGGGTGACAACAATCGTACGATATACGGTTGGTTGATTGGCCTTGTCCCATGAAGTGTTGATTATCAACATGAGTGGGCACTGTGACTTAACCAAGGTCATATGGGTGGAGTCTGTGACATGGGGTCACAATCGGACGATATAAAGGCTTGTGGTTGATGGCCTTGTCCATGTAAGTGTGTTGATTCATCAACTGAGTGGGCATTGTGACTTACCAAGGTCCGAGGGTGGAGTCTGTGACATGGGATCACAACTCGTGAACGATATACAGGCTTGGGTTGATTGGCCTTGTCCATGAGTGTGTGATTATCAACATGAGTGGGCATTTGTGACTTAACCAAGGTCAGAGGGGTGGGAGTCTGTGACATGGTGATCAACAATCGTGACGATATACAGGCTTGGGTTGATTTGGCCTTGTTCCATGGAGTTGTATTATCAAACATGAGTGGTCCTGGACGTAACCAAAGGTTCAGAGGGTGGGATCTGTTACAGGGATCAACAATCGGACATATACAGGCTTGGGGTGATTGGCTTGTTCCATGAGTTGTGTGATTATCCAACATGAAGTGGGCACTGTGCTTACCAAGTCATAGGGGTGGTAGTCTTGAATTGTGATCAACATCGTGACGATAATTCAGCTGTGGGGGTTGTTGGCCTTGGCCATGAGTGTGGATTATCACAAAGTGGCATTGTGACTTAACCACGGTCAGAGGGGATGAGATTCTTGACATGTGATCACACGCGTGACGATATAGACGGCTTGGTGTTGATTGCCTTGTCTGAGTGTGTTATTTTATCAACTGAGTGGGCATTGTGACTTTAACCAATTTCGAGGGGTGGATTCTGTGACATGGTGATCACAATCGTGACGATGAATACAGCTGGGGTTGATTGGCCTTGTCCATGAGTGTTGGTGATTATCAACATGATTGGCAACTGTGACTAACCAAGGGTCAAGAGGGGTGGGCTTCTTGACATGGTGGGTAACCATCTGACGATATACAGGCGTGGGTTGCTTGGCCTTGTCCATGAGTGTGGTGATATCACATAGTGGGCATTGTGACTTAACCAAGGTCATAAGGGGTGGTGAGTCTGTGACATGGATCAAGCAATCGTGTACGATATACAGGCCTTTGGTTGTATTGGGCCTTGTCCATAATGTGTGATTACAACCTGTAGTGGGCATTGTGACTTACCCGGTCAGAGGTGGAGTCTTGACATAGTTGATCAGACACTCGTGACGATATACATGCTTGGGTTTGATTGGCTTGGTCCATGAGTGTGTGATTATCAACATGAGTGGCACTGTGTACTTACCAAGGTCAGAGGGTGGGAGTCCTGTGACATTGTGACAACAATCGTACGATAGTACAGGCTTGGGTTACATGGCCTTGTCCATGAGTGGTGTGATTATCAACATGATTGGCACTGTGAACTTAACCAAGGTCAGAGGGGTGGGAGTCTGTGACATGGTGATCAACAATCGTGACGAATATACAGGCTTTGGGTTGATTGGCCTTGTCCATGAGTGTGTGATTATCAACATGAGTGGGCATTGTGACTTAACCAAGGTCAGAGGGGTGGGAGTCTGTGACATGGTGATCAACAATCGTGACGATATACAGGCTTGGGTTGATTGGCCTTGTCCATGAGTGTGTGATTATCACATGAGTGGGCATTGTGACTTTAACCAAGGTCAGAGGGGTGGGAGTTCTGGTGACATGGTGATCAACAATCGTGACGATATACAGGCTTGGGTTGATTGGGCCTTGTCCATGAGTGGTTGATTCTCAACATGTGGGCACTGTTGACTTACCAAGGTCAGAGGGGTGGGGAGTCTGTGAAGGGTGATCAACAATCGTGACGATATACAGGCTTGGGTTAGATTGGCCTTGTCCATGAGTGTGTGATTATCAACATGAGTGGGCATTGTGACTTAACCAAGGTCAGAGGGGTGGGAGTCTGTGACATGGTGATCAACAATCGTGACGATATACAGGCTTGGGTTTTGATTGGCCTGTCCATGAGTGTACCCTGTGATTATCAACACTGGAGTGGGCACGGCTTGACTAACCAAGGTCACGGAGGTGTGGGAGTCTGTGACATGGTTGATCAACAATCGTGACGATATACAGGCTTGGTTGATTGCCTTGTCCATGAGTGGTTTTGAGTATCACATGAGGGGCACTTGTGACTTAACCAAGGGTCAGATGGGGTGGAGTCTGTGACATGGTGCATCAACAATCGTTGACGAGATACAGGCTTGGGTATTGATGGGCCTTGTCCCATGAGGGTGTTGGATTATCAACATGAGTGGGCACTGTGACTTAACCAAGGTCAGAGGGTGGGAGTCTGTGACATGGTGACCTCAACACTCGTGACGATATAACAGGCTTGGGTTGATTGGCCTGTCCATGAGTGTGTGATTATCAACATGAGTTGGGCATTGTGAATTAATACTCCAAGGTCCAGAGGGGTGGGAGTCTGTGACATGGTGATCAACAATCGTGACGATATACAGGCTTGGGGTGATTGGCCTTGTCCATGAGTGTGTGATTATCAACATGAGTGGGCACTGTGACTTAACCAAGGTCAGAGGGGTGGGAGTCTGTGACATGGTGGATCAACAATCGTGACGATATACAGGCTTGGGTTGATTGGCCTTGTCCATGAGTGTGTGATTATCAACATGAGTGGGCACTTGTGACTTAACCAAGGTCAGAGGGGGTGGGAGTCTGTGACATGGTGATCAACAATCGTGACGATATACAGGCTTGGGGTGATTGGCCTTGTCCATGAGTGTGTGATTATCAACATGAGTGGGCACTGTGACTTAACCAAGGTCAGAGGGTGGGAGTCTGTGACTGGTGATCAACAATCGTGACGATATACAGGCTTGGGTGTGATTGGCCTTGTCCATGAGTGTGTGATTATCAACATGAGTGGGCACTGTGACTTAACCAAGGTCAGAGGGGTGGGAGTCTGTGACATGGTGATCAACAATCGTGACGATATACAGGCTTGGGTTGATTGGCCTTGTCCATGAGTGTGTGATTATCAACATGAGTGGGCACTGTGACTTAACCAAGGTCAGAGGGGTGGGAGGTCTGTGACATGGTGATCAACAATCGTGACGATATACAGGCTTGGGTTGATTGGCCTTGTCCATGAGTGTGTGATTATCAACATGAGTGGGCACTGTGACTTAACCAAGGTCAGAGGGGTGGGAGTCTGTGACATGGTGATCAACAATCGTGACGATATACAGGCTTGGGTTGATTGCCTTGTCCAATGAGTGTGTGATTATCAACATGAGTGCGGCACTGTGACTTAACCAAGTGTCAGAGGAGGGTGGGAGTCTGTGACATGGTGATCAACAATCGTGACGATATACAGGCTGGGTTGATTGGCCCTTGTCCATGAGTGTGTGATTACAACATGAGTGGGCACTGTGACTTAACCAAGGTCAGAGGGGTGGGAGTCTGTGACATGGTGATCAACAATCGTGACGATATAAGGTTGGGTTGATTGGCCTTGTCCATGAGTGTGTGATTATCAACATGAGTGGGCACTGTGACTTAACCCAAGGTCAGAGGGGGGGAGTCTGTGACATGGTGATCAACAATCGTGGACGATATACAGGCTTGGGTTGATTGGCCTTGTCCATGAGTGTGTGATTATCAACATGAGTGGGCACTGTGACTTAACCAAGGTCAGAGGGGTGGGAGTCTGTGACATGGTGATCAACAATCGTGACGATATACAGGCTTGGGTTGATTGGCCTTGTCCATGAGGTGTGATATCAACATGAGTGGGGCTACTGTGACTTAACCAAGGTCAGAGGGGTGGGAGTCTGTGACATGGTGATCAACAATCGTGACGATATACAGGCTTGGGTTGATTGGCCTTGTCCATGAGTGTGTGATATCAACATGAGTGGGCATTGTGACTTAACCAAGGTCAGAGGGTGGGAGTCTGGTGACATGGTGATCAACATCGTTGACGATATACAGGCTTGGGTTGATTGGCCTTGTCCATGAGTGTGTGATTATCAACATGAGTGGGCATTGTGACTTAACCAAGGTCAGAGGGGTGGGAGTCTGTGACATGGTGATCAACAATCGTGACGATATACAGGCTTGGGTTGATTGGCCTTGTCCATGAGTGTGTGATTATCAACATGAGTGGGCACTGTGACTTAACCAAGGTCAGAGGGGTGGGAGTTCTGTGACATGTGATCAACAATCGTGACGATATACAGGCTTGGGTTGATTGGCCTTGTCCATGAGTGTGTGATTATCAACATGAGTGGGCACTGTGACTTAACCAAGGTCAGAGGGGTGGGAGTCTGTGACATGGTGATCAACAATCGTGACGATATACAGGCTTGGGTTGATTGGCCTTGTCCATGAGTGTGTGATTATCAACATGAGTGGGCACTGTGACTTAACCAAGGTCAGAGGGTGGGAGTCTGTGACATGGTGATCAACAATCGTGACGATATACAGGCTTGGGTTGATTGGCCTTGTCCATGAGTGTGTGATTATCAACATGAGTGGCATTGTGACTTAACCAAGGTCAGAGGGGTGGGAGTCTGTGACATGGTGATCAACAATCGTGACGATATACAGGCTTGGGTTGATTGGCCTTGTCCATGAGTGTGTGATTATCAACATGAGTGGGCACTGTGACTTAACCAAGGTCAGAGGGGTGGGAGTCTGTGACATGGTGATCAACAATCGTGACGATATACAGGCTTGGTTTGATTGGCCTTGTCCATGAGTGTGTGATTATCAACATGAGTGGGCACTGTGACTTAACCAAGGTCAGAGGGGTGGGAGTCTGTGACATGGTGATCAACAATCGTGACAATATACAGGCTTGGGTTGATTGGCCTTGTCCATGAGTGTGTGATTATCAACATGAGTGGGCACTGTGACTTAACCAAGGTCAGAGGGGTGGGAGTCTGTGACATGGTGATCAACAATCGTGACGATATACAGGCTTGGGTTGATTGGCCTGTCCATGAGTGTGTGATTATCAACATGAGTGGGCACTGTGACTTAACCAAGGTCAGAGGGGTGGGAAGGTCTGTGACATGGTGATCAACAATCGATGCGATATACAGGCTTGGGTTGATTGGCCTTGTCCATGAGTGTGTGATTATCAACATGAGTGGGCACTGTGACTTAACCAAGGTCAGAGGGGTGGGAGTCTGTGACATGGTGATCAACAATCGTGACGATATACAGGCTTGGGTTGATTGGCCTTGTCCATGAGTGTGTGATTATCAACATGAGTGGGCATTGTGACTTAACCAAGGTCAGAGGGGTGGGAGTCTGTGACATGGTGATCAACAATCGTGACGATATACAGGCTTGGGTTGATTGGCCTTGTCCATGAGTGTGTGATTATCAACATGAGTGGGCACTGTGACTTAACCAAGGTCAGAGGGGTGGGAGTCTGTGACATGGTGATCAACAATCGTGACGATATACAGGCTTGGGTTGATTGGCCTTGTCCATGAGTGTGTGATTATCAACATGAGTGGGCATTGTGACTTAACCAAGGTCAGAGGGGTGGGAGTCTGTGACATGGTGATCAACAATCGTGACGATCTACAGGCTTGGGTTGATTGGCCTTGTCCATGAGTGTGTGATTATCAACATGAGTGGGCACTGTGACTTAACCAAGGTCAGAGGGGTGGGAGTCTGTGACATGGTGATCAACAATCGTGACGATATACAGGCTTGGGTTGATTGGCCTTGTCCATGAGTGTGTGATTATCAACATGGGTGGGCATTGTGACTTAACCCTAGTCGGAGGGGTGGGACTTTGTGATTGGGTGATTAACAATTGTGATGATATAAACGTTTGAGGTGATAGGCCCTGTCCATGAGTGTGTGGTAATGCATGTTGGTGGGCGTTGTACCCTAACCATGGTCGGAGGCGTGGGAGTCTGTGATAGGGTGATCAACAATTTAGACGATATAAACGTTTTAGGTGATTGGCCTTGCCCATGAGTGTGTGGCTATAAATGTTGGTGGGCGTTGTACCCTAACCATGGTCGGAGGCGTGGGAGTCTGTGATAGGGTGATCAACAATTTAGACGATATAAGCGTTTTAGGTGATTGGCCTTGCCCAT
>JACBWV010000610.1:144982644-145010144 GCA_013435795.1 Chlamydomonas sp. ICE-L
CCATTTAGGGCACACATTTATTTTTACTTTTTTATAGCGATAATTTCGCTGCAATGGGATCAAAAACTAGCGATCCCTATATTTAGTCGGAAATTCCTGGACAGTTTGGGGGAGTACATTGGGTGATCTCAGGGGGTGCGGGGTTGTGGGTTGGGGTGGGTTTTCGGGGGCGCCCAGTGAATCAAAGCAGACTGCCCCCGCAACCGGGGGAGCACACCTCGTGCTATACATGGACGACGTTTACGCGTGTGGTTTTCTCGTGGTGCGGTATTGGGTGTTGGCTATTTACATCTTGCTGTTATTGTAGAGGTATGATATAATCTCAGTTCGTGCGATATATGCTGTGGTGGTATGGAGGGGGTGTATAGTGAGTGTGTATGTGTGTAGGGGGTAGGGTATTCAGGTGGGGTATACTATATATATATATATATATAGTATGTATGGACACACGCAGGATGTTTGTTCAAAGCTGCAAGTTGCGTTTTTCACTACTTTAATCGTTTTTGGCCGTCCTCAAGGGCACGTTTAGTGCTTTTAATATAGCGTGTTTAGATTTTAAGGGCCATTTGAGGGCACCATTGATTTTTACTCTGTTAATAGCGCGTAATTTCCGCGCAATGGATCAAAAACGAGCGAGCACCTATATTTAGCAGGAAATTCCCCTGGGACAGTGTACTGGATCTCCACGGGGTTTGCCCAGTGAAAGCAACCGCACTGCCCCCCTCAACCTCACACCTTCGTAATAATAATTTACGATCACAATGTACTTTGCTATTTGTTTTATTTTTATCACTTAATTAGATATATATCCTTTATTATATATATATATATATATATATGTATATATATATATATATATAGATATATATATATATATATCTATATCTATATATTATCTATCTTATAGATCTATAATATCTCTATAATATCATCATTCTACTCTCTATCTCTATATCTATATCTATCATCTATCTCAATCTCTCTATCTCTCCTCTCTATCTATCTATTTCATCACGCCTCTCGCTCCTCTCTCGCCTTCTTCGCTCATCATATCTTATTAATATATATATATATTTATTTATTTGTTTATTTATTATATTAACCAAAAGTGTAAAATTATTACTGTGATTTGAAAAGTATTACTTCGCTCTCACCTGCAATATCTTCAGCCTCCACAATCGTGCCACAGCCACACTTGGAGAAGGCCTGTGCAGCAGAAGACGCAGAGGCTTCTGACTCCCTCCCCCCCCCTCCCCTTCCCCCCCACCCCTCCCCTTCCCCAATCCCCCCCCTTCCTCCCTCTCACCTGCAATAGCTTTAGCCTCAACAATCGTGCCACAGCCACACTTGGAGAAGGCCTGTGCAACAGCAGACTCATAGGCGTCTGACTCCCTCCCCCCCACTCCCCTTCCCCCCCCCCCACTCCCCTTCCCAATCCACCCCCCTCCCTCCCTCTCACCTGCAATAGCTTTAGCCTCCACAATCGTGCCACAGCCACAGTTGGCAAAGGCCACTGCAACAGCAGACACAAGCAAAGGCTTCTGATCCCCTCCTCCCCCCCCCCCCTCCCCTCCCGGATCCCCCTCTCCGCCCCCCCTCCCCTCCCGAATCCCCCCCTCCCCCCCCCCCTTCCCTCCCCAATCCCCCTCTCCCCCCCCCTTCCTCCCTCTCACCTGCAATAGCTTTAGCCTCCACAATCATGCCACAACCACAGTCGGCAAAGGCCTCTGCAACAGCAACAGCAGAGGCTTCTGCCGCACATTTACCCGATGCAATAGCAGATGCTGCCGCTTCAGCAATAGCCTTGCAATCACCACCTCCCACCTGCAATGTTGAAGGGTTGCATTGAGATCGAAATGGTGAAGCTTTTTTAATTGTAAAAACATGAAAGTGGAGTTGGGGATTTGAACTCCTGATCTCAACTTTCTGCGACAAATTGATCAACCTTTGAGAACAAGGTTATATGATTTAACGCATTGGTCAATTTTTGAGTACAAGGTTATAAGATTGATTGGTTATTTGGTTTATATGATTCATTGGCCAAGCAACCATTGTGTGAAAGGTTATAGGACCGATTGGTCATCCTTTGTGTACAAGGTTGTATGATTGATTAGTCATCCTTTGTGTACAAGGTTATAGGACTGATTGGTCATCCTTAGTTTACAAGGTTATATGATTGATTGTTTATGTAATTAATTGGTTACATGATTGATTGATTATATTATTGATTTGTCATCGTTTGATTACACGGTTGTATGATTGATTCGTTGACCTTTGTGTACCAGGTTATATGATTCAACACTTTAGTCAACCTTTGACTCCAAGGTAATATGATTGATTGGTCATCCTTTGTGTACAAGGTTAATTGATTTACTGGCCATCCTTTGTGTACAAGGTTATATGATTGATTGGTCATCCTTTGTGTACAAGGTAATATGATTGATTGGTCATCCTTTGTGTACAAGGTTATATGATTGATTGGTCATCCTTTGTGTACAAGGTAATATGATTGATTGGTCATCCTTTGTGTACAAGGTAATATGATTGATTGGTCATCCTTTGTGTACAAGGTTAATTGATTGACTGGCCATCCTTTGTGTACAAGGTTAATTGATCGATTGTTCATCCTTTGTGTACAAGGTAATATGATTGATTGGTCATCCTTTGTGTACAAGGTTATATGATTGATTGGTCATCCTTTACGTACAAGGTAATATGATTGATTGGTCATCCTTTGTGTACAAGGTTAATTGATTGACTGGCCATCCTTTGTGTACAAGGTTAATTGATTGATTGTTCATCCTTTGTGTACAAGGTAATATGATTGATTGGTCATCCTTTGTGTACAAGGTTAATTGATTGACTGGCCATCCTTTGTGTACAAGGTTAATTGATTGATTGGTCATCCTTTGTGTACAAGGTAATATGATTGATTATTTAACCTTTGTGTACAAGGTAATATGATTGATTATTTAACCTTTGTGTACAAGGTAATATGATTGATTATTTAACCTTTGTGTACAAGGTTATATGATTGATTATTTAACCTTCGTGTACAAGATTACATGATTGATCGTTGTACCTGATTGTTTCGTTAACTTTTGAGTACAAGGTTATGTGAAGCTTGGTTATATGATTGATTGTTTATATGATTGATTGGTAAACCTTTGTGTACAAGGTTATATGTTTGATTGGTCAACGTTTGTGTACAAGGTTATATGATTGATTAGTAATACGACTGATTGGTTATATGATTGATTGGTCAAACTTTGAGTACGAGGTTATTTGATTGATTACTTATATGATAGATTGGTCAAATTTGAGTACAAGGTTATATGTTTCCACACATCACGCCAGAGTACTACAAAGCGCGTGAGGCAGCGCGGAGCCAAGCTGCCTTTTTGAGCCCCTCAGCGCGTTTTGCGCAGTTTTTTCAACCCCCTGTGGGTGCAGCGCGCACTAAAAAGCGCTGACCAATTTGGTAAGAAAGAGTACCCTGCATCACACACTTCCCCGCTGCAAGGGCAAATGCTTCTGCTTCAGTCACAGCCTTGCAATTACCACCACCCACCTGCAACGAGAAGCACATAATTAGACCATCAATCACCACCCACCTGCAACGAGAAGCACATAATTAGACCATCAATCACCACCCACCTGCAACGAGAAGCACATAAGTAAACCATCAATCACCACCCACCTGCAACGAGAAGCACATAAGTAAACCATCAACCACCACCCACCTGCAACGAGAAGCACTTAATTAACCATCTATCACCACCACCCACCTGCAACGAGAAGCACATAATTAGACCATCAACCACCACCCACCTGCAACGAGAAGCACATAATTAAACCATCAATCAACACCACCCACCTGCAACGAGAAGCACATAATTAACCATCAATCACCACCACCCACCTGCAACGAGAAGCACATAATTAAACCATCAATCACCACCCACCTGCAACGAGAAGCACATAATTAAACAATCAACCACCACCCACCTGCAACGAGAAGCACATAATTAAACCATAAATGTAGCAAGAACATAGGGTATCCATCACATACCGCACACAACATACAACATCACATACAACATACAACATCACATACAACATACAACATCACATACAACATCCAACATACAACATACAACATACAACATCACATACAACATACAACATACAACATACCATACCACACACGACATCATACATGGTACCACATAAAAACATCAAATACCACACACAATATCACTACCCACCGCCTCTGCCACTGCCGAGGCTGATGCTTGGGCTTCCGCTGTGTTGGCGCAAGATTCAGAAACTTGCTCAGGCGAGGGGCTGTATTCTGGACTTGGGGTGTATTCAGGGCTTGAGGTGTATTCAGGGCTTGGGGTGTATTCAGGGCTTGGGGTGTATTCAGGGGTGTATTCAGGGCTTGGGGTGTATTCAGGGCTTGGGGTGTATTCAGGGCTTGAGGTGTATTCAGGGCTTGGGGTGTATTCAGGGCTTGGGGTGTATTCAGGGCTTGGGGTGTATTCAGGGCTTGGGGTGTATTCAGGACTGGGGGTGTATTCAGGGCTGGGTGGTGAAAAGCAAGCGGCAAGAGCATCAGAATCGACGGTTGTGGTGGCAGCAGATAAAGCAGAAGCTGTAGCGGAACCGTCCTGGCTGGAGGCTTTGGACTCTGCATAATCCAAGGAGATGGTGGTGGTGGTTGAGGTGGTGGTGGTGGTGGTGGTGGTGGTGGTGCTGGTGGTGGTGGTAGTGGTGATGCTGATGGTGGTGAAAAGCAAGCAGCAAGAGCATCAGGATCAACGGCTACGGCGGCAGCAGAGAAAGCAGAAGCAACAGCGGAACCGTCCTGGATGGAGGCTTTGGACTGTACATAATTAAAGGAGGTGGTTCAGTATCTGGTCATTAGCACAGCGGGTTACGATGTTGACAGAGGTGATGATGATGATGACGATGATGACGATGATGATGATAGTGATGATGATGATGACGATGATGACGATGATGATGATGATGATGATGATGATGATGATGATGATGATGATGGTGGTGGTGGTGGTGGTGGTGGTGGTGGTGGTGGTGGTGGTGGTGGTGGTGGTGGTGATGATGATGATGATGATGATGATGATGATGATGATGATGATGATGATGATGATGATGATGATGATGATGATGATGATGATGATGACTGTGGCGGTGACGGCGATGGTGACGGTGACAGTGATGGTGCTGAGGATGATGAGGATGGTGATAACAGTAACAACAACGGTGATGATGGTAGATGATGAGGACGATAATGACACAGATGATGCATTGGTGACGGTGATGAGGATGATAACAGTAACGACAGCGGTGGTGATAGTTGATGATGAGACGATAATGATACAGATGACGCAATGGTGACGGTGATGAGGATGAGGATGATAACAGTAATGGCAACGATGATGATGGTTAAAAGGATGGCGGGGGTGATGGGGATAGTGATGAGGATAATGATGATGAGGGCACTAACATAATCCAGGGAGCCCCTTTCAATGATATACATTGGTCTAGTGGTAGACCAAATCACTTTGAGGATGAAGAGTCGAGGGTTTGATTCCCCCCTCGGTCGCTCTTGGCGTTGCAGGTCGTTGTCAACCGCGACTGTAGCTTGTCCAGTTGAGGTAGAAGACCGCTCCCTACCCGCGTACGACGGGCTCCCTTAACACCACGCCCCACCAGGCGTTATCGTTACCTAATCCAGGGGCCCTAATATCTCATATACTGCTATTACTCAATTGTGTACATCTCTCATGTACTAGTATATCTCTTATATGGGCATCTCTCATACACTCAGATACTCATATAGGCATATCATCTCATACACTCAGATACTCATGAAGTCATTTCATCTCATACACTCAGATACTCATATAGGCATATCATCTCATACACTCAGATACTCATAAAGTCATTTCATCTCATACACTCAGATACTCATGAAGGCATATCATCTCATACACTCAGATACTCATAAAGTCATTTCATCTCATACACTCAGATACTCATAAAGGCATATCATCTCATACACTCAGATACTCATAAAGTCATTTCATCTCATACACTCAGATACTCATGAAGGCATATCATCTCATACACTCAGATACTCATAAAGTCATTTCATCTCATACACTCAGATACTCATAAAGTCATTTCATCTCGTACACTCAGATACTCATGAAGGCATATCATCTCATACACTCAGATACTCATAAAGTCATTTCATCTCATACACTCAGATACTCATAAAGGCATATCATTTCATACACTCTCATATAGTGATCTAATAATCTCACATAATTTCAAAAATCATCTTATAATCTCATATAATCTCATATAATTATCTCTTATAATAATCTCATATAATAATCTCATGTAATAATCTCATGTAATAATCATCCTGTATTATCTCATATAATAATCTCATGTAATAATCATCCTGTTTTATCTCATAGAATAATCTCATGTAATTATCTCGTACAATCTCATATACTATATCGATCCCACCTGTAAGTATCATAAACTTAAATATAATATATATTACGAATATAATATATAATATTAATATATATATTAAGATAATCTCTCATACATCGGTAAGCATTATGTATAATCCCACCTGCAGTTGCTTTAGCCTCCACTATCACGCCACATCCACACTTGGCGAAGGTCTCTGCAACAGCAGGCGCAGAGGCTTCTGACTCCCCCCCCCCCCCCCCTCCCTCCCTCTCACCCTCACTCTCACTTTCACCTGCAATAGCTTTAGCCTCCACTATCACGCCACAGCCACACTTGGCGAAGGTCTCTGCAACAGCAGACGCAGAGGCATCCGACTCCCTCCCCCCCCCCCCCCCCCTCCCTCTCCCTCTCACTCTCACTCTCGCTCTCACCTGCAGTTGCTTTAGCCTCCACAAGCAAGCCACAGCCACAGTCAGCGAAGGCCTCTGCAACAGCAGACACAAAGGCTTCTGCCCCCCTTCCCCCCCTCCCCTCCCCAGCCTCAAACCCCAACCCCACCAACCCCAACCCCTACACAACACAGACAAGATGTATGCCCAACTGTAACTGACAAGTCCTATGCAGCGTCGCAAGCGACGTGTACAATTGGCGGAGTGTGTTGGCAGCGGAACATTACATTACATTACATTACATTACATTACATTACATTACATTACATTACATTACATTACATTACATTACATTACATTACATTATTACATCCCATCCCATCCCATCCCATCCCATCCCATCCCATCCCATCCCATCCCATCCCATCCCATCCCATCCCATCCCATCCCATTACATTACATTACATTACATTACATTACATTACATTACATTACATTACATTTTACATTACATAAGGAACAAAAGGTGGCAACGGAAATAGAGCTGACCCAGGCCAGTTAGTTATGAGACAGTTGGCTTGAGGAGCATGGTTTGAGGGGCAGCGAGTCGTACTGGGGTCGCACTGAGTCACTCAATTTGCGACGCGTCGCACAAAAAGAATAAGTCTTATGCAGCACAAAATTGGCGGAATGTGTTGGCATCGGACAAAAGGTGGCAACGATGGAGCTGAACGAGGCCAGTTAGTTATGAGACAGTTGGCTGACGTGTCAGGCTACAATGTTTTGGTCGGACGGACAAATGGGTAACCCTGGGGGCTCCCGCCCCCTAGAAGGGGGGGCTCCGCCAAAAACATCAACTGATGAAAGAATAAATATAAAACATCAACTGATGTAAGATATATAGAAACCATTCCACCTGCAATTGCTTTAGCCTCCACAATCATTCCACAACCACACTTGGCAAAGGCCTGAGCAACAGCAGACAGAGAGACTTCTGACCCCCCCCCCCCCCCCCCCCCCCCCCCCCCCGCCCCTCTCCAATCCCCCCCCTCCCTCCCTCTCACCTGCAATAGCTTTAGCCTCAAAAATCGTGACGATATAAAAGTTAGAGACCCCCAGCCCCTCCCCAGCCCCCCCCCAACCCCCCTCCCTCTCCCTCTCCGTCTCACCTGCAATAGCTTTAGCCTCAACAATCATACCACAGCCACAGTCAGCGAAGGCCTCTGCAACAGCAGACACAAGCAAAGGCTTCTGATCCCCTCCTCCCCCCCACCCCCCCCCCATCCCCCTCCCTCTCCCTCTCCGTCTCACCTGCAATAGCTTTAGCCTCCACAATCACACCACAGCCACAGTCAGCAAAGGCCTCTGCAACAGCAGACGCAGAGGCTTCAGCCGCGCATTTACCGGTTGCAATAGCAGATGCTACCGCTTCAGCCACAGCCTTGCAATCACCACCACCCACCTGCAGTGAAAATAAAATCACAAAATTAACACTGTAGCACGAACTCAGGGTGGGTGAAACGGTTTAAATTGCAATCACCACCAACACCAACCTGCAATGAGAATCACAAAAACAAGTCCTATGCAGCGTGGCAAGCGACGCGGACAATTGGCGGAGTGTGTTGGCAACAGAACGAAAGGTGGCAACAATGGAGCTGACCGATGCGAGTTAGTTAAGTTAGTTGACCGATGCGAGTTAGTTGACCGTAGGCTGACGTGTCAGGCTTCAATTGTTTTTTGGTCGGACAAACGGACAAATGGGTAAACATGGGGGCTCCCGCCCCCTTGAAGAGGGGGCTCCGCCAATAAATGATCACTGTTGCACTAAGTCAGGGTCTCCGTTGGTAAACATATTGGTTGGGGTTCACTTGAGCCATAGCCTTGCAATCACCAGTGCCCACCTGCGATGAGAAAATCACAAAATCAACACTGTAGCACGAACTCAGGGCCAGTAAAACGGTTGGTTGGGTTTCACTTGAGCAATGGCTTTGCAATCACCAGTGCCTGCGATGAGAAAATCACAAAATTATATTATCACAGTTGCACGAACTCAGGGTCCCTGTTGGTAAAAGTATTGGTTGGTGTTCGCTTCATCAGGGCTATTGATTGTTAGCCCCTGCTGATATTAAGTCCCTTCACCCTGTTTGGCTACTTCTGGACTGTTTTTCTGGACTGTAACAAGTGGACACACACACACACACACACACATACTGTCCTGCCCTGGCCATACGCACACACACACACACACACACACACAAACACACACACACACGCACAAGCCTGTTTGACTAATTCTGGACTGTATTTCTGGACTGTAAAAACATACTCCATCACAATTATACAACATACGACATACAAGATACTACATCACAATTATACAACATACAACATACTACATACAACATACAACATACAACATACAACATACAACATCACAATTATACAACATACAACATACTACATCACAAGTATACAACATACAACATACAACATCACAAACACACAACATACAGCATCACATACAACAACAAAATCACCACCCACCGCCTCCGCGACTGCCGAGGCTGAGGCTTGTGCTTGCGCCAACTCAGCTGAGTCTGCGCAAGAGTCTGGAAGCTCTTCCTCAGGGCTGGGTGGAGCAAAGCAAGCCGCAAGAGCATCAGGATCAATCTTTACAGTGGCAGCAGAGAAAGCAGAAGCTATAGAAGAACCGTCCTGGCTGGAGGCTTTGGACTCTGCAGAGAGATGGTGGTGGTGGTGGTGGTGATGGTGGTGATGGAGGTGGTGGTGGTAATGGTGGTGATTTTGTTGTTGGTGTTGTTGGTGTTGTTGTTGGTGTTGGTGTTGTTGTTGGTGTTGGTGTTGTTGGTGTTGTTGTTGTTGTTGTTGTTGTTGTTGTTGTTGTTGTTGGTGGTGGTGGTGGTGTTGGTGGTGGTGGTGGTGGTGTTGGTGTTGGTGCTGGTGCTGGTGCTGGTGCTGATGTTGGTGTTGGTGTTGGTGTTGGTGTTGGTGTTGGTGTTGGTGTTGGTGTTGGTGTTGGTGTTGGGGTTGGTGTTGGTGTTGGTGTTGGTGTTGGTGTTGGTGGTAGTGGTGATGGTGATGGTGATGGTGATGGTGATGGTGATGGTGATGGTGATGGTGGTGCATAGCAAGCGGCAATAGCAACAGGATCGATCTTTACGGTGGTAGCAGCAAAAGCAGAAGCTATAGAAGAACCGTCCTGGCTGGAGGCTTTGGACTCTGCAGATAGAAAGTGGTGGTGTTGTTGGTGTTGTTGTTGGTGGAGGTGCGTGGTGGTGTTGTTTGTGGAGATGGTGGTGTTGTTGGTGGTGGTAGTGGTGATGGTGATCGCGGTGCATAGCACGCAGAGCATCAGGATCGATCTTTGCGGTGGCAGCAGCAAAAGCAGAGGCTCAACCAGAACCGTCCTGGCTGGAGGCTTGGGCTACTGCACAGTCCAAGGGCATGGTATTTGACAGTAATCAGTATCTGGACATTTAAACTAGTGATGATGATAATGAGGAGGATAGTTACAGTTTTCCATGTTCAGGGACGCTCGGATAGTCAGTAGTCAGTAGTCAGTAGCAGCACAGGTCATCACTAGGCAGTAGTGGTACAGGTCATCACTAGGCAGTAGCGGTACAGGTCATCACTAGTCAGTAGCGCTACAGGTCATCACTAGTCAGTAGCGGTACAGATCATCACTAGTCAGTAGCGGTACAGGTCATCACTAGTCAGTGGCGGTACAGGTCATCACTAGTCAGTAGCGGTACAGGTCATCACTAGTCAGTAGCGGTACAGGTCATCACTAGGCAGTAGCGGTACAGGTTACACTAGGCAGTAGCGGTACAGGTCAACACAAGGCAGTAGAGGTACAGGTCTTCACTAGGCAGTAGCGGTACAGGTCAACACTAGGCATTAGAGGTACAGGTCATCACTAGTCAGTAGCGGTACAGGTCATCACTAGTCAGTAGCGGTACAGGTCATCACTAGGCTGTAGCGGTACAGGTCATCACTAGTCAGTAGCGGTACAGGTCATCACTAGGCAGGAGAGGTACAGGTCATCACTAGTCAGTAGCGCTACAGGTCATCACTAGTCAGTAGCGGTACAGGTCATCACTAGTCAGTAGCGGTACAGGTCATCACTAGTCAGTAGCGGTACAGGTCATCACTAGGCAGGAGAGGTACAGGTCATCACTAGTCAGTAGCGGTACAGGTCATCACTAGACAGTAGCGGTACAGGTCATCACTAGGCTGTAGCGGTACAGGTCATCACTAGTCAGTAGCGCTACAGGTCATCACTAGTCAGTAGCGGTACAGGTCATCACTAGGCAGTAGCGGTATAGGTCATCACTAGTCAGTAGCGGTACAGGTCATCACTAGTCAGTAGCGGTACAGGTCTTCACTAGTCAGTAGCGGTACAGGTCATCACTAGACACTAGCAAACCCCACAGGAACCTGCCCTAGTGCAAGCGAACGGAAAGGTTCCTTTAACCTCACACTCCGTGGCAAGGCATAACACTTTTTAATTTCCATTTTTCATCGATAGTTTTAGTTTTAATGGACCCTTCCGGATCATCTATTACGTTTCTTTTACGTGTCCAGGTTGAGAGAGTCCCTTTAGCCAAGTAGGCTACAGGGTACTTCAAATTGCCAAATCGGCCAGCGCTTTAGCGCACTTGAAAACAAAAAAACTGCGCTTTGTAGTGCAAAAAGCGCAAAAATTGCTTGCTGCGCCCACAGGGAGTTGCAAAAAACTGCGCTGAAAGCGCAGAGGGGGTCAAAAAGTCAGCGCTCAAAAGCGCAAAAGCGCGCGCTTTGAATTACCCTGGTAGGCTACCCCTGTGCACTGTAGCATACGTACAGACAGTGTATGGGTATTTTCACTTTAAAAACAACTTTTTACAGGTATGGCTGGATAGGGTATATAGTTGCTAGTGTCGTGCTCATAAAAGCGCAGAAGTCCCCATTCAACAGGTGCTGGTACATTATATTCTTATTATTATACGAAGACAAAGGCAGTAGATAGATATCATATAGATGATTGAGTATTAACATAGTCCCTGCTTCTTCTGTGCCAGCAGCCGCGGTAAGACAGAAGGGACTAGCATCCTATTGTTTGATTAATCTATTGTTTCAATCGGGTTTCAATCAAACTTGTTTGGCCTCCCTGGTGGCCTATATAGTATTCTATTCCCCTAGGTGATTGGTTGCAATAGTCTGAGAATGTGAATCACCCGATGCCCAGGTGTAGCTTTGGGGAAGGTGGAAACATTACTTATCGTGGCGCCCGATGCCCAGGTTTGGAAACCTGGAAACATTAACACACCTGGGGGCGCGATGGACCAAAACGGGAATAAACATTATACATCGCGCGTGTGCGATATATCGTGGTTATGCATATCGCTGCATGTGATTCGTATTGGCCAAGCATGTGATTCGTATTGGCCGAGCTTGTGATTCGTATTGGCCGAGCAAGTGATTCGTATTGGCCGAGCATGTGATTCGTATTGGCCGAGATTGAGACTGAGATAGGCCAAGCATGTTACTTAGATAGGGTAGGGCATATGGGGTCCTGGGGGCCCTAAACCCGAGGCCCTACCTCTCATGTAAGATTGATGGTGATGATGGCACTTCATCCGTGTGCCCACAAACGCTGATTGTACTTTCTGATTTGCTTTTTCTTGTCAAGTCAAGTCAAGTCAAGTCAAGTCAAGTCAAGTCAAGTCAAGTCAAGTCAAGTCAAGTCAAGTCAAGTCAAGTCAAGTCAAGTCAAGTCAAGTCAAGTCAAGTCAAGTCAAGTCAAGTCAAGTCAAGTCAAGTCAAGTCAAGTCAAGTCAAGTCAAGTCAAGTCAAGTCAAGTCAAGTCAAGTCAAGTCAAGTCAAGTCAAGTCAAGTCAAGTCAAGTCAAGTCAAGTCAAGTCAAGTCAAGTCAAGTCAAGTCAAGTCAAGTCAAGTCAAGTCAAGTCAAGTCAAGTCAAGTCAAGTCAAGTCAAGTCAAGTAAACTTGGGGAAGGCCTTTGCAACATCAGACGCAGGCGCTTCTGACCCCTTCCCCCCCCCCCCCCCCCCCCCCCCCCCCCCCCTCCCCAATCTCCCCCCCCACACACACATCCCCCCTCCCTACCACCTGCAATAGCTTTAGCCTCCACAATCATGCCACAGCCACAGTCGGCGAAGGCCTCTGCAACAGCCGTAGCAGAGGCTTCAGCCGCACACGAGCCTGCTAAAACAACCTTTGCACACGCTTGTGCAATAGCCTTGCAATCACCAGTGCCCACCTGCGATGAGAAAATCACAAAATTAGCACTGTAGCACGAACTCAGGGCCAGTTAAACGGTTGGTTGGGTTTCACTTGAGCAATTGCTTTGCAATCACCAGTGCCCACCTGCAACGCGAATAGCAAAAAATAAATCAACACTGTAGCATGGACTCAGGGTCTACAATGTTTTGAATTATAAGCCCTTCCTGTCATGGTTGGGCAAGTCCTTTTAGCCTGTTTGGCCTACCCCTGGACTGTAACTGCCCGCTAAAAAAAAAAAAAAAAAAAAAACATAAGCAAATGCTTGCGCCATAGCCTTGCAATCAGCAGTGCCCACCTGCAATGAGAAAATCACAAAATTAACACTCATACAAAATTAAGTCACACGAACTCAGGGCCAGGAAAACGGTTGGTTGGGTTTCACTTGAGTAAAAATAAATTATCACCTTACCATGCAGGGTACTTAGCGCTTTACCGCACTTGAAAACAAAAAAACTGCGCTTTGTAGTGCAAAAAGCGCAAAAATTGCTTGCTGCGCCGACAGGGAGTTGCAAAAAACTGCGCTTAAATAAAGCGCAGAGGGGGTCAAAAAGTCAGCGCTGAAAAGCGCAAAAGCGCGCGCTTTGAACTACCCTGGCTGT
Organism: Chlamydomonas sp. ICE-L; assembly: GCA_013435795.1. NCBI lineage: Eukaryota > Viridiplantae > Chlorophyta > Chlorophyceae > Chlamydomonadales > Chlamydomonadaceae > Chlamydomonas > Chlamydomonas sp. ICE-L. The sequence goes on from JACBWV010000610.1 coordinate 144,996,456, forward strand.
GAGGTCAAAATTATATTGTAGAAACGAACTCAGGGTCTCCGTCGGTAAATTGTTGGTTGGGGTTCACTTGAGCCATAGCCTTGCAATCATCAGTGCCCACCTGCGATGTTGAATGGCGCATTTACTTGACAAGTTCTATGCAGCGTCGCCTGCGACGCTAAAAAATGGCGGAGAGTGATTGCGAGGGAGTGACAGGTCGCAACGGAAGCGAGTTAGTTACGAGACCTGACGTGTCGGGCTGACGTGTCGGGCTTCATCACGGTCAGACGAATGGATGGATGGATGGATGGACGGACAAATGGGTAAACATGGGGCCAAAAACAGTATCTCTTATCAGCAGTGCCATCTCCTTGGCAAAGCTGTGAGCTCTGTCAAAGTGCTTTGCTCATGCAGAATCACCAGTGCTCTATAGCAGCGTGGTGGCAGCCAGGTTGCCATCATACACACAAATGGCAGCCAGGTTGTCATCATACACACAAATGGCAGCCAGGTTGTCATCATACACACAAATGGCAGCCAGGTTGTCATCATACACACAAATGGCCTGCCAATAGCTACCATTAGCTTCCTCTACCACAGTTCCTCCTTCATACCAAACGCTGCAGCCATGCACTCTGCTTGAAGCAATAGGAGGCTGGCGTCCGGACATCCATGTAATCATTCCACAACAACAACAGCAGCAGCAACAGCAACAACAACAACAACAACAACAACAACAACAACAACAACAACAACACCACCAACAACAACAACACCAACACCAACACCACCAACAACAACAACAGCACCCACCGCAACCGCCATCGCCGAGGCTACGGCTTGGGCTGGCGCCGATTCAGCGCAAGATCCGGGCTGGGGTAAAGCATCCTCAGGTTTTGTACCGCTGGGAAAGGAGAGGTCGAGTGTGACTCCATTCCACGGGAGGCCTGAATGTTAGATGCGGCAAGTCGTAGGATAATAAGTATTATTACATGGTCTATCAGCAATCAGGAGGTTGAGGGCCTGTTGTAGCGCTGGTGTAGGTGAGGTCGATCTTGGTCCCATGCCACGGGAGTTCAAGCGTTGTTCCATGCTCGTTTACAGACTTCAGCTCTGGGGCACTGCCTGCATGAAAGTCAGTTGCGGCTAGTTGTAGGATAGTTAGTTTGATTGCATGGTCTGTCAGCAATCAGGAGGTGGAGGGTCTGTTGTAGCGCTGGTGTTGGAGAGGTCGATATTGGTTCCAATCTTTGCCTGGATGTTGGTAGTGGCAAATATGAAAGTAAATCTTGAACTTGAACTTTGGAAGAACATGGTCCCAGCCTGTTTAGGCTACGCACTACCTTCAGCAGTAACATCAGTGTAGTAGAGGTCAGAGGATTGGGTAACATTGCCAAGCATGCTTCCAAGCTTTGGCTTGGGGAGAGGGCCTGCATGTTGGTTCTGGCAAATGTGTTAGTAAATATTGAACTTGAACTTGCGAAGTACATGGATCCAGCCTGTTAAGGCTGCTCACTGCCTTCAGCAGTAACATCAGTGTTGGAGGGGTCAGAGGATTAGGTAGCATGTCCATGCTTGCATCCAAGCTTTGGCTTCGGGAGAGGAAAGGGCCTGCATGCTGGTTGTGGCAAATGTGGTATTAAATCTTGAACTTGAACTTGAACTTGGGAAGTACATGGCTCCAGCCTGTTAAGGCTGCTCACTGCCTTGAGCAGTAAGATCAGTGTAGTATAGGTCAGATAATCTTGTAGCATGGCCAAGCTTGCTTCCAGGTTTCAGCTTGGGGAGAGGACAGCGCCTGCATGTCGGTTGTGGCAAATGTGTTAGCAAATCTTGAACTTGGACTTGGGAAGGACATGGCCTTGGCCTGTCAAGGCTGCTCACTGCCCTCAGCAGTAACATCAGTTTAGTAGAGGTAAGATGATCTTGTAGCATGGCCAAGCTTGCTTCCAGGCTTCGGCTTGGGGAGAGGACAGGGCCTGCATGTTGGTTGTAGCAAATGTGATAGTAACTCTCGAACTTGAACTTGGGAAGTACATGACCTGATGACCCCAGCCGGCTTAGGCTGCTTACAACCTTCAGCAGTAACATCAGTGTAGCAGAGGTCGGAGTAGGAGAGATCAGAGGATTAGGTAGCGTGGCCAAGCTTGGTTCCATGCTCCCTTGCTTGGGTACAGGTTTTGTTTTGGGTGCGATTCAGCGGGTACAGGTTGGGTGCGATTCAGCGGGTACAGGTTTGGGGGGGGTACAGGTTGGGTGCGATTCAGCGGGTACAGGTTTTTTTTTGGGTGCGATTCAGCGGAAAGTGTGATTGTTATAATTTTCTGAATAGGCCTGGTGTGATTCCAGGTCGTATTGGGCCCTTCCAAGTTGGGTAGAGTGCCCAAATGTTGGTTGCGGCAAATCTTTCAGTGTTTCTTTAACTTGCACTCGCTCGGTTATTACATGGTGGCACCTTGATGATGTTACTGCCTTCGACGGGAACATCAGTGCAGGAAAGTTCAGAGCAGTAGAGGTCAGAGGATCGGGTAGGGAGCAGGGTACTTCAAATGGCCAAATTGGCCAGCGCTTTAGCGCACTTGAAAACAAAAAATCTGCGCTTTGTAGTGCAAAAAGCGCAAAAAATGCTTGCTGCGCCCACAGGGGGTTGCAAAGAACTGCGCTTAAAGCGCAGAGGGGTCAAAAAGTCAGCGCTCAAAAGCGCGAAAGCGCGCGCTTTGAATTACCCTGGTAGGGAGGCCAAGCTTGGTTCCATGCGCCCTTGGTTGGGGACAGGTTTGTTTTAGGGTGTGATTCAGCGCAAAGTGTGATTTTTAGACTTTTCCGTTTAGGCTTAGTGCGATTTCAGGTCGCATTTAAACCTTCTAAGTTGGGGAGAGTGCCCCAATGTTGGTTGCGTCAAATCTTAGCGTATAGGATTATGGGTGATGTTGTGGCTTATCTTATAGTGTTTCTTGAACTTGCTCTCGGTTATTACATGGTGGCACACTGGCACCTTGTTGATGTTACTGTCTTTGGCAGGAACACCAGTGTAGGAAAGGTCAGGTGATTGGTGAGAGTGCCCGAATGTTGGTTGCGTCAAATCTTAGAGTACTGGATTATATGTGATGTGGTGGCTTATCTTGTAGTGTTTCTTGAACTTGCACTCTGCTATTACATGGTGGCTTCGTGTTGATGTCACTGTCTTCGATGGGAACACCAGTGTAGCAAAGGTCATATGATTGGTGAGAGTGCCCCAATGTTGGTTGCGGCAAATTTTATAGTATAGGATTATATGTAGGGATCAGCAAATCATATGATGTTGACCACAGGCGAGTATGATATCATATGATATCATACAAATTGCATCCTATGATATTGTATATAAATGGTAACTTTGGCCTAGTCAGACTCCCGGCATTATATGATATCATATTATATCATATGATGACATGGTATCATATGATACCATCTTGCCGTTCCCTAATTATATGTAGGGGTCGGCTATGTAATATAATATTACTGAATAAATAATATTATATAATATTAGATAATAATAGTCGGACGAGCCATTTCACCAGAATTTCGAATTTATTTGAAAAACTAATATTATTGTGACACTATAATAATATTAGTTAATTTTAGTTTTTCAAACACTAATATTAGTTGCCGTTCCCTAATTCTGTGTGATGTGATGGCTTGATGTCCTGGTCTATAAGGAATGCCCTCCCCCCCCTTACCAACCCACCCACCCACCCCCACACACTGCTATGGGAATGCCCTCCCCCCCCCTCCCCACCAACCCACCCACCCCCACACACTGCCATGGGAATTCCCTCCCCCCCCTCCCCACCAACCCACCCCTCCACACACACACTGCCATGGTAATTCCCTCCCCCCACCACCACCACCACCACCACCACCACCACCACCACCACCACCACACATGTATCTAGCTGCGCTAAGAAGTACTCATATTACTAGGTATCATAATTTACTAGGTGCTATAATTAACTAGGTAACTAATTTACTAGGTGCTATAATTAACTAGGCTAATAATTTACTAGGTATGAAAAAATACTAGGTAGAATAATATGCTGGGCACAGAGCCCGTTTCAGTGATACGATTGGTTTAGTGGTACACCAAATCGCTATAACGACGGAGGGTCGGGGGTTCGACACCCCCTACGGTCACCCTTAGCGTTGCAGGTTGTTGTCAACCGCGATGGTAGCTTGTCCAGTCGAGGTGGTAGACCGTTCTCTGCCCGCGTACGACGGGTTCCTTTAACACCACGCCCCGTCAGGCGTTACCTTATCATTACCTTTTATCATTACCTTATGGAGTCTGGGTACAGGAGGTGCCAAGGCCTCCAAAATTGTACTTCTCCCCGGGAGGAGAAAAAAACATCACTCCTTTCATGCCCCAAAAACCTGGGAGGGCTTGCCCCCCCCCCCCCCCCCCCCCCCCCCTCCCTACATAGAAAACCCACTTTTTGAAAAACTCAGATATGGATTCTGGGGGGTCACAATATAGCACACATAACAGCATCCTCGGAATTCCCACATAGGGATTGTGTGATAGTCCAAATTCAGTTCAGCACCCCCTTTGGGCAGCCCAAGTACTGTAGTCACCCTTCACCTTTGCAGGGGGAGGCCAGAAACTGGAGATCTCATTATTTCAAACAAAACAGTAGGACATACCCCCCCCCCCCCCCTCCCCCCCCCACACACCCACACACACCCACACACCCACATACACATACACACACACAAACCCAAACTCACCCACACACCTGCACACACCCACAAAAATTCACACACGCGCTCACTTTATGTCACAAACATTCACCCATACCCCTGCATACCCTCACATTACCCATCCACTCACCCACTTTACTCACTCATTCACCAACCCATATGCACCTGTATTACCCACCCATTCACCCACCCGTATTATCAACCCATACCCAGCCATTCACCCACTCATACTCTGGGCTGGGCTGGACTGGGCTGGGGTTTGGAGGTTTTTTTTGGGGGGGGGGGGGGGGGGGTAAATACTTATTGCACGAGGTCCAAAGTGGTGCCAATAGACTACCCTTACCAAGGCCTACTCATGGGTGGTCTCAGAATGTCATTTGGAGGTCTGAGTAAAAGGTGGCAAAAAAACAAATGAGGGCTGACCCCCGCGCCCTCCCCCCCCCCCAAATGAGGTGCAGAATGACCTGAAAAGTAACTCAAAATATGCCATCAGCCCTCCTCAGTTCTTGTAGGGACAAGTGTTCAAACTATTGTGTTCACTCCTGCTAGGTAGGTAATTTACTGGGTAGGATAATTTTATAGGTAGAATAATATATCGGTACTATGTACAGCTATGTAGGTCATTTACTTAGTAGGTAGGATAACTTGCTAGGTAGTATCATTACCCAACCCAAACTCGAGCTATATATCAAGATCAACAATGGATTACCAGGAGGGGCTGATTGAAAGAAACAATTTAACTGGTCCCTGGTGGTCCCAGACGAATTGTGAACTGGAATGTATGCATTTATTAAGGCCGAGGACCTGAGTTCGGGTGTTGTTCCGACCAGGTTACTTCCGGAGGACCCCCAGCTCTGCTGTCTGAGACGCAACCAATTGTATAGCCTGCGTCCTGCGGCGCAACGGACCCTTCCTTCTGGTCAACGGACCCTTCGACGTTGCGTCTGGGACGGAGGACGCACAACGCTAGCCCCGTCTAGTTCCGATACATTTTTTGTCTTTTGCGTCACGTCATTCCTGCCCACGACCGGCTACAACTGATAACAAGATGTGAAGTGTTTCTATGAAAATACGAGCTGGCTGAAAAATTATAATGAGATGGCAACTGAAAATCTGATGTGATAATATGATTTTGCAATATCAGAAATAGCTCACCGAAAGCTTCCGTTGAATGCGGCACCAGAACAACGAGAAGCATGCATATCGATCCCAGCGTTGTTGTGGGCAGGGACTTCAGGACGGGGTGGTGCTTAGTCGCCATCGGATTTATCTAACGATTGATTAGGAGAGTAGATGCGAACAACGGAAAACGGAATGGGAGGGACTGAGGGACTGAGGGATCAAGGCTGGGGGCAAGAGCGATCGATCGCTGCTTCGCTGGACACAGGATTGGAGTGAGGTGGAATTGTTGATGAAGCTTGAGTGAGTCCAAGTATGATTGACGAGCTCGAAACAACGGGAAAGGGGGGAGGAACGGAGTAGGGATGAAATGGACCGAAGTACCGAACGATCTAGGGGCACAGGATCGTAGAAGAGAGTTCAGCGAGGGAGTCGGAACTCAGATACAATTATAACGAAACTATTTGGTAATCAAAAGAAGAAACTCAGCAGATCTCGTCGCAAGAAAGGAAACTACGAAACCCCCTGGGTGAGCATCGGGCTTGCCTAGTAGCCTCGGGGGCTGTCTATGACAGTACAACGCATAGCCAGGAAGCGGTATGAGCACCGCTATTTATCAACAAGTGAATGCTGTCTGCGGTAGACAAGCAAATATATGTATCATGCCGTCAGATGGTTTCATATCTGGTTGCAGTATCCGCCAAAAACAGCCATGTATTGTATAATTGTACGCGTAGGCTAGACCTGGCCAGATACGAAACAAACGCAACCAAGTCCTGTGCAGCGTCGCAAGCGACGAGTAAAATTAGCGGAGAGTGCTGGCTATCGGAACGACGACAGGTGGCAATGGAGCGGGCCGAAGCCAGTTAGTTAGCCGTTATGTGAGATCGAGGGTATAGTTAGCCGAGCACAGGCAGGTGGCCATAGTTACGAGACACTTGGCCGACGTATCAGGCTTCGTCTCGGTCGTCGGTCGGACGGACAAATGGACACCGGGGTGAATCCGGCCGTGGGGGTATTGTTTTCCCTCTGGTTTTCCCAAGGTTGAAAATCGAAGTGTGCGTTATCTTTGGCAGCGCAATTGTTGTCGCTGTCGTGCAACTGCTTGGTTACTCCGTTGCAGATGTGTATTATGTTGCAAGCTGTGTTCTATAGGAGTCCGAGTTTCCTTTTCTGCAACAATGATCAACCTAGCGACCAGATCCGGTATGCTCTGCTCCCGCCTCCATCCAACTTCTCCTTCAATAAGCTATGACTGGGATGGGGTACGGTAGGTGGTTGGCCCAGGTGCAAGCAAACGGGATGGCCCCCTCAACCTCACGCCTCGTAATAAGGCATAGTATTTATATATGTATTGGGGTACGCGTTGGGAACGGCATTGTGATATCATATGATATCATGGCAGCATATGATATCATGTGATACCAGCAGTCCGACTAGTCTAAAGTTACCATTTGTCGTCGAATGACAATGAGCAGGACGGAACAAAACAGTGATAAAAACCGAAAACAAGAGGTGGTACTGGCAGTAAAAAGTTACTATTTGTATACAATGTCATATGAGTTACAAAGAGGGAACTCGAAAACCAGAGGACATAGTGGTATCGGCGAGCTGGCCGATAAAGCAGTGGAGTCGTGGGCCGCCTAGATACCTTAGACTGGAACTTTAAGGTGGTACTTGGCAGTACATCGGCGAGCTGCCCGATAGAGCAGCGTAGTCGAGGGCAACCAAGCTACCCCCGGCGAGCTGCTCGATAGAGCAGGGTTGTCGAGGGCAACCAAAATAGAGAAACAAGGGGAAGGAACTCAGCAGCAAGACGACAAAACTACTCCAACAAGACAGCCTCGTGCCGAAAAAGAAACAAAGAAGGTACTGGAGGACTATGAAGAAAGTCAACAATAAAAAGTGCCTGGCAGTACAACGGAAGATCTGCCTGGGAAACCAGGGCAGCTGAGGAAAGGCCGGCAGTACTACTGTAAGGGAAAGTAGTACAGAAGGAGAGTCAAAGATCGCAAAAAACAAAAAAGGCATCAGAGAAAGGAACTAAAGAGCAGAGGCAAGGAAAGACTAAAGAGAAAAACTAGGGAACTAAGCCATCTGGTCGTAGTAGAAGGAAGGGAAAAAGCTGAAATCCTAAGAGAGAGCCGAAAGGAACTACTAGAGGTCGGAGGCTAAAGAGCCAGTCAGGAAGGCATGACAGAGGCTAATCATTTCTCTTTCCAATGAATGGAAAGAGAAAAGACAAAAGGCCAGCTGTAGAGGAGAGGGAAGAGGGAGCTGCCTTGGAGCTAGCTTGGATCAGTACAACTCAATTGTCTTGGGCGACAAGATCATCCCATCTTCAGATATCATCTTGAAGGTTAATGGGCTGGCTTCCAGAAAAGATCATCATCCAGCTCCCTTTGAAGCAGATCTTTAGTAACCAGCCTGATTCAGGAACCCTGCCAGCTTTACAAACCTACTCTCTCTCTTTCAAGCTTAAGAAGAAGCCTTCCATTATCCTGGAAGTCAACCCTCCAGCAGTTTCTACGGCTTCCCCACACCCTGATGAAGCCAAACCCCTGGCAGCCTCTGTTGCTTCCCCACACCTGGATACCCATTTCCCTGTTGCGTCTGCGGCTTCCTCCTCCAAAGGCAAGAGACGGAGATCCTCGGACATGTTGGAGTATACAATATCATATGATGCAATTTGTATGACATCATAATCACCTTTGGCTAACATCATATGACATGCCGGTCCCTACAACTGAAGCTCTGCGTACATCAGTGGACCAGCGTACATCAGCGGACCTGCGTACATCAGTGGACCAGCGTACATCATCAGCGGACCAGCGTACATCAGTGGACCAGCGTACATCAGCGGACCTGCGTACATCAGTGGACCAGCGGACATCATCAGCGGACCAGCGTACATCAGTGGACCAGCGTACATCAGCGGACCTGCGTACATCAGTGGACCAGCGGACATCATCAGCGGACCAGCGTACATCAGTGGACCAGCGTACATCAGCGGACCTGCGTACATCAGTGGACCAGCGGACATCATCAGCGGACCAGCGTACATCAGTGGACCTGGGCACCAGGGCTTCTCTTTTCAGCTACGAGCAGCAGCTTCTAGGTAGCTCCCTGAGCCAGCCACTGGTCCAAGCCCCAAGATTTCGACAGCACTGGAAATATTATTGTATCAGCTTCCAGATGCACTAGGTTGCACCAGTTTTGGACGACTAGCCAGTCAGGGGAGCTGCCTAGAAGCTGCTGCTGTAGGCTCTATCCGTGTTGACTTATGAGGGTGACTGCCAGAGCAGCATGAACATCCCAGCTGTGTGCACATGACTGAAGGATGGTCAAGCTATTGTATGTCTCACATGGTAGGGCAGCTTGCCTGCAACCCCTATAGTGTTTATTCCTGTTGACTGGTGAGGGTGACTGCAAGGTCAGCATGAACACCACAACTGTGTGCGCTTGACTGAAGTCATTGTATGTATCATAGTATGCCTCACATGATAAGGCAGCAAGCCAGTAACCTTTATAGTCTCTATTCGTGTTGGCTGATGAGGGTGACTGCCAGTTCAGCATACGCCATAGATGTGTGAGCATGGTGGTGGGGAGGTCGAGCTATTCTAAGTCTCGCAGGTTAGGGCAGCAAGCCAGGAATGCCTGCAGACTCTATTCATATTCATTCATCAGGGGGGCGGCATAGATCAGAGCTGTGTGCGCATCAGGGTAATTCAAAGCGCGCTTTTGCGCTTTTGAGCGCTGACTTTTTGACCCCCTCTGCGCTTTAAGCGCAGTTTTTTGCAACCCCCTGTGGGCGCAGCAAGCAGTTTTTGCGCTTTTTGCACTACAAAGCGCAGTTTTTTTGTTTTCAAGTGCGCTAAAGCGCTGGCCAATTTGGCCATTTGAAGTACCCTGGTGCGCATGACTGAAAGAGCCTGAGAGGTGGCTGCAAGGTCAGCATGAACATCACAACTGTGTGCGCATGTGGCTGGAGCATAGTGGTTTGCAGAAGGCAGGGCGTCAACCCCGGTAGTCTCTATTCTTGTTGACTGATACGGGTGACTACCAGTTAAGGGGGGTGGCATAGATCAGAGCGGTGTGCGCATGACTGAAAAAGCCTGAGAGGCTCTTGTACTCGTCACAGCACCAACCCCGATAGTCTCTATTCTTGTGTACTAATGAGGGTGACTGCTAGTTCAGCATACATCACCGCTGTGTGTGCATGTGGCTGGAGCATGATGATGTGCAGAAGGAAGGGCACCAACCCCGATAGTCTCTATTCTTGTTGACTAATGAGGGTGACTGCTAGTTCAGCATACATCACCGCTGTGTGCACATGTGGCTGGAGCAAGGAGATGTGCAGAAGGAAGGGCACCAACCCCGATAGTCTCTATTCTTGTTGACTAATGAGGGTGACTGCTAGTTCAGCATACATCACCGCTGTGTGCACATGTGGCTGGAGCAAGGAGATGTGCAGAAGGAAGGGCGTCAACACCGGTAGTCTCTATTCTTGTTGACTGGTGAGGGTGACTGCAAGGTCAGCATGAACATCACAACTGTGTGCGCATGTGGCTGGAGCATGGTGGTATGCAGAAGGAAGGGTGTCAACCCCTGCAGTCTCTATTCTTGTGTACTAATGAGGGTGACTGCTAGTTCAGCATACATCACCGCTGTGTGCGCATGGCCGAAGGAGCCTGGGAGGCTCTTGTACTTTTCATACGACGGCTTCACCACTTCCAACCTGAAAAGATTTGAGCGGGAAAGGGAGAGGTTAGTGTTTGTGAGGCACTGATACAAATGAAAGGAATCGAAATGACAGGCGCACCACTTCCAACCTGAAGAGGATTTGAGCGAGTAAGGGAGAGGTTAGTGCTTGTTGGGCACTGATGCAAATGAAAGGAAACGACACTAACGAACCACTTCCATCCTAAAGAGGATTTGAATGGGTAAGGGAGAGGTTAGTGCTTGTTGGGCACTGATACAAATGAAAGGAAACGACACTAACGCACCATTTCCATCCTGAAGAGGATTTGAGCGTGTAAGGGAGAGGTTAGTGCTTGTTGGGCACTGATACAAATGAAAGGAAACGACACAAACGCACCACTTCCAAGCTAAAGGGTGTTTGAGCGAGTAAGGGAGAGGTTAGTGTTTGTTGGGCACTGATACAAATGAAATGAAAGGAAACGACACTAACGCACCACCTCCATCCTGGAGGGTGTTTGAGCGAGTAAGGGAGAGGTTAGTGCTTGTGAGGCATTGATACAAATGAAATGAAATGACACAAACGCACCACTTCCAACCTGGAGGGAGTTGGGGCAGTCAGCTGAAGGCAGTTAGTGCATGTGGAGCAATGGGAATTGATCCCCCCCCCCCCCTTCCCCCTGAACACCAAACAGCTTCTACCCACCTTCCGACACTACTACTGTCGCCCTCTCCAGCAGGCGGTTGTGGCAGATACGCCCTGAGAGCATCAACAAATTCGCCAAACACCCCCCCCCCCACACACACACACCCTCGCCCCCCCTCCCCCCCCACACCACACACTTCACCCTGAGCACCAAGCAGCTTCTACCCACCTTCCGACACTACTACTGTCGCCCTCTCCAGCAGGCGGCTGTGGCAGATACGCCCTGAAAGCATCAACAAATTCGCCAAACACACACACAAGGACCCCCCACCCCACCCCCCGCACACACACTCACCCCCACTTTACCCCGAGCACCAAGCAGCTTCGACCCACCTTCCAACACTACTACTGTCGCCCTCTCCAGCAGGCGGCTGTGGCAGATACGCCCTGAAAGCATCAACAAATTCGCCAAACACACACACAAGGACCCCCCACCCCACCCCCCGCACACACCCTCACCCCCACTTAACCCCGAGCACCAAGCAGCTTCAACCCACCTTCCGACACTACTACTGTCGCCCTCTCCAGCAGACGCCTGTGGTAGATATGCTCTGAAAGCATCAACAAATTTGCCAAACACACACACAAGGACCCCCACCCACCCACCCACCCACCGGCACACACACCCTCACCCCCACTTTACCCCGAGCACCAAGCAGCTTCGACCCACCTTCCAACACTACTACTGTCGCCCTCTCGAGCAGGCGCCTGTGGTAGATATGCCCTGAGAGCATCAACAAATTCGCCAAACACACAAACACACATAAGGACCCCCCCACACCCACACCACACATTTCACCCTGAGCACCAAGCAGCTTCGACCCACCTTCCGACACTACTACTGTCGCCCTCTCCAGCAGGTGGTTGTGGCAGATATGCCCTGAGAGCATCAACAAATTCGCCAATCAGAGGCGCCGCCATTTCTAGGTGTGAAACCGGGCAGTACTCCACTTCCAACACGCTCCCTAGCAGAAGCTGGTGGGAAGGTGGCACAAGATTTTAGTCCATCGCGCATATATTATAATGGAAAAGCTAGATGTGAAACAGGGCAGTAATCCACGTCCAACACACTCCCTAGCAGAAGCTGGTGGGAAGGTGGCACAAGATTTTAGTCCATCGCGCATATATTAGAATGGAAAAGCTAGAAGTGAAACAGGGCAGTAATCCACGTCCAACACACTCCCTAGCAGAAGCTGGTGGGAAGGCGACACAAGATTTTAGTCCATCGCGCATATATCAAAATGGAAAAGCTAGATGTGATACAGGGCAGTACTCCACTTCCAACACGCTCCCTAGCAGAAGCTGGTGGGAAGGCGACACAAGCTTTTGGTCCATCGTAAGAGAAGAGATAGAGGTAGTGGAAGTGGTAGTGGTAGTGTAAGAGTAAGAGTAAGAGTAAGAGGAAGGGGAAGAAAAGAGGGACCCCCTCCCCTCACTAGATCTTAGTTAGATGGCCTACTGTACTTCCTCTATAATAGGGTTGACTAGATGACTTATTCCTAATGTTGTTTTTGTTTTTGTCGAGTACTACTTGGCTGGACCGCAATTAAATTATGTAACACTGTTTCCCAGGCTGCTGGGCATCAGGGATTTTTCCAAATCTGAAACTGGGGTTATCTAGCTTTGTAGTTTTAGGCCTCCTCCTGAGACAGCTTTTTTATAGCCTTTTCCAGCTTTTTGGGGCCATTTAGGTCATTAAAAAAAGAGAACTTGGGCCGAATCGGGGTCAAGAGTGGCGATCGATATATAAAGCAGGGGGGGGGGGGGGGGGGGGAAATCTCTGGTGGGTATATCAAACAGCAAAAAAAAAAAAAGATAACGCCTGGAGGGGCGTGGTGTTAAGGGGACCCTCCCGTACACCGCAGCTGGGGAAAGTCACCATCAAACAGCAACTCTATGTAACACTCAAGGCACCCAACGGACTTAATTGTAGTGGACCTTTGCGCCAGGCTTATGCCCTACAGACAGAGCTCAGCAGAAACATACAGGATGTGAATGCCAATACAAATGCATAGGCCTATGCATTGATGCAACCCAAGAGGTGCTCGAGCGAGACTAGGCTAGCAATGGTCCTACCTACTGCAGGGTACCGGCTCACTAGGTGGGACCATCTAGTATCATATTCCCCTGCAGGGCCTCAAGGACGGAAGTAAGTGAGCCCCAATTATTGGGGGCATCCAATTCCATGGGAGAAGTAGAGGTGCCCCAAGAACTTTTTTTTTTGAACAGCGGCGGGATGAGAAAGTTCAGTAGGGCAAGAGTGATATGAACTGTGGCAGCTCGTTTGTTTTTGAACGGCAGCGGGATGAGAAAGTTCAGTAGGGCAAGAGTGATATGAACCGTGGCAGCTCGTACTAATTTTAATTTTCAATTTTCTGAACCCTCCAATTGTAGCTCAGTCCCCTCTTTTCTGTAATGCTGTCACCAGTGTCGTGTTGGAGTATAATTCA